>CM056049.1:575134473-575563947 GCA_029574335.1 Rana kukunoris | reverse complement strand
CAATATCATCTACAAAAGAGCACCCATGATTAGAGATATTCTTGTTAAGAATGTGGTAGACCCCCCTCCAAGGAGTGGCTACACATTCTTTGACAAGAAAGGCTTCTTCCCATGCAAATACTGCTA
Organism: Rana kukunoris; assembly: GCA_029574335.1. Taxonomy (NCBI): domain Eukaryota; kingdom Metazoa; phylum Chordata; class Amphibia; order Anura; family Ranidae; genus Rana; species Rana kukunoris. The sequence continues at coordinate 575,563,821 of CM056049.1, read as the reverse complement.
TGCCTGTACACCTTCAAAAAGCCCACAACAAAAAAGGACTGACTTTTTAGCCACTCATACTAATGTATGCTACCCCATTAAGAACTTTATTAGTTGCCACACGGAGGGTGTGGTATACATTTTACAGTGTACGTGTAACCTACAATATGTAGGAAGGACCAAAAGACCATTAATGGTCCGAATTAAGGAACACATTACAAATATTGTTAAGGGCTTCCCTAAACACAATGTCAGTAGACATTTTGCAGAGGTACATAACAAAGATCTGAGGCATTTATTCTTTTGGGGCATTGACAAGTTTAATAAACCATGGAGAGTAGGGATTTAAACGTATGTTCGACTCGAACATCGTCTGTTCGTACGTTCGTCGATATTCGAACAAAATGAGTCGTTTGCGCCAAATTCGAGTGACGCGTCACAGCCCATAATTCACTGTGGCATTGCACACTGATGATTGGCCAAGCATGCACTATGACCCGCATGCTTGGCCAATCACAGCGCGCAAAAAAGGAGAGCCATAATTGGCCAAAGCCAAGTGGCTTTGGCCAATTATGGCTCAGGGGGTTTAGTACACGCCCCACACTATAAAAGACTGCCTGTAGGGCGGCCTTGTGTAGTGTGTTGCGGCCGTTAACAGAGAGAAACAGAGAGGGTGTAATTTTTTTGCAGGTAGACAGAGCAAGCAGGCAGGCAGGCTAGTCAGTTAATGTTAAAGTGTGTAGAGGATATATATATACATCCCAGAAGTTGTACATATATTTATACACTGTATAGCTTAGCTAGATCACTTCTTCTTAATTTACTGGCTGGCAGGTTATTGTGCTATTTAAAGACGTTATCACACGTATAGACACCCAGCAGGTACAATATTTAAAGGAATCTTTCTTTTTTTATTTAAATAATAAAAAAAATCCCTTAAATATTGTACCTGCTGGGTGTCTATAGTTTGCCTGTGAAAACGTCTTTGAGAACCCGGGTCTTGCCCCAGGGAACATGTATCAATGGAAAAAAAGTTTTAAAAACTGTATTTTTTTCAGGAGTCCTGCTCCTAAAAAAAACACCCGTTTTTTAAACTTTTTCCATTGATACATGTTCCCTGGGGCAAGACCCGGGTTCTCAAAGACGTTTTACGACAATGACTTGCATATTAGGCTTTAAAATGAGCACTTTTGAATTCAAACATTCGAGTCCCATAGACGTCAATGGGGTTCTAAATGTTTGCGTGAACGGTCGGTCCGTTCGAAGGTTCTGGTACGAACCGAACGGGGGGTGTTTGGCTCATCCCTAATGGAGAGGTGGACATCTGGTTAGAACAATTAGCCAGAAGGAATCCCAATGGATCCATTCCCTGCATACACTTGTGCCCGATGGCCTGAATGTTGAGTTCGACGTCAATTGCTTTTTAAGTAATTTTTAGTTTATGTTACATTTTATTATGGACAGTATACCGATTAGTTTGATTCACCTATGTTATCGGATGGGGTTGCGGGTCAAGCCCTGTCTAGTCTACAATAAATGTTTTAATATGAAGACGTGTCCATTATTAATATTCACCATTATGGGCAACTTTGCAAATTTTCATCTCCTTTTTCAATTTTTTTTTCTAATTTAATTTTCAATATTGTGGATATGACAGTATCTATATTATCTGTCATTTTATTGACTTCTATCACATCCATTAAAAGTTTATATTTTATATTTAATTATTCTATATAGTTAATTTATTGCCATATATTTAATATATGTTGCAATACCCATTCTCCATGTAGTGCCCCCTTACTTTCAGTACGGGCACTACGCTAAAGTTAGTGGTCGAATGGGAGAGTTATTTTTCTCCCATTCGTAATTTTTCAAAATTGCAGGTTGCTGCTGTTTCGGAACTGTCCTATAGGTCAGTTTGCGACCCAGGGGTGCAATTCCACCCCTGGGCGACAGTTGGTGCTAGAGGGGTTCTGACGGAGCCGCTTTTCCCCAGCAGCCGATTAGAGGAGTTTCCCCCTCGCTGGGCATGCTGGGGAGGGATATATCTGAGGCAGCTGCCGCGTGGTCTCAGACTTTTTCTCTGCGCAGGGTCCACGTTCCAGGTGCGGCATCCACCTTCAGGGTGCGTGCATCCATGGACCCCGCTCGCGTGGCCCACCTGGCTGGAGCTCCCTGCTCCATGGAGACCCATTCAGATGTTGATAGGGCCCCAGTGAATATCTGGGTTCCCAACTTTACTGAGAAGATCCCAGGCTGTGTGCCGTTCGGTGGGGAATCGGCTTGAGGAGCAGGAGGTGGGTTGTCCAATAGGGCTTGAACGAACCATAGGGGATCTGGTTACCGTTAGTTTTTACCATGTGTTATTATACTCTTTCCACTCCTTCACGGTTTGTGGATACTGTGGAAAGGAAAGTGATTTAAAGCTGATTACACTTGCCCATTTACTTTCCCATTTCTAAAATGGCTGCGGCATCACACAGAGACATTCTGTCTTCAAATATGGCCGCTGCTCCATTTCCGCCTAATAGTGTATTTAAACCAGCACTTTCTAGCCTATCAGAATCCTCTGAAGAAGTCACATGTCGTGACGTAACACGTAAGGAACGTAGCTAGATGCGACCGGAAGTGATATGCAACCCCGTCCGACCGGATTTTGATTGTTATCCCAGCGCTTGTCTTTTTATGCTTGTAAGCATTTTAGTAGGGCTGTGCAAATTAACTGTTAATTGATCGATTAATCTTTAATTTTTTTGATCGATCAAAATCTTTTTGATCGATTAAAATTCTTTTGATTGGTACTGACCTCTCCGCTGGCTTCTGGGCCTTCAGGGAGTTCCGTCGGAGATCCGGTGATGTCACAGACACCGGTGGGGCTTGCCGTGTCCATCTGAAGGGCTCCTTTGCTGTGCCTTCATATCTGCATGCCGGCGGGACCTTACTACCTGCCACACACAAGGGCTGTTACACCTCCCTCTATCAACCTGGGATTCTATAGCCATCCACTGGGAGTTGTGATAGTTCCCTTTATGGGACATCTACATGCCGAAGGACTGATGTTAACCTCTCCTCATCTGGATTCAGCAGTGGCATCATTGTACACATTTTTATACCAGTATCATACTTAGCTACATGTTTTTATGACCGATTTTGCTACCGTTTGGTATTACCCACACCATTTTTACAGTTTATGTAGCTACATCAATTTTATCTCCAGTGCAATATTTATTTTGTTACCTACTTGAAGACTATAAAAGTTTTAATGCAATTCCCACCGAGTGCCGCCTTTGTGTGTTTTTTTTGTATCCTGCTATCCAATTTTCCAGTGGTTGGGAGCTGCACTGGGAATCAACCTGCATGGAGATCGGCTAAAAGTAGTTGGATCTGTATGTGCGTTATAATTAATCGAAATGAGTCGATTAATCGATTAAAAAAACAACCGATTAATCGAACACAAAAATGTTGATCAGTAACAGCCCTACATTTTAGTCTTAATAAATTCCCCCTTTGCTTTGATTTACTTCACGATGCAAGCCTTCTTGTTTTTGTTTATTTTCTATTAACATTTGAACGGTATGGCGGGTGAGCCTCCATCTTGTTGAAGACCAGGATCTATAATACACTGACTAGGACGCTGCAGTTTCCATCAAGCCGTTTGGAGGTGTTTCAGGTGATTTTTTCCAGAGGGGGAGGTAAGCGCTCTGTGAGCCTACGTCTTAGGAAGACACATATCTGAGTATCAGCATTTGCCAGCTGTTTGTGATTTTGGACTTTATTTGTTTATTCACTAAACTTATATGTGTTTGGTTTTGACACTGCTGTGTCAATCTCCTGTTCATACTGAACTTGTTCACTTGTTCTATTTTTAGAATTGGTTCACATTGGTTGTATCTGTTTGTTTGCATTTATTAGATCTTATTGTTTTTTTAGTGCACGTAATTGCGCTCGTCACTTACACTTATTCAACCCACCATTTTGTTGTTAGCACATTTAGATTTGAGCAGCAGTTGGCCCTATTGCACTTTAGTTTTACATTTATTAGTCCTATTGTTATTCACTATTGGCCAGCGCTTGAGTTATTCCTTTATACAAACCACATGGAAAGCCTTAACTGAGGCTGGATTAAGGCTAACATGTTCTACTGCAATGTGAATTTAGGATTTCTATTTGACTTTATTCAGATAATATAACAAATCCTTGTTCAGACCCTGAAGAAGGGGAAGTCCCCTTTAACCACAAAACGAGTTGGCAGTAGCTGTTATTAACAAATATTATTATTACAACTAATTTCAAGCAAGATGGAAGTTTGGACTAGACACTCCTAAAAACATACCCACAAGGTGTACATCTGTTGAGTGATTTAACCACTTCCATACCAGGCACTTACGCACCTTCCCGCCCAAGCCAATTTTCAGCTTTCAGCACTGTCGCAATTTGAATGACAATTGCGCGGTCATGCTACACTGCACCCAAACAAAATTGGCGTCCTTTTTTCCCCACAAATAGAGCTTTCTTTTGGTGGTATTTGATCACCTCTGCGTTTTTTTTTTTTTGCGCAACAACTAAAAATAGAGCGAAGATTTTGAAAAAAAAATACGTTTTTATTTTTTTCTGTTAATTTTTTTGTAAATGAGTATGTTTTTCTTTCAATTACGGGCACTGATATGGTGGCACTGATGGGCACCGATGAGGTGGCACTGATGGGCACCGATGAGGTAGTTCTGATGGGCACCGATTAGGTAGCACTGATGGGCACTGATAGGCGGCGCTGGTATGGAGCACTGATGGGCACTCATAGGCGGCACTGATGGGCACTCATGGGCGGCACTGATGGGCACTCATGGGCGGCACTGATGGGCACTCATGGGCGGCACTGGGCACTCATAGGCGGCACAGGTGGGCACTCATAGGCGGCACAGGTGGGCACTCATAGGCGGCACAGGTGGGCACTGATAGGTGGCACAGGTGGGCACTGATGGGTGGCACAGGTGGGCACTGATAGGTGGCACAGGTGGGCACTGATAGGTGGGCACTGGGCATGGATTGGCACTGACAGACACTGGGGTGGCACTGATGATCACTGAGGGGTGGCACTGATGGATCACCTGTTGCCAATCAGTGCCCATGTGTGGGCACTGATTGGCATTATTGGCATTATTTTTTTTTTACTGCCCTTTTTTTTTTTGTCCTTTTTTTTTTGTAAGTACCCTGGTGGTCTAGTGTGGGCACTCCCTGGTGGTCCGTGTGGCGATCCGAGGGGGGGGCTGCGCTGATAAACAATCAGCGCGAACCCCCCCTGTCAGGAGAGCCGCTGATCGGCTCTCCTGTACTCGTGTCTGTCAGACGCGAGTGAGGAAGAGCCGTCGGCGGCTCTTCCTGTTTACATCGTGATCAGCCGTGATTGGACACGGCTGATCACGTGGTAACGAGGCTCCGCCGGAGACTCGTTACCGAGATCGGAGGTGCAGGGTGTCAGACTGACACCCCGCATCACCGATCGCCGCGCTGCGCGCCCCTACGGGCGCGCGCGGCATTGAAATCGTGCTAAGCCGTTTGAGAACGGCTAGTCACGATTTCATAACCACTTCCCGGCCGTAAATCGGCTATTGGCCGGGCGGGAAGTGGTTAACTATTCTTACCAGAGAGGCAGTAGCCTATGCTCAGAACTAGGCATCCGCCTTGACCACAAACTAAACTCTGGTGGGGAAAACACACTGTGCTATGTTGATTACATTGATTTGAACTCATATCTACTCAAACTAGTCCTGCGCTATCACACACCCATCATATACTTTCAAATGTGTAGCACACCTCTGTAGGGACTGCTGATGAATTTGGATCCCCCACTCCTGCACAGCCAGGCACACCAAATTTTCACAAGCACCCAGAGTCAGAGAACAGTCCATGCCATTGTTTTTTCTTATTTACTGATTTACTGACTGATTTAATAACTTGGAAAGGGATGGGAGGGTATGGTATGCCCACTTGACTTCAACAAAACTTTCAGCTTAACTTCAGGGACATCTTCCTATATACAGTCTCATTCACGTTGCTCCTGCACAGCACTTGCTTGTTCCAGCTGAAACACTTTGATTTATCTGACAGGCTCCCAGTCAGATTAGCAATGGCCCTTTACTGGCAGGAACTTGTAGCCTCTTTTTGTGTAGCACAGTGTATTAAAACAGCTTGTAAATCTTCTTCTGTGTCCACTGATCCCAGCACCACCCCTTCAGGCACTGCCAACCCACCTGGCTGCAGCTGCATTTTTCACTATCCCTCAAGGCTAACTATCCACGACTATCCATGACTTACTCTTCACCAGCCCACCTGGCTGACTCTCAGGAGATCGCTCAAGGAAGGACGAAGACTTAAGAACACTGCTGTCCTCAAGGAGACTGACTATGTGTGTCTAGAAAACCCTTCTACTGTGTGTTTTAGCAGGATCCTTCCAGCACCTGAGCCCCGATCCAAGGCACCCCCCAGACAAGGGGGTACCCCTGAGGTCCACTGACAGCCTCCTTAACACTGCATCTCCATCTTCCACTTGACTGCCTCTGCTGGCATGACTTAAGTCTGTTTATGAAGTGGTCTCAGCCCCCTGTCAACCTACCACTGAGGATTGGCTGAGGCTCCATAAATATTCAGGGCAACTCCTCCCAACCTCCACTAATTCTAGAAGATGTTTGAACCCTCTAGACCAGGGGGAGACTCCAAAGAGCTGTCAGGATGAGTCACTCAGTCCTGAACCTTAGCAAGCCCTGACCAGGATTCCATTGCTCAGGCTTAGCCCTGTTCCTAATCTACTTCTAGCACACACTAGATGGTTCTACAAGTGTATCTCCAGAAAAGAGCCTCTGTCAAGTTTTTGTGTCTCCATTAGGGAGAAAGACAATTCTTCTCCCAGTTCCAATTGACACTGGTACAGAAAAATAAAGAAAAACCCAGTATTGAACACTTGAACAAAATGAGGGATTTTGAGGCTGCAGCTATGTTATAGTAAAATTCAGGTAAACAGGCTTTGAAGTCTGCAATGAAGAGGTATAGTGATCCTATGTGACTTACTTAACTCCTCTAAAATAAAAGTCACGGCCTAGATTCACAAAGCGATTACGCCTGTGTAAATGTTGTTAGACTGGAGTAATTTCGACTTACGGGCGTTTTTACGCTAGTCGAAATCCTCAAACCATGAAAAGACACCTGCGGGCTTCATTTCGACTGTATTACGTGTTAGTACGCCTTCAGATCTACGCTGCAAGAAAATTGCGGCCACTGGGCGGACTTCCTGTTGTTTTTCGCCGTCAGGGTATGCTAATGAGCTTTTGCCTGCAATCCACAAAATTTCGCACTTTAAACGCAATCTCTTACGGCACCTTTAGTCATCTTTTTTTTCCGTTTCACTATACCAGCTTTTTGCTGCTCTAATATTAGACAGCCCATGTTAAGTATGGGTCGTTCCCGCGTCGAATTTCAACGTTTTCCGATGTCTTTTATTATTTTTAACGTAAGTCGTCCGGGAATAGGAATGTTCGTAAACGCCGCTACTCAAACAACGAATGACGTCACGACGTGATTTCACGCAATGCACGGCGGAAATTCTGAACAGAGCATGCGCAGTTCGATCGTCGCAGGGGACGCGCTTAATTTAAATGCTTCACGCCCCCTAATCACGTATTTCGATTGCGCGGCGGAAAAAAAATACGACACAATAGCGTACGCGCAAAAAAACTACCTGAATTCGGTGTAGAGTCTGGTGAAATACGGCAGCGTACCGTATTTCGATTACGCAGCGGAATATTACGTCTTTGTGAATCTGCCCCCACATATCCAAAGGACTGAAGAAAATTTAAGAAAAGAACACCAGTCTTTCCAAAAATATTGATTTTTATTGAGGATCCATAAATGATTCTATTAACAGATACAAGGCTGGGTGAAACCTAGGGTGATCTGGAAGATGTTCAGCGAAAGGTAGTATGACATCTAGTTACCGTTAGCATAGTGTCTATGACAATACTATGCTAAGGCTAGCCAGGTGTCATGAAAGCATATACTGAACATCTTCCAGTGCTTGTTAAAGTGGAACGTGGGATGGGGTGCCCCAACAGCATTCCCCACAATGCACAGCATTTACCTCTTAGTTTACCCTTATACAGTGATGATAGGTATGCTGTTTCTACTCTGTCATTACCACTAGCCTGCTCTTGGATTCCCCACCTGAATGGAAATCTTAGTTCTTTGCCTATTGGGTGGCCACTAAGATAACTCCCATTTATGTGTGCTGGAGATGCATTATCTTGGCATTTGGCATCTTCAAGGTGTATCACAGCAGGTCTACAATTAAAATAATGCAATTTTTTTCTACTTCAGTTCCACTTTATCAGTTAGTATCTAGGCAGTGGGAAGACTGGTGCTCCTTTCCTGATTTTCTTCAACCATTTGGATAGGGGCTTTGTCCCTCTTATAAGAGTGGTGGAAATCATTTAATTGTTCTACACAACAGTGGCAACAGGACGGAATGGTATTTTATTAAGGTCATTTTTATTAAGATCATTTTCACATTTAAAATATAAATAAGGTCTTTGGTAATGATGGCCACTGCATAATGCTCATATAAAGAAATCCTGTATCTATTAACCACTTCAATACCCAGCCATAGACAATTGACGGCCTGAGATGGGATCTACCATCCTAAGTGGCCATCAATTGATGGCCTGGGCTTTGCGGGTGAATATCTGAATGATGCCTGCAGCCAGAGGCATCATCCAGATATCCTCTTCTTCAGCCGGCGATTCTGCACGATGTAAGAAGGATCATAGCGGCGGTTCCGCCGCTTGATCGTTCTTACAGGCCGCGGGAGGGGACATCCCCCCTCCCGCCAGATGGTCACCAGTCATCTCTATGACCGTCGGAGGACCCGGGCGCGACGTGATGACATCACGCCCGGGTCCCCGTAAGTAAACAAAGCCGCGATTGCGGCTGTAAGCCACCATTCATGAGATCGGTGAATTTTTTTTCACCGATCTCATGGTTTCCAGCCTGGTGGAGAGATGTGAGGTCTTATTGACCACGCATCTCTCCTTAAAGAGGACCTGTCACACACATTTTCTATTACAAGGGATGTTTACATTCCTTTTTAATAGGAATAAAAGTGGAAAAAAAATTGAAAAAAAGTGTAAAAATAAATAAAAAATAAGTCAAAAAAATAAATAAAAGATAAAAAAAAAATTAAAACGCCCCTGTCCCCGATAGCTCGCGTGCAGAAGCGAACACACACGTAAGTCCCGCCGACATATGTAAACGCCGTTTAAACCACATAAGAGTGCCAGCAACGAATCTAGCACTAGATCTCCTCTGTAAATCTAAACTGGTAACCTGTAAAAAATAAATAAAGCGTTGCCTATGGAGATTTTTAAGTATCGAACTTTGGCGCCATTCCATGAGTGTGCGCATAATTAAAGCGTGACATGTTGGGTATCTATTTACTCGGTGTAACATAATCTTTCACATAATACAAAAAAATTGGGCTGTTTTGTTATTTTTTTAATTCATGAAACAATTTTTTTTAATACCGTGCGAGTTAAAACGTTGCAATGACCGCCATTTTATTCCCTAGGGTGTCTGCTAAAAAAACATATATAATGTTTGGGGGTACTGTGTAATTTTCTAGCAAAAGAATGATGATTATTACATGTAGGAGAGAAGTGTCAGAATAGGCCCGGTATGGAGGTGGTATAAAAGCCCGGTATTGAAGTGGTTAATAAATATAAGTGACATTGTCCACCACAAAGTGTTATCCTCCAAAAGCCAAGCATTAAGAGTTGTTTTAGTTGAATGGATCTTTCCTGGTATATTACAGACCCTTGTGTCCCTGATGCTGTTACAGCACGGCATTAACAATGGCATTGTACCATACGTTGATTCTGTACCATTGTATGCAGGATTTTTCTCCATGGTGATAGTCTAGTGTTTTTATTTCCATTGGCCTCTTGCTTCCCAGAGTATCATGGCTAGAAAAAGGGATGCACATGTAATTCAATGTTTCTCTTGCTGAGCTGTTGTATTACCTACAATATCTGTGGAAACTATGTTTTACGTCATCAAGTGTCTGAGTTGCAGCTGTAGTTATGGGAAAAATCTTGAAAACCCACATTTCAGTTATTATATATGTATAGTCAAAAATAACAAAAATACATATTGCCAGTTTATTCATAATATATATGCCTACCCTGCTGTGACATTAATAAAATTATCTCATTGGATTCATTATGATGATTGTACACAATTTCGGCAAATAACCAGAATTATGTAATCAAAGATGGTTGGTCTTTAATGCCTACATGTTTTGTTTAACTTTTGAAAACTGTCTGGGTTGTTTTTGACATTAGATTGTTTTATCTACTATATTCCACTATTATACATTAAAGTGGAAACAAGTGAGCAAAAACTTTGGGCATAAGTGGGATAATTATTAGTGCCAATGTGTTTTGATTGCCATTCTCTGCGCCATTGATCGGCCAATGTGAGACAGAGAGAGAGACTCGGGCAGAGCGAGGCAGAGCAAGTGACATTGTCAGTGTGATATTTTCAGGGGGGGGGCAATTTCCCTGTTGCCCCCCCTGGATCCGCCCCTGCATTCAGGGCTCAGCTTGAGAGATTTTCTATCCCTGTCTCTCTTGGTGACAATAGTTTAACCAGCAATAAAAAGCTGATTTGAGTTTTAGCTTACCCCTGCTGTATTTAAAAAATGCATTTACATTATTATTATTTCCTTATTTTCTGTTTTTCAAAGCTGAGGTCATTAGGACAGAAACTGGGAATTATTCAAAAAGAGGAGGGAGAAAATTTGAATCTAAAAAAGGCAGAGATAGCAATAAAATATGATTCTCTGATCTATCTAGAACTAAAACGGAAAACAAATAATAAATCACCCTTCACTTGAATATAACCTATAAACATTATCCATAGCTTAACGCATAAACCCAACCTTTAACCTAATCCCTAAAAAAAAAAAAATGGCTTATAACTCCACTGTAATTTAGTGTAAGTATAAGTGAACCCTTCCCATGTAAGCCAACCCATTCAGTTTAAAATGGAAACAAATGGCAAAATATATATATGTGTGTGTGTGTGTGTATATACTATCTATCTTTCTATATACAGTCCAGAAAATAAGTATTTGAACACCCTGCTATTTTGCAAGTTCTCCCACTTGGAAATCATGGAGGGGTCTGAAATTGTCATCGTAGGTGCATGTCCACTGTGAGAGACATAATCAAAAAAAAAATTCCAGAAATCACAATTTATGATTTTTTAACTATTTATTTGTATGATACAGCTGCAAAGAAGTATTTGAACACCTGTCTATCAGCTAGAATTCTGACCCTCAAAGACCTGTTAGTCTGCCTTTAAAATGTCCACCTCCACTCCATTTATTATCCTAAATTAGATGCACCTGTTTAAGGTCATTAGCTGCATAAAGACATCTGTCCACCCCATACAATCAGTAAGAATCCAACTACTAACATGGCCAAGACCAAAAAGCTGTCCAAAGACACTAGAGACAAAATTGTACACCTCCACAAGGCTGGAAAGGGCTACGGGGAAATTGCCAAGCAGCTTGGTGAAAAAAGGTCCACTGTTGGAGCAATCATTAGAAAATGGAAGAAGCTAAACATGACTGTCAATCTCCCTCGGACTGGGGCTCCATGCAAAATCTCACCTCGTGGGGTCTCAATGATCCTAAGAAAGGTGAGAAATCAGCCCAGGACTACACGGGAGGAGCTGGTCAATGACCTGAAAAGAGCTGGGACCACCGTTTCCAAGGTTACTGTTGGTAATACACTAAGACGTCATGGTTTGAAATCATGCATGACACGGAAGGTTCCCCTGCTTAAACCAGCACATGTCAAGGCCCGTCTTAAGTTTACCAATGACCATTTGGATGATCCAGAGGAGTCATGGGAGAAAGTCATGTGGTCAGATGAGACCAAAATAGAACTTTTTGGTCATAATTCCACTAACCGTGTTTGGAGGAAGAAGAATGATGAGTACCATCCCAAGAACACCATCCCTACTGTGAAGCATGGGGGTGGTAGCATCATGCTTTGGGGGTGTTTTTCTGCACATGGGACAGGGCGACTGCACTGTATTAAGGAGAGGATGACCGGGGTCATGTATTGCGAGATTTTGGGCAACAACCTCCTTCCCTCAGTTAGAGCTTTGAAGATGGGTCGAGGCTGGGTCTTCCAACATGACAATGACCCGAAGCACACAGCCAGGATAACCAAGGAGTGGCTCTGTAAGAAGCATATCAAGGTTCTGGCATGGCCTAGCCAGTCTCCAGACCTAAACCCAATAGAGAATCTTTGGAGGGAGCTCAAACTCCATGTTTCTCAGCGACAGCCCAGAAACCTGACTGATCTAGAGAAGATTTGTGTGGAAGGAGTGGGCCAAAATCCCTCCTCCAGTGTGTGCAAACCTGGTGAAAAACTACAAGAAACGTTTGACCTCTGTAATTGCAAACAAAGGCTACTGTACCAAATATTAACATTGATTTTCTCAGGTGTTCAAATACTTCTTTGCAGCTGTATCATACAAATAAATAGTTTAAAAAAATCATACATTGTGATTTCTGGAATTTTTATTTTTGATTATGTCTCTCACAGTGGACATGCACCTACGATGACAATTTCAGACCCCTCCATGATTTCCAAGTGGGAGAACTTGCAAAATAGCAGGGTGTTCAAATACTTATTTTCTGCACTGTATCTATATAGAAATAGATAGATATCTATATAGATATATATATATCTACTGTATCTATATATACATACACACACTGTACCGCTGTGCCGTCTACCTCACCTGTGAATATATATATATATATATATATAAAATTATAAATACCTTTTTTTTTTTCTTTCGTATAATCTCCATTCTTAGCTATATAAGGGGCTTGGAAAGGTAGGAATGGTAGGGTTAGAGAAGCAAACGTACACTGATCGTCCCAGTGAATGGCTGTGCAGGGAGAGTGTGCCTGCACAAGTCTGATCATTGGAGGATAGGCAGGCTGTTCTCCAAGCACAGCCAGAAAACTAGCCACATTGGGATGGATGTGCTGTCATGCATAGAGTGGTCAGTTTGAAATAGGAAAAGCAGGGGGACCAGCAGGATCACCAGGTGTGTCACACAAAAGAAGCAAAGCAAAGATAACAGGATACTTTTTAACACAAGTATATTGTACCAGACACACATATCAGGAATATGAAATGTTGGGGTTACATATTCTTTAACATCAGGCTGATAGAAATGCTGACATTATTACAATACGTTTTAGCATCTGTTTAAAATGCACAAAATCACACAGGAAATCTCTGCAATTATATATTTTTTTTCGATATCTGAATACACATTTAAACTATTTGTGTTTCCCTTTTATTATTTATTGCTGTCCTTAGCAGGGGCGGCTGGTGCTCAAAATTTTTGGGGGGGCATAAACAAACTGAAAAAAATAAACTGTTAGTAATGCAGGACCTGTAAATATCCATTTATCAGGTGATAATGAATTATTACTGCTAGATAAAACGGTGCCCATCAATTGCAGCCTCACTGTGCCCATCATATGCAGCCTCACTGTGCCAATCAATTTCAGCTTCACTGTGCCTATCATATGCAGCCTCACTGTGCCAATCAATTTCAGCTTCACTGTGCAGCCACAGTAGGCCAATCACATCCACATTTCAATAAAAATAAAACCACTTAACATAAAGTGTGCTCATCAGAGCCCCCAGGAAAATCCGACAACAAATGTTGGATAGCATGCTTTCAAATTTTCCGACAACAAATGTGTGATGTCGGATTATCCGAGTGTGTGTACACAAGTCCGTCAGAAAAAAATCCGAACTACAAACAGGCATGCTCAGAAGCAGTGCTAACCATAGCACAGCATTAGCAGAAGTTGCCCAAAGGGTGGTGCTAAAGAGCTGAAAAACCACGTAGTTTTGTGTTTGTTGTGCCATCTGTATGCAGAACAAGTTCTTGGCCAATGCCCTTTGGACAAAATTCCACGGCTTTGTCTGATGGAAATCTGATCGTGTGTACGAGGCTTTAGAAAGCCAGCTGTGACCCTGAAAGTGCTTTTAGGGTTATTAGTCACACAAGGGTACGGGAAACGGATGTTCCCCGAGTTCCTTCTGTTTACTCCAGAGAAGCTGTTTCCCATGGTCCTGGGCTCCTGAGTGGAACATGAGAACCCATGTAACACAGTGGGAGCCTCTAGAGGTGGTGGCGATGGGGGGATTATGCCTTTTGAGAGCCTTGTAAAAGTAATTAGGCAGCTCTACAGCTGCTGAATCAATTTGATCAGAAAAGCCCTTTAGCTCAGAGCTGCTTCAGCAGTTGTGAGTGATTTAACCCCTTGTCTACCATGACCTTTATAAACGTACCTAGGTAGACAACAAGTGTTTCAGTAGGTGAAAGTAAGGGCGCAAGATACTGCTGAAATACGAATGTTCCATAGCATTAGGTATTTGTGGATCTGTTTGTTCAGTGAAGTCAGTGTAATTTATTGTAAAAGAAAAAAGTTGTCATTTGTTTTGGTAGAAAAAGTGATTAGGTTTAGGTTGCGTGCATTTTGCTATCTTCAAGCGGTTTCCTCAGGAAAGTGACTCAGACTTTGTCTGTTTCATTTTGATACTATTGTGCAAATTCCTTAATGCTGTTAACACATTTGCTTTTAAGTATGGAAATGTAATAATTTCCATGTTTTATTGGTGTATCACTATTTACAAATTGCAAACAAGGTCAGTTGTGCATCTTGGCAAAAGCCAAACAAGTTTTTAAATAATAAATAGACTGTCCATTTAAAAGAGGGAAAAACACTTTCCAGCAGTTATAGTGGTCGTGGTCATCCTGTAGGATCTTGTACAATATCTCTGTAGCCAGTATCAGTCAGTAGGGATAAGCCGAACACCCCCTGGGTTTGGTTTGCACCAGAACAGACAAAAAATGTGTGCGAACATCGTTAAAGTCTATGGGAGACGAATGTGAAAAATCAAAAAAGTGTTAATTTTACAGGCTTATATGCAAGTTATTGCCATAAAGAGTGTATGGGGACTCGGGTACTGCCCCAGGGGACAAAATGTATCAATGCAATTTTTTTTTTTTAAAACTGCAGTTTTTTTTTCATTTTTTTTTTATAATACTTAAAGTGAAACAATAAAAATTAAATATTCCTTTAAATATCATGCCTGGGGGTCCCCTTAGTCTGCCTGTAAAGTAGTGCCTCTTTCCCATGTTTATAACAGTTCTGGAGCAAAATTACATTTCTAAAGGAAAAAATGTAATTTAAAATTGCTTGTGGCTGTAATGTATTGCATATTGGATACGGGCAATATACATAAAAAATCATTGAAAAAAATGTGTGGGTTCCCCCACCCCAGTCCATTACCAGGCCCTATGGGTCTGGTATGGATATTAAGGGAAACTCCACACCAAAATTGAAAAAAAAAATGGCGTGGGGCCTCCCCAAAAGCCATTCCAGGCCCTTCAGGTCTAGTATGGATTTTAAGAGAAACCACGCACCAATTCTTTCCCTAAAATCCACACCAGACCCTTATCCAAGCATGCAACCTTGAAAGCCACAGGAAAAGGGGGGATGAGAGAGCGTCTTCCCCTCCAGAACTGTACCAGGCCACATGCCCTCAACATGGGGAGGGTGCTTTGGGATCCCCCCCAAAGCACCTTGTATCCTTGTTGATAGGGACAAGGGCCTCATCCCCACAACCCCATCAGTGGTTGTGGGGGTCTGTGGGCATGGGGGCTTAACGGAATTTGGAAGCCCCCCATAACAAGTAAAAATGACAGGAGACAGTTTTTGACAATTCCTTTATAAACCACTTCCCGCATGACCTATAGCTTGGAAGTGGTTCAGTTATCCTGACTGGGCGTCATATGATGTCCTCTAACAGGGTGTCATTACCACATGATCTTCTGTGTCCTGACTGGGCGTCATATCCTGACTGGGCGTCATATGACGTCAAGCAGGATAAGCCGCGATCACACGCCCTAAGGGGCATGACAGCGCGGCAACCGGTGGTGCAGCATGTCAATCTGACACACTGCATCACTGATCTCTGACGGAGGCACTTTACCACATGATCATCTGTGTCCAGCCGATGTAATCACGATGTAAACAGGAAGAGATGCGAGTAGAGGAGAGCTGTATGGCGGCTCTCTTGACAGGGGGTCTGCGCCCAGGACCACGAGGGATGGTCACCACACAGGACCACCAGGTATGCCACCCTAGACCACCAGGGACATGCCAATCAGTGCCCAGGCAGCTGCCAATCAGTGCCCAGGCAGCTGCTAATCAATGCTGATTAAAAATGCCTGCCAGTGCCACAGTGATGCCCATCAGTGCATTCTATCAGTGCCAGCCATCAGTGCTCATCAGTGCCACCTATCATTGCCCAGTAGTGCCGCCTATTAGTGCCACCCATAAGTACCCATCAGTGCAGACTTTCAGTGCCCATCAGTGTCACCTATCAGTGCCCACCAGTGCCACCTATGAGTGCCCATCAGTGCCGTCTATCAATGCTCATCCGTGCTGCATATCAGGGCCCATCATCAGTGCCACCTCATCAGTGCCATCTCATGGGTGCTAACTCATCGGTGCCAACTCATCTGTGCCGCCTTATCAGTGCCCATCAGTGAAGGAGAAAACCTACTTTTTTTTTTACAAAATTTTATAACAGAAACAAAGAAAAAAATATTTTTTTTCAAAATGTTTTGTTTAGCAAAAAATAAAAACTGCAGAGATGATCAAATACCACCAAAAGAAAGCTTTATTTCTGGGAACAAAATGATAAAAATGTTTGTGTGACACAAAAAATGCACTGTACAATTTGTTATTTCAAGCGATTTTATTACAATTTGATTTAGAAAACGTTTTCATCTTAGTACAATTCATTCTAACTTTAGCAGATTGTGCAATCAGTTTGTACCATGCGCGGCCTACTTAAACATGATGCATAGATTTCACCATAGCAAAAATGTTTGTGGCCAGAAAGCCGTACTCAAACTACAAGTTGGGATAAGAATGGTCTTCATCTGCCAGCTTAGGAAAGCTGCATTTATTTCACAGAACTCAAGAAACCACCAATCAAAAGATCAAAGAAACCACTAAAAAACAAATTACTGATCTGTAATTAGGTTGAAATTAAAGGGAGGGAAAACGGTTCACCATGGAAGAGATTGCTCAAAGTGAATACATATGACAATCAACTTTTTCCTGGCATGTGAAAATGTTGAGGGCTTGGATGTTATCCTGATGAATAAGCTTCTACAATGCGATCTGTTATAAATGTCTGTTGAGCTTTTCATGTAAGTAACATGTCTTAGGGAGCTTGAATACTTGTTGGTTATTTATGCTAAAACAATGTAATGGTATTTTATCCTATCCTACAACAAAGACATCTCTCCTTTGAAGATATCTTACTACACATCACTTTAATGTACAAAGTTACTTCTCAGATTACATAGTTCACTATGGCAGCAGTATGCCCAGCTGAATTCCCAGACAGGATGAGGGTGATGAGGGCGTATTCCAGAAAGAAAATATGCTGAATGTCAAGGTAGTGATTAAAGACTTGCCATTTACACTATAAATTGCAAGCTAAATATCAGATCTTTCCATGAAAAACAGTGTTTTAGCATAAAAAATTCTTTAGAACTGTTATATTTGAACTTTTGGTAGATAGCTAATATTATACAATTAATGTAGTCAGTCATAAGTTAGCAGCATGTTTCATTTGGTGGATTGTGATGACAACAGAATCACATGTACAGATACATCTCCAATATCTACTCCTGATTGCAGGACACTCAATAAAAGGTCCTAATGCATGTTTGGCACATTTTTGCTTTTGGAAATGGATAAACAAGTCCCTATGTAAAGAATGTAAATTCATTTTTGGCACATGTATTGCTCAGTGGATGGCAACATACCACTGTAGTGATGTGTATTTGCCTTTACAAACACATGAAATTGGAACGTTACAAGTCCTGATATAATAAAGTATAATTTTTCAAAAAGCAGTACCTTCTTTTGCTTTAAAAATTAATCTATAATGTTAAAATACAGGGATAGAAAAATGTCTCCCTTGTGGTGGGGCTGCCCCCACACTGCAAGGGTAAATGCTTGTTGACATCTGGGGAAGGGAAAAGCAGTTTTACATATTCGATCCTCAGGATCCTCTAAGCTGTAAGTCTGGTACACACAGCCTCCTCTCCCCTGTGCCCTGATGGTTCCATGTCCTCTGACCTGCATTGGATGTGAGGACCCAAGGAAACATTCAACAATGGGTATAGGGGAACACTGGCTGCCATGGTGGCAGAAGATTGGGTTAGTAAAACTGCTTTTCTCTTCTGACCCATCAATGTTCCTGCACACTCCATTGTTCTTGCCTGTGAACCAAATCAGCCATATCAGGAGCAGATCTGAGACACCTGGGTCTTCTTACTAAAGCCAGCGGCAATGTACCGTATATACTCAAGTATAAGCCAACCCAAATATAAGCCGAGGCACCTAATTTTACCACAAAAAAACTGGGAAAACGTATTGACTCGAGTATAAGCCTAGGGTGAGAAATGCAGCAGCTACTGCAAGTGGATAAGAGGGTCAACAATGCCCATTTGCAGCTTCACTGTGCCCACCGCAAGCCTCACTGTGCCATTGCAAACATCACTGTGCCCATTGCAAACATCACTGTGCCATGGCAAGCCTCACAGTCCCATTACAAACATCACTGTGCCATTGCAAACATCACTGTGCCCATTGCAAACATCACTGTGCCCATTGCAAGCCTCACTGTGCCCATCACAAACATCACTGTGCCCATCACAAACATCACTGTTCCCATTACAAACATCACTGTGCCCATTACAAACATTACTGTGCCCATTACAAACATTACTGTGCCCATTACAAACATTACTGTGCCCATTGCAGCCTCACTGTGCCGATCTGTATACCTCATGAGAGCCGTGTCATGCATACAGTCAGACGGTGGCCAGTGTTCAAAAGCCGCGCCTCCTCGTTCTCGTCTGTTATAGGGGAACACTTTCCCAGTAGTAAGTTAGTGCTCAGTGTTCCGCCTATCACGGACATCCTCTCATCCTCGGACAAGGCACTATTTACCTGTTTTTACTTTTTATTGAAATATCACAAAATTACATTTTATTCAGCTCTACAAAGAGATGTGCTTACATGAGTTGAGGTGCAAAAAAATGCAGCATGTCAATAATTTTCTAGTTGCCTTCACAATGAGCTTTCATTGAACTGTACAGAATAATGCAGGTCACTGGACATGGAGTTAATAGATTCTAAAAAGTGATGATAAAATAACCGGCCAACATTACAAGCATGTTTATTTTCAAAAACAATAGAAATCAATGGGGGAGATAGATGCACTACTCATAGCAAGCGATCTGATATTTTGTTTTTCTTTGTAAACACAGAATAACAGATAAAATGTGAACTATTGCTAATTACAGTATCTGGAGTCCAATTTACCCAGTTTTAAATAAACCTAGTAAAATTTGCTCTATGTTTTTTTTGTTTGTTTTTCAGATGTCCTGCCATGTCCAGTTATACTGTGGGATTCCTCTTTGTCTCCTACTGATAACATCACACAGTCATCTGTCAAACTTAAGTGGAAAACTTACCAAACAATCCTTTCCCACAAGTGTTGGTTAAATGGAAAAGCACCAAAGGCAGACCTGGGCTGTCCAGACGTCCATCACCATGAGTGGTCCAAAATGGCACTTTTTGATTTTCTTCTACAGGTAAGGAAACTTGTCAGCCTAAAAAAAAAAAAAAAAAAAAAAAAAAAAATTGTATATGTAGAGATATTTTATTAACAGGTTGCTTAAGTAATAATAATAAAACATTATTAAAAATTACTTTAAAATGGTGTTGCATAAACCCTGGTTGCCTGTTCACAATGGCAACTATAAACGGCTATATTCATTTTGTGAAAATAGTGCAGCGCTGCGTATCTATAAATCTTATATAAACAAATAATTATACATTCCATAAAACAATGTATGAAAAAAATTAAAAAATAAATAAATTATAGAAAAACAAACCAACAAAAAAAAACAGTTCATATGTAGGTTTCCAAAGCTGTCACCGCTGAAAAATCCTATTTAAATGGATCCAATATTCAGTGCACACCACCACCTGCTAAAATGCCTGTTCACCTCAAGGATGAGTATAAAACTCATAGACAGATCACTCCATGTGTCCACCACAATCCATCCACTTTACTAATGGTAGTAATTCCTACAGTTCCCAGACTGCACCTCTGTGTGGGTAATCAACGTTTGAATTGTCTCTAAACACCACCTTCCTCATTTCGCTTTTTCATAATAAATTTACTTATATATCCATGGGTTAAAGACAAGTAACAAAAAACACAAGTACCATAGTGTTCTCTGCTTTTAAATTAACAATAAAAACAGCATTTATCAAATCACCAGCTCATTCACCGCAGATCTAGACTCACGGTGCTTCGCCTGACATCACAGTCTAGATCTGCGGTGAATGAGCTGGTGATTTGATACATGCTGTTTTTATTGTTATTTCAGGCAGATCTGTACACCACACTCCTCATTGGCTGGGCCAGTGCTTTATATACATATACATAACAGGGGTAGGAAACCTTGGCACCCAAGCTTATGTTGAACCACATGTACAATGAAGCATTGCAAGACTGCCACAGGGAAGACCTCCAGCCACCCCCTCTATTAATCAGCATGAATCTATCCATGGCCGCCGCTGACAACCCCTAATCAGGCGCCCTGGCCCCTCCTGAATTACAGTGGCAGGGGGTGTTTTTGGAGCACCTGATTAGAGCCATAGGCTCTAATAGGTGTCAAAAACAGTGACCTACGAGTGCCATGCTTGGCACTCGCAGGTCACCCAGGTGTGTTAGAACAGCGAATGAATATTCGCTGTTCTAACACTGAACTGCCTCTCCGCTTATCAGGTGTTTTGGTCTGTTACCCATCACCTGATTGGCTGAAACAACAGGCGCTGTGATTGGATGCCTATTAGGCATCCAATCACCCATAGGAGAGGACGGGAGGAGAGAAGACCCATGGAGGACACCCCTCGCCTTTACCCGCTGCACCACTGAGACAAGGTAAGTGCCGGGCAGATGGCGGGCGGGGGGATCACAGTGGCGGAATTCCATGGACACAGTGGCAGCATTCAATGGGCACAGTGGGAGCATTTCATGGGCACAGTGGGAGCATTTGATGGGCACAGTAAGGCTGCAATTGATGTTTTTTTTTTTATTATTTCAGTTTGCGGCCCCCTAAAACATTTGGAGCACCAGCTGCCACTGGTGGCAATAAAATCAGACTGAGTTGTACTGGTCACTGGGGCGACAACTTATTTTTCTGGCTCCTTACTCCTTAGGCTGGTTCCATGTTCCCAGAGAAATTGTGCAGGCTTTCTTTAAGAGGTGTTCCAGTTGCAATGAAAATGTTTTAAAAAAATGTGTTGGTGCAGTGAATGAATGAATGAATGAAAAACTTGTATAGCGCAACACATGCGAATTTAATCGCCTCTGGGCGCTTGTTGTTCCTTTCTCTTTTGAAATCAAAAGAGATGAGTCTTGATCTTTCTCCTGAATGCGAGGTGGTTCTCCTCCAACCGAATACTGGTCGGTAAAGCGTTCCATAGTCTGGGACCTTGGAGCGCGAATCTTCTTTCTCCTTTGGACTTAAAGTTGGCTTTCGGAATCTGGAGCAGATTTTGATTGGTGGATCGCAGAACGCGATTGGGATTGTGAGCTTTTATTTTTTCACATAGATAATGGGGGGCATTCCCGCCTCTCAGATCTACTGTACACCATTGCACTGCATATGAAGGAAAGTGAGGGGATGTGGGATTATTTTGGTGCCAAAATAGAGACCAAACAAGGCATATATATATATATATATATAAAAATAGAAAAATGTAATAGGTACATATGAAAAAAGACAATAAATACAAAAAATATTATTATTATTATTTGTATGTATTGTCTTTTTTCATATGTACCTATTACATTTTTCTATTTTTATATATATGCCTTGTTTGGTCTCTATTTTGGCACCAACATAATCCCACACCCCCTCACTTTCCTTCACACAACCTATCAAGGGATGAGGTGCCGTATCTTAATTTGGACTCTCGACCACTTACCTCTTTACCATTGCACTGCATATGTTTCATCTTTCTATAGGTAAAGATATTATGCTTTATAATCTGATTGAATAAGCACTGTATGATAGTGTGAAACGCGTCAGTTTTTTCATCAGATTTTTTGCTCTGACATGTTAATTTTGTGACCAGTTTTATAAAAAAGGAACATCTTTTTGGAGTGCGGCCGTCCTAGTTTTTCTCTGCAAGTTTTGTATAATCTGATTGTATTGCAGGTACCTTAACCAATGGATTAAAAGAGTTGATTACTTTCAGCTGCCTGAGCCAGTCTTGGTCACTGCAGTGGTGGTGTTCCTAAAAAGGGATTAGTGATCACTAACATTGGTTTCCGAACCTAATAAACTAGTAATATGGACAAATATGACACCTATAATGACAAGTGCTAAGACATCTTCCTTTCCTACCTCACTTGTCCCACCAACAGTATCTTAATCTTCATGCTTTTTAGTACAATAGTATTTTTTTTTTTTTTATATAAATCAGTTGTTAATACTTTGTTGCCCTTTTCACTATAGACGAACACATACTTACTAATATACATGAGTTCAATTTCTTGCTGGCTGAATAATTATTTAATTAAGAAGTACAAGTAAGGATTTTGTCACGTAGCACAAAACAACCTTTCCAGAACTAAGATTGATGCTAAAAAAGAAAAAAAAAAAAAGGGGGAAGGAAAGGGGAGTAGTATCCTCACATGTAGTGAGCATGTGGATACTAAAAGGGTGTGACAGGTGCCGCGTCCTATTGGATATGAGAAAGAGATTTTTAACTAGGGCAAGTTATTGGACTTTTCAGGCATTATCTGTTAGTAAGGATGTAGTCATACAGAGAAACTTTCTCTAAAAGATATATTTATTTAGACACAAAAAAGTCAAATTTAACATTAAAATTTAGACGTTCCATAGGAACTATCTGGCAAACTAATTACACATTGCAAGGTGCCTCCAACGTAGCACAGGGTATTGTACACTGATAATAGGGTTAGGTAGTACACAATATAGTTCAATCAAGAAGGAATAACTAAAACAATTATTAAAAAAAAAATAATAGTAAGAATGTCCTGTGAAGACCGAGGAGGTTCAGACGTTAAGATGTCTGAAAGGTGTATTTTGCGATGTGGTGACTCGACCGGTTTCGCGCATCTTACAGCGCTTCTACACAGAGTCTTTAATGTAGTTTGAGAGAATATATACAAAATGTATATGTAGTCCAATAGTAAGTGTAGAGCTTAAAGAAAGACATTTCTTATAATGTAAAAGCTTGAATAGTAGTCCGGGCTGCTGGACAACTATAGTCCTGTCATATAACCCTTGAGGGTGAAAGATCTGGGATGGAGAACTGTGCTGCAAACACAGGGAGGCTATAATAAGCGTCCTTAAGGGGAGGGGTTTCTGTTTACACAGTTGTAGTGCTTGCAGTGAAGCTTACTGAGCAGGTAGCTCAAAATAAGGGTAATAGAGCCTGATAGCGTGGATGGCAGCGTTTAAAAAGTCCATCAGTCTCCTGGGAGACTGCAGCTCAGATTGATGGTAGGCTACCAAGGAAAGATGTAATCTTTGAGTTATCCTGAGTTTAGTTTGGTACACCTATAAATCAGTCACAAACAACTTACCACAGCATCATACAACCAGTAGCAATACTCACATAATTTATGAGAGCAATGATAAGCTGAAAAGGAGGAAACAGCTGCAATTCTGGTAAAAAGAGCTCATTCATACCAATCTGCATTATTCTATTTTACACAGCTGAATGTTCAGTTCCTGTAGGAAAAAAAAGACCTAAAAACCCCATTGCTAATTAGTGGATATGCTAATGCTGGTGAAATAGAAATATTAGTAACTGAAACATTTTCGGTTCATTGACCACTGAATTTGTTTGAGGTCTTTAGTTTGATATGTACACAAACACATCTAAATAAAGTAAAGTTTTTTTTAGCTCTGAGAGTATAAACTTAAAATAAAATAATAACAGGAAATCTATTCTATGAGCCGTACGGATGTTTTTCAATTATTATTTTACCATATATTTATTTTTATGTTTACAATACAATACCATATTGAGGCTGGTTTCTACCCAATAAGTTATGTGAAGATGCACTTCATTTATCCAATTATTTAAAAGGCAAATTTTTGTTCACTTATATCACCTGCACATGACTGGGTATTCAAAATTAACAGAAAATTGCTGTTTACGTCATAGGATAAAATAAGTGTATATTCACACTAGTTATTGTATGACGATTCTCCATATCCATTGGTAAATCAGCCTCAATGTTATCTATGTGCTATCTTACAAATGGAGCACATCATTTGTTTGTGTCTTATTTCTAATACTGTACCAGTTCCAGTCACAAGTACAAAGTCCAATTCTATTATTCTCTGTGCTTGACCTCCTAACAGTAGAGACACAAATATTACGTTAATAGACAGAGAAAATTGTGAGGTACTGAAGTAATCACCACACAAATTGTTTTAATAAACTTATTTAGTACACTTGTGTATCTTTACAGTGCACACTGAACACCAGCAATAATATTTTGGAACCTTTAGGGCTTGATCCGCTCCACTTGCTCCGCTGTCCCCGCTGATCAGGCGGATGACAGGACGGTCTACTCACACTGTGGGGGCATCGGATGAACACGGACCATCTGTCCATTGTTCACCCGATCCGAACCAAAGATGGATGGAAAATAGGGTTTTCCTCCGTCTGCAGAATCGGAGGTTTGCGGACACGGATGATCTTGGGTGTCAGCGGAAGTTCATCCGCTGACACCCGCAATCTCATAGGTATCAATGTATGTCCCTTTTTCATCTGTAAACGGATGGATGAAAAAGCGGATATACGGTCCGCATGTGTGAAAGAGCCCTTACTCTAGAAAAGAAAACCTATTCTACTCTGCACATACCTTTTGGTCTCTGCTTCCCTTTCCTCCTCTTTACACAATGTCCAATATCCTATTTCTATTCCTGTATGACCACTCTCTAGCTTCCACTGTTTTTATTTGCTGGAGTTGTTCTTTGGTATCTGTTAAACCTCCCTGGCGGTATGATTATGTCAGATTTTTGAATCTCAAAGCGATACGTTGTTCCGCATTAAGATTTGGCGTTGTATATTGTAGACCTGGAATTTTTAGAAATAACTCGCTTAAATCTGTCCAAACAAGAGTCTAGTATACATCACGGTTAAGAAAGTTTAAAACATGAAATCATAAATTATAATATAATAAATAACTATAAATAATTATAAAAAAATAATAATAATAATAATACATTTTATTCAAAAACACTGAAATTTGCTTAGTTTTAGAATTGTCCCTGTTGTTACACTCAGTGTTTGATGGTGAATTTCCCACCGATTCGCTATCACTCAACTCTGCAAGTGTTCTTATTTACTATCACTGTTTTCTAGCTGGTTTAAAACCACTTTTGACGCAAAGATACACTTTTTGATTGCCATGGACAATCTCAAGTTTCCAGGCAGAAAGAACAGTATATATATATATATATATATATATATATATATATATAAAATATACAATTACATGTAAGGCACTGAACAAAGCACTAGGGACAAATAGGAGGTGGAATGAGTTCATACAATGATCTGTAAGATTACAGTGTACTGTATGTGTTGTGTTTTTTAAATTTTCCACCGTGCTCCACCCCTGAGCGTCCCGACTCTCATAAGGAACGGAGCCCAGCACACAGAGGCATCGGGCGGAGGACACAGCATGGACATTGTAGGATCCTGGGGACACTCCTGGGGAGTGTGGCTCGGGGTTACCAATTTTGGTAATGAAAATTTACCCCGAGCCACACTCGGGATTACTGCCAGGAAGGTTAATTTATCATCTGTACTATCCTCTATTTATATTACTTCTCTTCTGCACCTACTTCCCTGTCTTTCCTTACACTCCAACTCTGTCTGCCCATTAAGAAAAAAAAACATTCCGAAAAATTTCATGGAATTTTTTTTCAGATGGAAACATTTAAATGACAGACTTGATCTTCTGTAGGTGTGTGTATATAAACAGTATGTGTGTGTATATATATATATATATATATATATATATATAATATATATATATATATATATATGTGTGTGTGTGTGTGTATATATATTTATCCTAAAATTATAATTATAAACTTCTGTAACACATACTAGAACACAACACACGTTCTGTTCTCCTTTGGGTTTAAAACAATTATATGGTTTGGGTTCGAGAATGAACTCTGCTGGGACTTGAATGATGAAGTTGTTTTTAGTCCAAAGAACAAAGGAGAACAGTGCGGCCTCATATGTCTTACATGAGTTTGAAGGGGAGTGACGGATTCTGGAGGAACCTGCATCTCTAGCTGGGTGAGCCAAGAATGGATACAAACTGTAAGTGAACTAGTAAAGATAAGCTTCATTTTATCATAGACCCAGCCTACAGAATATTTGTGTGAAGTATAATACGTTTGCTGAGAAAGAATCTCAGAGATAAAAATAGGATAGCTTACGACTTTAATGGCTCCTTTTGTGATCATTACATACATAACTCTCCTTTTGTGACTGTGCTATGTCTGGAATGTAATATAAAGTCATGTGAGGATTATATTGACCCCAAACATAGTACAAGTCATTTAGAAATAGTTTGGCGTGTGTCACACTTCAAAATACATGACAGCTTATTAATAGGTGTCTGCTTTTCATCTTGTAGACCCTATCAACAAGTTGGTGGAATGAGTGGGAAAATATATGAGATAGTTAGCCTTTTAATCCAGGGTCAGAGTTACACAGAACAACAAAATCTGATTTCTGTCAACACAGAAATTTATAAAGCCTCCAAAATATTATCTGCACAATCTGTTTATGAATCTGGATGCTTTACAGTCATCATGTGCTTCCTAATCACAATATGATTCAATATTTTTCTATTTATTATTCCAGATTTGGGTTGGAAGTCTTGAATTTGTCTGGAATTTAGTGCACCAAAGAAATGTATTATTTTGTAGAGAAAATATTATAACTGATGGGTTGAAATGTGTTACTTGCAAGTACGCTGCTATTATTTGTTCAAAACCTTTTTGTACGCAAACGTGTAGTTTTCAAAACTGGAACAATACATATTGTTGTTAAACACATTTAAAAAACGTTTGCCACAAAATACTCTGTTTAAAGACCTACTCATCATAAAACAAGAGTCCATCCAAAGTTAAATTCTACTTTTCCATTAAAGCGTTTGTTACCCAAAAAATAAATAAAGATTCTGTTCTTTTAAAACATGTTATACAGCACAGTGCTTGTGCTGTGTATTTTGGCCCCCTGTATCACCTGAAATACGTGGCTGATCCTGCCAGTTTCTACCCTCTCCTTTGTACGCTGACCAGGATATATCAGGGCTGCTGAGCCCTGACACCATTGTCAGCGTACATGCTATCTGCAGCTCTCCTGTCTCCCTCTGTCCTCCTCCTCCCCCTCCCCTCCCTGCCTGTCTTCTTCCACTATTGCTGATCTGCTCCTCTCCCCACTGCTTCAAAAACTATCAGATAAAAATCTGTGTTCTAGTGCCTATGCTTTATAAAAAAATATATATTTATATTTATACCTGTTTTAACAGTGTCTTCCAGCGTTCACATGACTCCAGGTTCTCAGCTCTTCTCCTCCCCTCCTCCCTGACTGACTTCAGCAGGAGAATCTCAGCTCTGCCCACTGGAGATATCACACGGGGAGAGCTGAGAGCCTGGCGTCATCTTATTGCTGGGAGATGCTGTTAAAACAGCTAGAATAGTTTCTTTTATAAAGCACAGGCACTAGGATGCAGCTTTTAATCTGACAGAGAGGATGATATAAAGATGAGAAAGTGGCTTAACAACCACTTTAAGCAAAAGCCTTTTGGCTTATCTACTCCAGGTGCTGTGATTTACCCCTATTCATTTGCCATTCATTTTTCAATAGTCTCTTTTCATGTAATCCTAGCATCAACCATGTCAAGGCAATATTGATGTTTGTGCCATTTGTCGAGACACAGTTTCCTGTCCTTGTAATCTATTCTTATGATTCCTATACCACCATAGTTTCAATTAGAGTAAGCAATGCATTTCACAGATACCTCCATAGTGCAAAACTCAAAATTCTAATTTTTTTCATCCCAACTGTTCCAGCCTAGTTAAGGTTATTGAGGCATAGTCCTCTGGTTGGAACTCATTTGCCAATTTTCATTTACCTTTACACCAGAGTGCATATTCCTAAAATCAGTTTAGTCAGACCACAGCACATCGCAGCATTCTCACAACAACATTGCACAAATATCAATTTTCACAAAGCTTGCTAACTCAGTTTTTATGATGGCAATTTGCATATACTACAGAATGTTATGAAGAGTGATCAGATGAATTGTAATTCATTGCAAAGTCCCTCTGTCATGAAAATGAACTTAATCCCATAAAAAACGTTCCCACTGCATTTGTGAAAAAGGCTTCAGGGCGCCCAATAAAGTCCAGCAAGTGCTAGGACTATTTCCCACATTTGATTCAGCTGCAGGATCAGGGTATCACCAGTGCAGAGTTTGCTCAGGAATGGCATCTGTACATAAAGTGAGGCAAAGGCTTTTGGAGGATGGCCTGGTGTCAAGAAGGGAAGCAAAGAAGCCACTTCTCTCCAGCAAAAATATAAGGGACAGACTGATATTCTGCAAAAGGTACAAGGATTGGACTGCTGAGGACTGGGGTAAAGTAATTTTCTGTGATGAATCTCCTTTCCACTTGTTTGGGGCATCCGGGAAAAAAATCTTGTCTGAAATGGAAAAGGTGAGCGCTACCATCAGTCCTATGTCATTCCAACAGTAAAGCATCCTGAGACCATTCATGTGTGGGGTTGCTTCTCAGCCAAGAGAGTGGGCTCACTCAAAATTTTGCCTAAGAACAGTCATGAATAAAGAATGGTACAAAAACATTCTCTGAGAGCCTCTATTGCCAACCATCCAAAAACTGTTTGGTGACAAACAATACCTTTTCCAGCATGATGGACCACCTTTCCATAAAACAAAAGGGATAACTAAGTGGTAAAGAAGGGGGAGAGTGGGCGTAAGGGAATAGTAGCTGAAGCTAAACCCAGAACTACCCACTCAGTTGGTTTGAGGGGACTATCTCGGTACTAATTAAAGAGGTTAACAAAATAATATAAAACGTTTATTTGTATATAAGTATTACATAAAAATTGCGAAACAAACAATTAATTGTACAAATCAATGATTGGTCAAGGTCGACTAGTTTCACGGGAATTGAAATACTGCCTCTTTAGGACAGCCAATCTTCCCCCCGCGATGGACAAGGGGATAATTTGTCGTGGAAATCTGGGTATCTGCTCATGATAACTAAGTGGCTTGGGGAACAAACCAACAACATTTGGGATTTAGGGCCAGGAAACTCCCCAGACTTTAATCCCATTGAGAACTTGTGGTCAATCCTCAGGAGGTGGGTGAACAAAGAAAGTCCACAAATTCTGACAAACTCCAAGCATTGATTATGCAAAAATGGGCTGTTATCAGTCAGGATGTGGCCGGGAAATGAATTGACAGCATGCCAGGGTGAATGACAAATGTCTTGAAAAAGAAGGTTCATCACTGGAAATATTGACTCCTTGCATAAACTTAATGTAACTGTCAAAAAAAGCCTTTATAAAATGCCTGTAATTATACTTCAGTGTACCATAGTAACATCAGACAAAAAGATCTAAAAACACTGAAACAGCAGACTTTGTGAAAATGTAGATTTGTGTCCATCTCAAAACTTTTGCCCATGGCTTTATACTGACTCTTCAAATGTGAAGGAATCTTTTTAGAACTGTGCATGATCAATGCTAAGGAAAAAACATATTAACTACTTCAATACAGGGCATTTTCACCCTCTTCCTGCCCAGAGCAATTTTTAGTTTTCAGCGCTGTCACACTTTGAATGACAATTGCGCGGTCATGCAACACTGTAACCAAATAAAATCTTTATTCCCCCCCCCCACAAATAGAGCTTTTGTTTGATGGTATTTAATCACCTCTGTGGTTTTTATTTGTTTGCGCTATAAATATAAGAAGAGCGACAATTTTGAAAAAAAACACTATTTTTTACTTTTTGATAATAAATAATAAATATCACAATTAAAAAAAAAATGTTCCTCAGTTTAGGCCGATACATATTCTTCTACATATTTTTGGTAAAAAAAAAAAAATCGTAATAAGCACATTTGATCGGTTTGCACAAAACATATAGCATCTACAAAAAAGGGGATAGAATTATGGCATTTTTTTTTTACTAGTAATGGCGGTGATCTGCGATTTTTATTGTGACTGTGATATTGCGACAGACATATCGGACACTTTTGACACGTTTTTGGAAACATTCACATTTATACAGCGATTAGTGCTATAAAACTGCACTGGTTACTGTGTGAATGTGACTGGCAGGGAAGGGGTTAACACTAGGGGGCGAGGAAGGGGTTAAATATGTTCCCTAATGAGTGATTCTAACTGTAGGGGGAGGGGACTCACAAGGGGAGGAGACCAATGTGTGTTCCTATGTACTGGGAACACACATCGGTCTCCTCACCTCTGACAGGACATGGATCTGTGTGTTTACACACACAGATCCACGGTCCTGCCGTGATTGCAGACAATCGCGGGTGCCCGGCAGACATCTTGGCCGCTGGGCACGTTGCACCGGGTTCCAAGCAATGTGGCGCACACCCCCTAGACAGCAGGGAATCCGGAGGGACGATGATGTCTACCCGGAGGGACGAGAGGTTTCTGCGGACGTCATATTACAATACGCCGGGCAGGAAGTGGTTAAACATATTAGCATCTCAGTAACATGCATCTGGTCTGTTTAATTGTTATTTTTACAAATTGGGGAATTTATCAAAAATATACAATTAGCTTCCATCTTTAACTTTACTTTAACGTGCAGTTAAGCTTTAAAAGTTAAAGTCAACTTTCAATACAGTTATTCAAGCTTATATTGGTGCTTACTATATTGTAGGTTGCTCCTTTGCCTTTCACAGATCTTTATCTCTTTGGGAAAAAAACAAGGAACACCACTCTGGTGGGTGAATCCAGATAAATGAATGAGTGAAGTGCATTGAAGGACTTGTCTCAAGGGTGCTCGGCATGGCTTGCCCACCGTACAAACTGCAAAAAGGAAAAAACGTCTGCCCTCCAAGATGATGTATAGGAGTGCTTTATTAATCCATCCAAGAGACACACCACAGGAAAAAACAACAATCAAGGCAGACATGTTTCACACAGTATCATGTGCTTAATCATTGATCTCATTGTCTTCATAGTCCCTGGGGGTACTGAATTCATTCCAATCAGGACATAGTGCCACTCTCAGATCAATTTTTGGATGTAAATTACATCCGGGTCTCCTGAAGCAGCACTAAATTGTGAATCATGTTGGAACGACTGTGCACCTCTCTGCACAATATAAAGCCAGTATATTTCTTTCTATACAACCTATTGTGATTTGAATTGTCACTTCATATATTATCTATTGAATAATGAGAGGTGTGGTTTGGGTAGCAGAAAATAGCACTCAAGGAATGGATTGATGTTTTTAATTCCATGATCTGTTTTATGGATATTTTTACTATGTTGGATAAATTTAAAGATTTGTCGTTTTAATATAAAAGGTCACATGTCCGTTTATTATGATTATCTGCAGCACCAAAAAAGTCCCGTATTTATTTTTCTACTTTTGGTATATTTGCCTTATTTTTAGAACTAGTGTCCTGGAAACCAGGCAAATACTTCAGCCTTTATTTTGGAAGGGACTATTGTGGAAATACAGAGCTTCAAATTTACTAAGAGATAATTCTTTGTAAACTGTGTTAAAAAATGCAAAAGGCAATCATAATACATTTTTCTGTTATTACTGGTAATAGCTATTTATTATTATTTACTATTACCAAATTTTAAGGGACACACTTAAAGCAGAGTTCCATCCAAAAATGTAACTTCGACTTTTCGGAACCCCCCCTCCAGTGTCACATTTGGCACCTTTCAGGGGGAGGAGGAGCAGATACCTGACGCTATGCCCGGCGCCTTCTGTGTGTCTCTCAGAAGACAGCAGGGACCATGCGGATCGCGCAGCGTGACTCGTGCCGTAGAGAACCAGACAGTTAAGCAGAAAAAGTCTCAACTTCCTGATTCCCTTACCAAAGATGGCAGCGGCAGCTTCGGAAAACCAAGGGAGAGATTGGCTTCGGGTGCCAACTTCGTGGGCACCCTGGACAGGTAGGTGTCCTTATTTTAAAAGTCAGCAGTTGCAGTATTTGCAGTATTTGCAGTATTTGTAGCTCCTCACTTAAAAAAAAAAAATTGTTGGACCTCCGCTTTAAGGCCTCGTACACACGAGGGGATATGTCCGCTGAAAACGGTCCGATGGACCGTTTCAGCAGACATCTCCGCTCGTGTGTATGGGCTAGCGGACAGATTTCTCCACCCGACAGATTTCAAAGCATGCTTTGAAATCCATCCGGTGGAATCTGTCCGCCCGACATGTCTGCTGGTTAGTACACTTACCAGCAGACATGTCGTCCCCACCGCCGCCGCGCCGCCGCCGAATGGATTCGGCGCATGCGCGGAAGTGTTTAACTTCCTGGTGCGGTGACGTGGCGGTGACGTGGCGACGTCAACGTCACCGCCGCGTCACCGCGCCGCCCGGCGGCGGGGAATTTGATCCGATGGTGTGTACACGCCATCGGATCATACTCCCGATCGGACATATCCGATGGAAATGGTCCGCGGACCGTTTTCATCGGATATGTCCGATGGTGTGTACGCGGCCTAAGAGTTTAATCAAGAGGTGTACATTTTGTATATGTTGACTGGCCATTAAATGGCTTGGCAAGCATCCCCTGAGTTCACCAACCAAATAGGTATTGAAACTCCTTTAAATGTAAGGAGGTAGGGCCCACAACAATTTATCTGATCATAAATAACACACATTAATATCTCACAGTGTATATGTAACCAAATAGCATAAGAGCCTCTTGTATAATAAATACTTCCTCTTGTATAATAAATGCTTCAGCCCAGGTTCACACTGGGCTGCAGGAATGAAGCCCTACAAGTTCAACTTGCATGATTTCACTCCCGCTTGTCAGTCCCGATTTCGGCTGTGATTACAGAGTCATCTGTTCAGTTTCTGCACAGATGTCAATGTAAATCGCGGTCCGAAATTACAAAAAAAAGTACAGAAACT
Source organism: Rana kukunoris (assembly GCA_029574335.1). NCBI lineage: Eukaryota > Metazoa > Chordata > Amphibia > Anura > Ranidae > Rana > Rana kukunoris. Next base: position 575,530,335 of record CM056049.1, on the reverse strand, counting down.
ACTTTTCGAAATCGGTACGATGCAGCGTCGCACAGATTAGGATGGTGCCATTGCCGGCAAATGCCACCGATTTGACATGTGATTTGACATGTCAAATCGCACCAGTGTGAACCAGGGCTTATGGAAGTATCTTTTATTGGTACATTGGTGGTTGAAGAGAAAAGCATTTCTGAGCTGTGCTGAAGCAATTGGCACATTATTGTTTACCACATTTACTGCCTTTTGCTTTTGCACAACTTTTACCAACTCAGATTTAGGTTATTTGTGATAATCTTTACACTGAACATTTCTGCATAATGCACATTTAAAAACCATCCCCCAAACAGTGTATCTTTACATTGTGACTTTTGCAATTCTAATAACTGGAACTCAGGTGCATACTTACGTAAAAAATGAAATTTCCGTGCCAAATATAAATTAACTTTGAACTCAATAGATCTAAATTGGGTAAGAAAATTAATTAATTATAAGTGTAAAAAGCTGCTCCTCTATTATTATAGTGTAAAACTAATAATACAAGTGATGTGAAAGTGGTAGAGGGCGCTAGCACAAAGAAATTGTTTAAGAATTCCCTAGTGTCATATATTTAATAAAGGGGGGGGGGGATGCTATAAATGATGCGCTTACCAGACAAACAAGACCTCTTTAGTGAAAAAGATGGTCAGTAACACCTATGCAGGATGATGCCTGCATGCATTAGAAAGCGTCCCAACTGCTAGGCAAGGCTAATCCCTCCAGTCGATCAGAGCTGGGATATAAAAAACAGAGAAAAAAAACTTCCATAGTGTGACCAATTTATTAAAAACAAAATAAAAACAAACATTTCCTACCTCCCGGCTTCTGCCACGAGAGGTAACAGCTGAGGAATTGACTGCACAGCCCAGCTATCTTCAGCGCAGCGTCCCTCACGGAAGTGCGGTGATCTGATCCGCGAGACATACAGATAAGCCTGCAGCCTCAGTGCCGGGAAAGGGCACCTTTTATGTAAGTGGCCAATTGGCCCCGTGTTTGTTTTTATTTTGTTTTTAATAAATTGGTCGCACTATGGAAGTTTTTTTCTCTGTTTTTATATCTCATCTCTGATCGACTGGAGGGATTAGCCTTGCCTAGTAGTTGGGACGCTTTCTAATGCATGCAGGCATCATCCTGCATAGGTGTTACTGACCATCTTTTTCACTAAAGAGGTCTTGTTTGTCTGGTAAGCGCATCATTTATTTGAGCACGATTGGGTGATCTAATCCACTTGGTGAAGGATTCTGCAAAAAGATCCTGTAGAAGATTTTTTCTTTCTTCAGAGGACTGTGTGAATGATATTGGTCAGCACTGCCAGAGAATCATTGATTAATTAGGATGTTGATGCTCTAATTTTTATGCACTTTTTGCACTTGTTTTTTATTTGTTGATAATAGATTATCACTTTATTTTCAATTTTTTGTGAATTGCATACTTTTATATGTGGTATGTTATTACAATCATATGTAATAGATATACACACTTTTGTCTAACTCTATCCCCCCACATACTTAAATTTTTAAACATGTTCTGGCTTACCTTTTTTTATTTTGAAGATAATGTGTCAGCATATTATTTGTACAGTAAACCTGAGCTGATAAGTCTGTAGAAAGATGAAGTATTTTATCCTATACAAATCTTATTTTGACTTCAGAGAACCTTCCTGTGCACTTTGTCCTCACACAAGTAGTTGTGAGGCCCCAGCGTTTGTATTGAGTAACTTCTGTCAATAGTAACAGCATTCCTCACCCTCCTGCCACATTCCCTGGGTCTAGTGAGAAGCGAACGCGTGCAAGCATTAGGAAACCCATTCAGAACAAGGTGTCCTTTTTATGGTTGAAATTCAGTAGAAACTTGCAACTAAAACGAGTTAATAAATTACACATTACACAGAAGCAAAAAAATCAATGAGTTATTACTTTCTAATTATAGCCTGGTAAATGTCATTACATGTAAACTTATGGTCCTAAATTCTTTATGCATGGTGTAGTTAGAGAAACATTCTCTTCCAGGATCTGGTATGCTTCTTTAGCAGATCATTATACAGTTGTTGTAAATAGCAGTTTTGAAACACTGTGAAAATGATGACAGCATCATGACCTTTTGGTTCGACACATTAAGTAGCTGTTCTTTGTTTGGCTTAACATCAGAATCTTTGGTTACAGGTGTTTGTCCCGTGCTATTTATTCAAACATGTATCTTTAATATTATAAGTGAAGCGCTACCCCCGAAGGAGCCGCTGGTTTTTGATTGGGATCTACTTTCTCTCTGTTTAGCTCACCCCTCTTTAACTAGCTCGAACCCTCCCTTGACACATCAGAAGTCTGTTAGGTGTATTGTAGCCCCTTTTTGTCTAGAGGGTACAATGACAGGGCATACAATACACAATAGCAATGTAATAACAGTATTACCTGAGTTTTGGAAGGTCCCTCCAGACAAGAAGAATTCACTTCACACAGTATTATATTTGTATCAAGGAGTGAATTTACTTCATAAACACTCAAAGAGAACAAGCATCAATTTAAATCAGCAAATAATAGTTGCTAGGCAACCACACAATATGATTTCGCAAGGGCCCTTGCAGATATCAACAAAAGACACAAATAAATGAAACAGATCTATGCTAAGGAATGGTACCATTCAACCAAACTAAAGTGAAACAGTCTGTGCTTGTGAGCTCCCTCTAGCGAGCGATCCTGCAGGCAACTAAAGTTCACGTTGCGGCCGAGATGGTGCACGTTAAGTTTGTAATCCACAAGGAACAGGTAACAAAGGGGACTTAATCCGGTAAAGGGTGATGAACATCAACGTTGGTGAGCTGATCGCTAGATAGTGTCAGTCACGCCTGTATGAACACTAGGAACAGTGAAAGGCCTGTAAGTCTAAACTGGAAGCCAGACAGGAGTGGGAGGCTTGTAAAGGGGCACTAAAGTGTCTGTCTAAAGGGAGAAATAAGAGCTGAGCATGTGCCCTCTCACCCGACAAGCCGATCCGCCTGGATTCCTCTCAGAAAGTACACTGGTGAACCACTGTTCCACAGCCCAAGGATCCCGGACGAGGGTGTTCCACTGTTTCAGTTGTCAGCTGGGCTTCCTCTCCGATCTCCGGGGTACACAGGCTGGATACATGAGTCTTGCTTCCTTCCGGATGGCTGGTCTCTCGGTAAATTTAGGTCCAGACTTCTGGGCCTAGCAGCACGGCTGTCTCTGTCAGCAGATCCGCAGAGGAGAGAGGGCTGGTCCAGAGAGAGTGAAAAGGCGCCACTTCCTCTCCTTAAGTAACCTCCCCACCATTCCGTGGGGAGGTGTCACATGATCCAACAGGGCAAGGCACTGCGGGAAATGTAGTCCATTTCTCCTAAGAGTCAATACAGTCCATATCTCCTGCTACTTGTATTCCCGCAATGCATAACTTCACAACAATGTCTAACATATTTACAAGCGTGTATAAAGTCCTAGCGGGATGACCTGTCATTAGACTCTGACAGGGGGACCCTGCTACACAAGCTTATATTGTACTATATATGCAAACACTGTTACATTAGTACAGGGGTCTCCAAACCTTTCAGTACAAGGGCCAATATTTTTCAAATATTATCTGACAAAAAATATTAATATGATATGATTTAGAACAGCAGAAAAAAAAAACTTCAGGAAGGCCTCATGTACACTAGATGTTATCAAAACCCCAGTAGCCTTATGCCTAGTACACACGATCGGTTTTCCAGACGGTCAAAAGACCGCTGGGAAAAACGGGGGGAAACCGGGAACCGGCTCGGTCCCTTTTCCCCTGTACACAGGTCCGGTTTTCCCGACAGGAAAATTGGCAGGAGAACTTTGGCCAGGAAAACCGGCCATGTGTATGCTCCCTCGCAGTGTTTCCTATAGGAAAACTGCGGGGGGAAAAGACGCAGCGATTTCACAGCGAGAAAATAGAGAACATGTTCTAATTTTTTAAACCACAGTTTTCCTGTTGGGAACACTGCTAAGGAGCATACACACGATCGTGTGTACTAGGCATTAGCTGTAGAAAGCGGTAGTTGTAGAATGAGTTTTTCAGCATTTTTGCAGAAGTGTTTTTCAGTGTTTTTTTTTTTTTTCAAAAGTATACTACCACAAAAGCTTATGACTCTAGTTTGTTTTTGTTTTTCCAGGCAGGGAACACCCCTGATAAAAAATGCTGATAACAGCCTATGTGTTCATGGACACATAGGATAACATGCTAGGGAGTTTACTGATTGCAGAAAAAAAATGCTTGATGCCAAAAACAGCAACTGTAAAAATGTCCAGTGTGCATGAGGCCTTTATCTGCTTGCCGACCAGCTGCCGCCGTTACACGGCGGCAGGTCGGCTCTGCTGGGCGAGATCACCTAGCTATACGTCATCTCGCCGAGCAGCCAATAGGAGCACGTGTGCCCCTGACTCCCGCGCGCGTCCACGGTGGGCGTGATCGCCGCTGGGCACCCGCGATTTCTCGTTACAGAGCGAGCAACGGGAGCTCTGTGTGTAAACACACAGCTTCCGGTCCTGTCAGGGGAGAAATGCCTGACTGTCTGTTCATACAATGTATGAACAGCGATCAGTTATTTCCTTGATCAGTCCAGTTCACCCCCCCTTCAGTTAGAACACACCCTGGGAACATACTTAACCCATTCCCCGCCCCCTAGTGTTAACCCCTTCCCTGCCAGTGTCATTTTTATAGTAATCAATGCATTTTTATAGCACTGATCGCTATAAAAATGCCAATGGTCCCAAAAATTGGTCAAAAGTGTCCGATTTTGTAGATGCTACAACTTTTGCGCAAACCAATCAATAAACGCTTATTGCGTTTTTTTTATGAAAAATATGTCGAAGAATACGTATCGGCCTAAACTGAGGAAAAAAATAGGTTTTTTTATATATATTTTTGGGGATATTTATTACAGCAAAAAGTAAAAATATTCATTTTTTTTTTCAAAATTGTCACTATTTTTGTTTAGAGCGCAAAAAATAAAAACCGAAGAGGTGATCAAACACCACCAAAAGAAAGCTCTACTTGTGGGAAAAGGACGCCGATTTTGTTTGGGAGCAATATGGGATTGAAGTGGTTAAACAAAACAAAGAAACTTCAAATATTCTTGAGCCCCTAGTTCCCCCTTACATTAGCATCCCAATCAAAGTTACATCAGGGGGCCAGATTCAGGTAGATGAGAGCATCTTTGCTCCAGAGTAACGCTTCTCATTTACGTTACTCTGACGACCCTTTCAGCGCAAGTACTGTTATTCACATAGCAGTTGCGCGTAAACTTGCGCCAGAGTAACGATAATGCGCTGGCGTAACCCGACGCAAGGGGAAGTGGGTGTGATCATATGTAAATGATGGGCGGAGCCCAGCGCAGAGGCTTACGTTCAGCGCATCAACCACGGAGCATGCGCAGTGAGTGAGGCTCCACTCGCCCCCTTTGTGCGCATGCTCACAACTTCCGTCGGCACCACTTCACGGGAAATGTCAGCGCAATGCCTTCCGTTGGGCGTTTAAATGCGCCCGTAGAAGCGCCATTCCGGCACTAAAGTATATCCTGCTCCCCCTCCCCGCAGTGATGTTACTTTTGTTCTGAGATGGCTGCTCCCGTTCCCCGCAAACACACAGGAGAAAGCTGAACTTTAATGGCCAGGAGCTGTCAGCCGTCATCTCGGCTATGGAGACCTATGATGTCTTCCTCCATGGCTGTAAAATTTGACAGACAAGCATGGATAGAGGTGTTGTCTGCAAGTGGGGGTGCTCAGCTAGCTCTTATCGTCGGTAACGCTGCTGTAGCTGCTCTCCTGCTGACCTGTGGCCATCTGGAGTAAAGATAAAGCAGCCTTTTGTAGAAATAACTTTGCGCCGGACGGACGAGATACGCGCGGCGCATGTAGCCAGCGTATGGTGCTAATCCGTTCGTGAATTGGGAAAAATCCCTCATTTGCATATTTGCAGGGGAAATTAATAGGCGCGACTGATGCGCCAAGCGAAATTAAGCGCTGACGATACTCTGGCGTCGGAACGTTCCGCCGGTCGCAAATGACCCGTTATTGGGCGCATCTAGTTTGGTGGGTACGGGCACATAGAAACGACGGCGCATCTTCACAGTTACGCGGCGCATATCGAAATACTCCAGCGCAAGTGTTGCTGAATCTGGCCCAGGGTATCCATCAGGGTCCCGTCTTACATCAGAGGGCCAGATGAAATCTTGCAGCTGGGACATTAAATTATCTCAAACTTTGCCCAGCCATGTAACACTTTCAAGACCATTTATATATTTTGCTACAAACCCCAGAAATAAAAACTGGATCCTGCAAAATAAGGAAGGTCATTCTTACCTCTTTTGCTGCTAGAATTCCTCTCTATTCAATAGAAATCCTACTAGGAATTTGCCAGGAAAGCTGACACTCCTGGGAGTATCATTCACCTGGATTCTGGTGGTACAGGCAATGGGAAAGATGGGTATTCTGTCGCCTATTTAGGTATGACTGTTTTAAAAACACATCATGACAGGGTCACTTTAATTTTCCTGGCCCGATAGAGTGAGGTGTTTATGGGTTAACTATACAACCAACAAGTAATGTGATAGCTACAGTATTTTCTTTATTTAATTCTTGTATAGCGTGTATGTATAGTAATGTAACGCTAAACTCAAAAACTTAAAAACTCAGACTTAAAAAAAAAAAAAAAAACGAAGTATATATTCTTAGCTTAAAAAAAAGTACCTTCTATTGCTCTCCTCCAAATCTCCTTTCTTTTGGCTTCTGTGATCTGACTTTTTGTTAGAGGGTAGCTATATTTGTTCAAGGTGGACCCACTGCATGTACAGCTACAGCAGTCCTTTCTTGCTTATTCTTGAGATAGATTAGGAACTATGGACAATGGGCTTTGTAGTGCATGGAGCAGTAGACATGACCACAGCTAATATGCACTGCTAGTTACAAACAAATGAGCTCAGGAGGAAGTTACAGGGAGGCAGAAACAATCTCACAAAAAATCGATTACAGGGCAATTAAGCAGTGGATCTGTATGGATTGTTTTTGGAGAATAAGCATATTGTTTAGCATTACTTTAAGGCCAAATTTTCCAAAAAGCCAGCAATCTACAGTATGTCTTGTTAAACCCACATAGCTTTCTGTGATTTCCTCTAGCTCTTGTTAAGATGAACATATTCTCTAAAAGACTGGCAGAAATCTAGAGGGAACACAGATTTGAATTTGCAAAGTGTTAGCTTTCAGTTTTAAGTTTTAAAGGAAGTCAAAATAGCCCAGATTCACAGAGAGTTGGGCGCACTAACGCCGTACGCCACACCGACACAGCGTGGAGAGGCAAGCACTGCATTCAGCAAGCTATTGCTCCCAACGCTGCGTCGGCGTGGCGTATTTTTCGAAGGCGCAGTCCGGCGTAGGTGGAAGTGGGCGTGACCCCATGCAAATGATAGTCCGAGCATGGTACAGTGTTTTACGCCCGGCGTATCACGAACTGAGCATACGCCGTGACGTTGCCATGACGTGGACCATGAAACAGCACCCTTATGTGCATGCTCACAACCACGCCGGCACAACTGCCTAAGCTACGCCGGATCATCAGGTACGCCGTGAACTTAACGTACGCCCAGCCAGACATACGTCCAACGCAATATGCCGGCGTGTGTTCCCTGGTGCAGACCTTTGCATGTCTATTGCCAGGATACACCTCATCTATGGGGAATAACTTTACGCAGGACATACAACTTACGCGCACGTCGCGTAGCATGCGTCGGGCGCACGTACGTTCGTTCCCTCATTTGCATCTGAATGCCTAATCAATGGGAGCAGCAGCATGCGTCCAGACGAAAAGTGCGCCCACTTTACGCCGGGGTATGTAAGCTACGTCGGCGTAGGGTGGCCAGTTTTTAGGCGTATGTTGGTTTGTGGGTCTGGTGCACAGATGCGCCGGTGCAAATTTGCACTTACATCGGCGTAAGTGCTTTGTGAATCTGGGCAAATGTCTTTGTTACATCTCTTTTCCTTGTGCAGATTTCTCCATAAACCTTGTCCCAATACCAACATTGTCACCAGAACAGAAAATTAGATAAAATCTCCTTAATAAAAAGTGTAAAAGTTGACAGCAGTTATTATTTGTCTGCTGCATCCAAAGCCAAAAAAAGGTGGTGTACCCCAAGGTTCAGTGTTGGGTCATTTCCGTTTTAACATATTTATAAATAATCATAAATGATATTGAGTTGGGATTAAACATCCAACTTCAGTTTTTAAAGATAACACCAAGCTATGTAATCAGGGGCGGACTGACAACTCATGGGTCCCCCGGGCAATAGAATATTATGGGGCCCCCAGGCTTACAAATGGCCACTAAGCCAGGTGGCAGTATAGAGGAGGGGCAGCTAAAATCTCAGTATTTTCACATCAAAAGCATGTAGGCTTTGGACATATCAGGGACATGTGTAAAAAATAATCAGATTTTTACATACTGTCCCTGGTTTTAATGAGCCTGGCAACTTTGATGGGGCCCCCTAGTGGCATGGGGCCCTCGGGCAGTGCCCGAGTTCCTCAATGGTCAGTCCGCCCCTGTATGTAATAACATTTCATAGAGTTGCCGATGTGTGTTGACCTGCGCTGCACTGGAGAAACATACTGCACATTCTACTTCACCACACACTGTCTGCACACCACCATAACACAGTGGTGTGAACTAGCCACATCAGAGACAAGGCATCTTGCCTTGTCTTGTGGTGAGGGTGCAGTGGGACTGCACTAGAATAGCCACCCAGTGAAGTCCCTCTGCACGTGTGAATTGACCCTAAGATTTACTAAAAATTTTCCATCCGCTTCTTGGTTCCCCTGAAAGCACTAATGGTGTAACCCCAAAAATCCAGTACCTAAGCTAAGGCCCTGTACACACGAGGAGACATGTCTGATGAAATCGGTCCGTGGACCGTTTTCATCGGACATGTCTCCAGGGATATTTTGGTCTGATGTGTGTACACACCATGAGACCAAAATCCCAGCGGACAGAGAACGCAGTGACGTAGAAGACACAGACGTGCTCTAACCAGGAAGTTCAATGCTTCCACGCATGCGTCAAATCAATTTGACGCATGCGCGGGATTTCGGTCCGCTGGTTAGACGTACTAACCAGCGGACATGTCCGACGGACAGGTTTCCAGCGGACAAGTTTCTAAGCATGCTTAGAAACTTTTGTCTGCTGGAAACCTGTCCGCTAGGCTGTACACACGATCGGACATGTCCGCGGAAACTGGTCTGCGGACCAGTTTCCGCGGACATGTCTCCTCGTGTGTACGCGGCCTGAAAGATCTCACAAGATCTTGCAGTATTCTGACACTGCGCATGTGCAAGATGAAGTGTTCTAGAACTAGTTATCCCCATTGGAAGATTTTCCCTCGAGATTCTAGATTATTGATCAAGGGAATTTCCAATTACATTAGGAGATCAGGGAGGATTTTGTTTACCTTACTGGAGCAAATTGGAACTTGTTTATTTGAGTTTCTTGTCTTCCTAAATATCAACTGTGGGTATAGGGTTCAGTTAATGAAGATTTTATTGGCTGAACTTGATGTACTTGTGTATTTTCTTTCAACGTAACTATGTAACAGTGTGTTTGTTACAGATAAAATACAAATGTCATCCAGAACATCTGACATACTGTTTATGACCTTAAATTCGTTTTGATTCATGGGAACTTTAATATGAATTTTAATATGTAGAAGCATCCTATATGAGAATTATTTTGAGTTTAATTTTGATGATTTAGGGACTACATTCAATCTGCCATGTAGGGTCAAGCATTGTTAAGCCCCATACACATTATCAGTTTTCCTGCAGGTTTTTGTCTTCAGGTTTACCAAAACCATCTAATATGAGGTCAAACCTCAAGAGTTTCAATTTGTATGCAATCAGGCGGGCCCTTGTACTACTGTACATGGTTTTGGTAAACCTGAAGAGAAAAACCTGCAGGAAAACTGATAGTGTGTATGGGGCTTTAGTCTCTGGGCTTTAGCACTTTTCTATCTCACTACCTGGTGCAGCGCTATTAAATAATAACTCTTTCTCCACTGTGGTATGTGCTCTGTGTGACCATGATATATGATAAACAATAACACTGTCCAATCAGGAGCCTTCATCTTGCAGCACTCATCTGAAAATCAAAAGAATAAGTATTGTTGAGTAGTGAAAGAAAAAAGAATGAATCTGCGCCACAGACAACTTAAATAGGAAATGTAGTGATGGTTAAATAATTAAGTAATTAAGTAATTAGTTATAGTGGCAGCCCCTGCATAGAAAACCCACCTAGGTGGGAATGGGTATTAAGGTAGAAGATAGCAGGTAATGGCGCCTACTAATAATTAAATATAAATAAAAATATAAGTGCAAGAGGTATAAGATGTATCCAAAATCAGTGATGGTACTGTAACCAGATTAGTGCTAAAAATACTAGTCCTTATAGTGATGTCAATTCTTAAATAATATATGAAAAATGAAAAATAAAAAGATTATTGATATTCAGTGAAGGTACTGTGACCAAAATTATGTGCTAAAAGTGCTAGTCCTTGTAGTGATGCCAATTTTCCAATATTATATATAATGCACAATATATGAAAAATAAATGAATGAAAAAAATAATATATAAAAAATCCTAGTAATAATAGTCCATATAGTCCAATCAAAATCCAGTTCCTAATTAATCAAAATTAATGAAGAGTGAGTCAATAAATAAGTGCTCCTAAATTAAATTGATGATCATAATAATAGTCCAAGAATAATATTTTCAAGATTTGCTTCGTATAAAATAAATAAAGTGACAGGTGCTTCATGCAAGTATAGCCGTCAGTGGATCACTCAGTGCTCTCCCCAATGGTCCCGCACTCACCGGATCCAATCACCCCTACAGGAGTAACAGGCTCTTTTAATAAGTATCCAAACTTCAAAAGTCTGCCTGGTTTTCTCACATGGGATCTGTCCAGCCGTTCAGCCGCTCATAGAGAGGATAAATGAAAGTGCCCAATAGCGTGATACCGTCTCACAAGAAATAAAGTTTATTTTACAGTTGACGTTGTGTCGGAAATACGGACGTTGCATCGAAAGAACGACTCCGACGTTACGTCGGGAAAAAACTCTGTCATCCGGTCGTTCTCCATGTTGGAGATTTTTCAGACCGTAGTCCCAACACTAGAGGCTCCTGTGTTGGAATCGACGGACGTTCTGTCGGAAAAAACCTGCGATCTTACGTCGAAAAGGATCCCATCTTTCAAGCGTCCTCCATATTGGAGATTTTTACAGACCGAAGTCCTGACACTAGAGGCTTTGTATTAAAATAAGAACGTTCGCTTTCAGATCGGTAAAACCCGCAAGTTTGATTGAAATAAATATAAGATAAGCATAAAAATACATGCTTATTTAGCTGATATCCAAGCTAATCCAATGTAATGTTGGTATTATAATTCAACATACATGAGTTTGTAAAATCAATGAATGAATAGATAAATACAGTAGAGATGCATAAATGAGCATTATTAAAACCTTAATATAATTGATAAAATTTATATTGGAGATTAAATAAAATTAAAATTAGTGTATCTAATATATATGAGGAGTAATTAAAGAGGAGATGTTATTAAAAGGAGGTGGTATATATATATCAAATAAAATTATGTATATGTATTAATATGTAATTTAGTGTATAAAATATTATATTATATTAAATATATTATATTAAATTGTTAAAAATTGGTTAAAAAACTGTTTAGGTCTACGTCAATGTTCATACCAGACGGTTGGAGGGTGTCTAACGTGTAAATCCACAAGTTCCATTATAAGTTGTCTGCTGTCCTTGAGATATGATGGTCCTTCCTTCACTAATGGCTGTAGGAATCCATCAATATAAGCTCCGAGTCTTGAGAAAAGGGAATTAATTCAGCTTATGATCGGTCTTCCCGGTGGATTGGATTGATTCTTATGTACTTTTGGGACATAGTAGATGATGGGTGTTTTTGCCGTTTCTGGGGTCAGATATTTGGCTTCTTTTTTTGTGAGAATGCCTAGCTTTTTTCCTTTTTCTACATATGTATGTAGTTTCTTTTTATATTCCTTTTTGGGGTTTGACTTCAATTTTTTGTAGGTGTCTGGTATATTAAGTAATTTTGTCATTTCAGCTTCATAGTCTGTTTTTCTGAGGATAACTAGACCTCCCCCTTTGTCCGCGGGTCGGATGACAATGTTTTTCTTCTTTCCAAGGTCCCTGATTGTTTTCCATATTTTGTTGCGTTTTGATTTATTTACCTTTAGATTTCAACCCATGTTACGTATGTCCTGGAATGCCCATGTCAAAAGCAATATGTAGGAAGAACAACAAGAGAACTACACATCAGGATTAGAGAACACATAGCTAACATTAAAAAAAGGGTTCCATAAGCATAGTGTGTCTAGACATTTTAGAGATTACCACCATAAAGATCCGGGATGTATGACTTTTTATGGTATAGACAAAATAAAGGAACATTGGAGGGGGAGAACAAAACTATAAAAGTATCCCAAAATGAAACCCGGTGGATCTACACGTTAGATACCCTCCAACCGTCTGGTATGAACATTGACGTAGACCTAAATAGTTTTTTAACCAATTTTTAACAATTTTAATATAATATAATATTTTATACACTACATTACATATTAATACATATACATAATTTTATTTGATATATATATACCACCTCCTTTTAATAACATCTCCTCTTTAATTACTCCTCATATATATTAGATACACTAATTTTAATTTTATTTAATCTCCAATATAAATTTTATCAATTATATTAAGGTTTTAATAATGCTCATTTATGCATCTCTACTGTATTTATCTATTCATTCATTGATTTTACAAACTCATGTATGTTGAATTATAATACCAACATTACATTGGATTAGCTTGGATATCAGCTAAATAAGCATGTATTTTTATGCTTATCTTATATTTATTTCAATCAAACTTGTGGGTTTTACCGATCTGAAAGCGAACGTTCTTATTTTAATACAAAGCCTCTAGTGTCAGGACTTCGGTCTGTAAAAATCTCCAATATGGAGGACGCTTGAAAGATGGGATCCTTTTCGACGTAAGATCGCGGTTTTTTTCCGACAGAACGTCCGTCGATTCCAACACAGGAGCCTCTAGTGTTGGGACTACGGTCTGAAAAATCTCCAACATGGAGAACGACCGGATGACAGAGTTTTTTCCCGACGTAACGTCGGAGTCATTCTTTCGATGCAACGTCCGTATTTCCGACACAATGTCGACTAATATAAATAAGGAAGTGCTGAAGGCTCAGAGGCATGCTCCAGACGACGTCACAGCGACGAAACCGGTAGAGCGATCGTTCTTCAGAGCCACAGCACACTTTTCTCAATGCTTTTTAACTACATGTAAATTGTGAGTACCCATTGTTTTGTCAAAATAAACTTTATTTCTTGTGAGACGGTATCACGCTATTGGGCACTTTCATTTATCCTCTCTATGAGCGGCTGAACGGCTGGACAGATCCCATGTGAGAAAACCAGGCAGACTTTTGAAGTTTGGATACTTATTAAAAGAGCCTGTTACCCCTGTAGGGGTGATTGGATCCGGTGAGTGCGGGACCATTGGGGAGAGCACTGAGTGATCCACTGACGGCTATACTTGCATGAAGCACCTGTCACTTTATTTATTTTATACGAAGCAAATCTTGAAAATATTGTTCTTGGACTATTATTATGATCATCAATTTCATTTAGGAGCACTTATTTATTGACTCACTCTTCATTAATTTTGATTAATTAGGAACTGGATTTTGATTGGACTATATGGACTATTATTACTAGGATTTTTTATATATTATTTTTTTCATTCATTTATTTTTCATATATTGTGCATTATATATAATATTGGAAAATTGGCATCACTACAAGGACTTGCACTTTTAGCACATAATTTTGGTCACAGTACCTTCACTGAATATCAATAATCTTTTTATTTTTCATTTTTCATATATTATTTAAGAATTGACATCACTATAAGGACTAGTATTTTTAGCACTAATCTGGTTACAGTACCATCACTGATTTTGGATACATCTTATACCTCTTGCACTTATATTTTTATTGTTGAGTAGTACTGCTCTGGCCAGCGAGAGAAGGAGTTATTTTCAGAGAGGAAAGGAGCAGCCACCATAGGTGTGCGCAGCCTATTGCATTAGGGTGTGCACCCAAAAGCCCAAACACACACTACCGATCACTCATGGTGTTCATTCAGAAAGGTGCTAGAAAGGCAAGGGCCGGTAAATACATATTTATTGGCCCCTTCCCCACTCCTAAAACATCCTAGCAGCAACAGCCGATAGGAAGAGAGGGAATATGGCAGCGCTGAGGGGGAAAGATGGGAGCCAGGACAGTAGGGGGAATCTGTGCTGCACAGGGTGATTAGGGTGTGCCTGGGCACCCTGGCACACCCTGTGCGCACGCCTATGGCAGCCACACACAGCATATAACCAGATCTCTGGATTTCACAAACACTGTGCAGATTGAACCACAGGTCACCTATTTATTTGTCATAACAAGTTCCACCACAGTGTCAGCTGGCAGTGGGCAACCCCCTCCACAGTTGCCCCTAATAAAAAATTGAATCCTAATTACAAGCTTTTTTTCCATGTTGTGTTTACAGTGTTCTGCATAGAGAAGCATTTTGTAGCAGGAGCAAAAGTCCAAAAACTGAGCTCCTGGGCATAGTGCTAGACCACAATGGAGATGCATAATCCAGAGACAACTATCTAATAGTGAATTTAATCTCATGTTGGATAGATTTACTCTCATTTCCTGTTGTGTCACTGGGGAAGTAAAGGCATATATATATATAAAAATTACCATTAAACAGGCATTGATCCTCTTAAGGCATTCTTCCCATTTCATGTAATTCTAGCTTGTCGTTTATATTCCCCACCTAAAGACAATGCTGTATCCTGGCCTAGACCAACATGGCCCAGGCCTAGGGCAGCACTTTGCAGGGGGGCAGCATGGACAGTGTCCCTGCCGGCTTGTGCTACACTGCTAGGCAAATTAGTTTAGCACCCCCATAAATCGGCCTTACTGAATGAATGAATGAAAACTTGTATAGCGTGGCACATGCGAACTGAATCGCCTCTGGGCGCTTGTTGTTCCTGTCTCCTTTGGTATCAAAAGAGATGAGTCTTGATCTTTCTCCTGAATGCTAAGTAGTTCTCCCCCAACCGAATACTGGTTGGCAAAGCGTTCCATAGTCTGGGACCTTGGACCGCGAATCTTCTATCTCCTTTAGATTTGTATCCGGCTTTCGGTATCTGCAGGAGATTTTGATCAGTGGATCGCAGCACGCGATTGGGGTTGTGGGCTTTTATTTTTTCGCGTAGATAATGGGGAGCATTCCATGGATACATCTATGCGTTAGACAGAGTGCTTTAAAAGTGATTCTGTCTTTTACTGGTAACCAGTGAAGGGTTCTCAGTGAAGGTGAGATTGATTCCCAGGGTTTTTTCCCAGTCACAAGTCTAGCGGCCGTATTTTGAGCGACTTGTAGACGAGCGATTTGGTACTTTGGGAGTCCGAGGTAAAGGGCATTTGCATAGTCCAATCTGGAGTTAACAATTGCTCCCACCACGAACGCTATGTCTTCTTTGGGGATAAAAGGGATAAGCCTGCGTAGTAGGCGCAGTAGATGGTGAGATCCGCTGACTACTGACCCTATTTGTGCGTCCATAGTCATGTAGGAGTCGAAAATGACCCCGAGGCTTTTGACTTTGGCGCAAGGGGTGATGATTTTGCCCAGAATGGGCGGGGGTGTCCAAGTAGTTGCAGGTAGATTCTTACGTTTGGCGTGAAACAGAAGGAGTTCTGTTTTCGCTCCGTTGAGTTTTAGATAACTCATTGTCATACAGTCCTCTATCAAAGAGAGACATGTCTCTAGATTGAGGTGGTGATCCTTTTTATTGCAAATGCGGAAATACAGTTGCGTGTCGTCTGCATATGAGTGATAGAGCAGTTTTTGACTGCTGATGATCTCAAAAAGCGGACGGAGATAAATGTTGAATAACACCGGCGACAGCGGGGATCCCTGAGGGACTCCGTATGATACCGTACGTTTTTCCGAAAAGAAAGGTCCTAACTTCACTATTTGCTATCTGTTTTCCAAAAAGGAGGAGAACCAAGATAAATCACCTTCTGCGACTCTGGCTACTTCAGCTAGCCGGGTCAATAAAAGCTTATGGTCTACTGTGTCGAAAGCTGCGCTCAGGTCTAACAGAACCAGAAGACAAGATTCTCCTTCGTCTGCGGCCTCGAGAGCGTCGTCCCATATCTTGAGCAATGCTGTTTTCGTCCCGTGTCCAGGGCGGAAACCTGATTGAAATGGGTCGAGTAGGTTGTGGATGTCTAGATGCTGTTGCAGCTGTTGCACCACTGCTTTCTCCATAATCTTGGAAAAAGTGTTTAAGCTTGTTATAGGGCGGCGGTGGAGTGGATCCTTGGGGTCCAGGGTAGATTTCTTCAAGATGGGTCTAATTATACCCTCCTTCAACTGGCACTATGCCCTCCATGAAAGATTGGTTAATAAGCTGTGTGATAGGAGGTGCCAGGATGTCGGCGCACTCCTTCAACAGTTTGGTGGGGATGATATCATTTGGCGCAGTGCTGTTACGCAGAGTACCCGTGATATGTTTTGTGGCTTGGATAGTGATAGGTTCCAGCGTGAACTTACCTGGTTGGGGTGAATTACTACAGGTGTTGTGTAAATTATTACAGGGGGGCTACGGGGGGAATTGTTCTGCTGAATGCTTTGCCGGATTCCCTCGATTTTATTAATGAAGTAATCCGATAATTCATTGCAAAATTCTTGTGAGTCCGGGCTTCAAGACATCCTGGATTCATGGTCGCAGTGACCAGCTTGAAGAGTTCGCGGGGGCGATTCAGGGCACTGTTGATGGCCTCAGAAAAATAATTTTTCTTGGCCTTGAAGGTTTCTTTGTGATTTCTTAGTTATTGCCTTGTAGATAAAGAGGTTCTCATCTAATGGGCTTCTCTTCCAGGCGGCTTCCGCCCTTCTACGCTCTTGCTTCAGTAACGCCAGTTGGTTGTTGAACCAGCTGGAGTTTTTTTTCCGGATCTGGGTCTTTCGTTTCGGCGCTATTAAGTCGGCTGACTGTAATAGTGCTGTGTTAATGGAATCCAGTGTTTCTTCAGCCGATTGATGCGGCTGAATTGTTTTTATTTTTTTCCTTAACGCGGCTTTGAAGAATTCCGAGTGGAGCTTCTTCTGACATCTAGTCCAGTGTGTAGTCACTGGATTTGATGTTTTTGTTAAGGGGGGGAAGTTGGAAAGAATGAATTTGATGGCATGGCAACGGTTCATTTTCCAAGATTTTTATTTCCAGATTTTGTCTGAAAATGAGATCAAGTGTATGACCTGAAGCATGTGTGGGCCCACATACTAGTTGTTGTAGCCCTAGACCTTCCAGGTGGTCGATGCAGGCATCGGCCACGGGGTCTTGTGAGGAGTTGGCCCAGAGGTTGAAGTCCCCGAGCAGCAAAAGGTGTTTGCTGTTAAGGGTATAGGTGGAGATAAAGTCTGTCAATAATGGAAGAAGCTGCGATTTTGGGCCAGGTGGCCTATAGCAGAGTAGAATCCGGACGGTCTCCTGGGAGTTTGCTTGCAGTTGTAGAGTAAGTGTTTCCATGAATGGAAGAGGGTTTTGAAAGACTGGTTTTGTGATCGCCAGATGAATCTTATGGATCACCGCCAGTCCTCCTCCTCTTTGCCCTATTCTGTTTTCCGTAATAATATGATAATTTTCTGGCACCAATTCTCCTAGAATGGTGTTGCAGTCGGCTGTGAGCCAGCTCTCTGTTATAAAGAGGCAGTCTAAGTCGTATTGCAGGATGAAGTCATGGATTCCCAGTCGGTGTTTTACTGCCGATCTAGTGTTAATCAAAGCACATGATATGTGCTTCGGTTGTGGCAAGCGGCTACGACTCTTGATAGCCGATCGTCGATCGGTCCTAAAGAGTCGCTCAGCTTGCAGGGCTTTTTTGGTGATGGCTGGTAATATTGCGGCAAATCGCCTCAAACCCCAGATGGTCTCTGCTGAGTATTGCAGATTAATCATGGTCGCCAAACACCGGGGGGGGAGGGGGATGGAAGGATAGTCAAGGATTAGCCGAATCCTCTATCCTGACTTGGTCCAGAGGAAGGCAAAAAAAAACCCTGATCATGCTATGCCAATATGCAGTGGCAGGGGAAAAAATTCCTTCCTGACCCCTCAAGAGGCGATCGGACGAACCCTGGATCAAGTATTACGGTGTTCACCAAGGGGGGGCCTGGGGCTGGGTGTAGTAGAGATGGCCACTGAAACCAGCAGCAAGATCCAGGCTGGTGAACTCCCAGAATTGGGTGGATCGGTGCTGCTGTAAGGGCCAGGAGGGATCGAGTGAGGGTAGGAGCTACTTTCTAGGGCTATGGGGGGGGGGGGGTATCTGGGCCGTTTCAGGAGATTGGGAGAGCTTGGGATGGCGAGGAGCGTCGCGCCACTAGGCCGCGGTTGAAGCCGCGGCCTTTCCTAGTCGCGGCTGCCGAGATTGCTTCCAGGCCGGCGCGGAGGGGTGAAAAACACCCGAAAACCACCCGAAAAGGTGCAACTGGCAGGGGGGGGAAGGTATAGTGTTTGGGATGCGGCGGGGGGTGTCGGTCGTCCGATTCCCAGGGCTGGAGACCGCGGCTTATCCTGAAAAGGACGGCCGCACTCAAACCCAAGGGGGACAGACCAGGCAAGGAAGCCTTGAGAGAGAGCTGCGGGGGAGCTCCTTACCTTGGGGAAGTAGCAGGGGGAAGGAGTGGGGCCCAAGGCAGAGGAGAGAGCAGCTGTCCTGTCCTGGTTCTGGATCACTGGAGGAGAAAAAACACCTGCCTGCCTAGCTGTCTGCTGCGAGGAGGATGGAGTCACTGGAGGTCAGGTGAGAGGAGCTCCTAGGCACACGTCCACCTGTTAGACCAATGTGCCTACTGACTGTCTACAGGACTCCCTGCTTCCAGTATGTGGGCGGTTGGCATTCTGCAACTGTGGGGGACGTCACTTCAAATTTTTTACCATCCCTGTCCCATTGCAGAGATTTCTCTTCACTCCCTGTCCCACAGTCAAACAGGAAGTGAGAGGAAATCTATGCAAATTAAGGGAATCCATTGCCCCGCCCCCCCAGGCCATCAGAACTAGTGTCCCCACTTGAAAATTTCAGGGTGGGTCCTAAACCGCAGGGGATGTGGCCTTGACAGGAAGGGGTGGGTCATATTTAAATTAGGGGGTGCACAAGTTTAGTCAGGCCTAGGGCAGCACAAAACCTAAATACACCCCTGCCTAGAGAATGAGTCTTCACACAAGCTGGGCACATAACACTTTAACCTGCATTAATATATATAGTTATTACAGAAATCTATAAGAATGATTTAGATATGGTTAGAGTAAAACTAATCCTGGACTTCATGCTACCCTTTTTCATATGATACATGTATCAAGTAAAAGTAATCAATGATGCCTTGTTTAAACCAAGACAATCTATTTAAATCGGCAGCAACCAAGGGTCACCAAATTCATCCTTTTTCGGCAGATTGGGCAATACTCTTATGTCTGGGGGTTACCCTTCCCATTCGCTAATTTTGTTAGTGGGTGCATCATGCTTGAATAAACAGCCACCCTCCAGAATCTTAAAAATGATCGTACATTGCCCAATATTGGCAAGCGATGCAGTTGATTCAATAGAAGTTGAGAGATAAATATTAAGGAATAATGGGCCTTGCTATCAGTATAAACATATTTTCCAATATATAAATATATATTTTTTTTTAATAGAAAAGAGACCCTTAATTGTGCATGTAATAAAATGTACCTTGCATCAAGTCAAGAAAAATGAATAGCAGGATACCATGGTGCAGAGATTAGAACAAACATGGGCAGAGATCTTTTGTCCAGTCGAGTAAAAGATCTGCCATTGTATGGTCACATTTATAGTGTTAAATGCAGCAACTGCTGGCAAAGTATTCCAAAGATTCTTCAAATAGATGGAACCTGGTTGTTGTTTGTTATAGGGCTTCAGACAGAGGATGAGGGAATGTTTGTGGTTGCTGTAGACTGCCTCATCATCTAGGAAATAGCCTTGTTCTCTCTGGCTTAAAACCCTATATTTAGCAGTAGCATCATACTTTTATGTTCTCCAAGCTAAACATAGCTGGGCTAGGGTGGAGCCCAGGATGAAGCAGGAAATGTGCATCAGTCACTTTCCCGACACACAGTTTAATGTGGGAATGTGGTAGTCTAAGTCTAAATCTGATTCATTCTCTCAAAACAAATTCATAGTGTCTCTGTGTTTAGCTACATTTGCAGTATATTATGCTTTTACTGTGTTTCTGTAGCAGATTGTAAGGTTATTTTGTATTGAAAGGGTTTAAATACTTATAATAAAAGCTACTTTTAAAGTGTATTTTTACTTGTGTCGCCAAAGTTAGATAACACCTACTTTAAATGTGTTCTCATTTACATAGCAAAGCTTAAAATTATTGAAAAATTACTACTTAAATATTTTATATGCTCTTTTCTGGAACTTCCAGCAGGATAAAATCCTGTTTAGCTCTATTTGTTTTGAGGGAGCTGGGAAGCTGAGAGGCTAGGCTTCTCTATTGTATGTTCATGAGAACTGAACTCATCTAGTTCAGAGCCCAGCTATTGGGATAGAACATGTTGAGCTAGTTGGGAATTGCTTGCCTTCAGACATGAGACACCTTTTTTCTCAGAAACCTCCAAAAATTAAGCCTTTTTTTTAGGTATCCTGTGTGAATGGGAACACATACCAAAGTAGTTGCATTTGATTGATATACAGTGCATTTTAGTTCATTTTACTTAATCTCTCAAACTTTAACTGCCTTGCAGGTTTACACTCGTTTTGACAAAAATTGCTGTGGCTTCAGACCTCGAAAAGAAGATACCTGTGTCCAACAAGGCCTACACTTAAAATGCGATGACCCCCAGAACATTGACCTTACACACGTCATACAAAGGAAACACGACCCTCGGCACTTGGTCTTCATTAAAAATAAAGGATATTTTGACAGGAGTGAAGAAAATTTGAATTTTAAGTTACTTGAAGGAATTAAAGAGTAAGCATCCCATGCATAGATAATGCAAACTGTTCATTTATTATCTTTAATAATCTGCTCATCTTCTTCTCCCCAGTTTGTTCCCTTGACCCTTTTTTCCCTTAGATGCAAACTTCTACCTACCTTACTACTCAATTCATCTTGCAGTGAGCACCCGGCTCTCTCTTTTCTGCCAAGATAGACCTGTCTTGGCAGGAAACAGATAAATACTCTGTTCTGCTAGCTTTGATTGACAGCTGCACTAACTAAACAGAAATGGTTAAACCCAGGTGCCTTCCCTGTCCTGTGATGCTCAGTTAGCAGTTAAAGAAGCTATGTAATCAGGGCCGATCCTAGGGTCACAGGCGCCTGGGTGCAGAAATATTTCTGGCGACGTCATTTTACTAACTCCTCCCCTTTACAAATGTTTCTATGGCAATAACTCAACCACAGAGATGCTCCCCCACAAACTATTCATTACGCTGGGATCCTTAAATGATCTCTTAACAATAAACAAAATACAGGAAAAGAAGCAGAGTACTCTATTAGGACCTGGAGGGGGGCCTCTGATGAACACAGAGAGGGCTTCTGTTAGAGAGTCTGTTAGACGTTCGGCGCCCCCATCTCTGCAGGATCTGTGCACCCTGCCTAGGATTGGCCCTGTATGTAATGCTGCTCAGTAATATATTTTATATATATATATATATATATATATATATATATATATATATATACTGTATATATACATACACATGATAACTGAAAGCCAGCCCCCTAGAAGTTAAAACCTCTCCAACCTCAACCCTTACTGTACTTGATTAGTGTTCACGGGAGATGTCACTATCCTCTCTGCTAGATTTTTTGCTTCAATTGAAAGATTTCTGCTATCAGCAGCTAGTGGTAGATTCATCCAGAAAGTTCAAAATCCTCAAAGTCTCTCCGATTAGCCAACAAATGCAGGTTTTACGATATTTTCATACTGGTGTTCTCCCTGAAGCACTCCTGCAGTCGGAAGTGACATCCAGGCTGTGTTCCATGACTCAGGGCTCTGTTTTTCAGGCCAGGGATTCCTTGTTGAGTTATCTGGAACAGAGCTGTGGCAGAGTTCACCCGTTCCCATTCTTTGTAGATTTACCTGTTGTGAGTTACTAATAAAAGTCTTGGCTGAGTTTGGTAATTTTTTATTTATTTTTTGCATTTATTAGTGGTTTTACTGTAGCAGCAGATGTAGCTGGCTGGACACTGTGTATGTAGGACAAAAAATATTGTCCTTGTCGTGCCTTTACTTTTTCTTGACCTTAGCAAGTTAGGCAGTATTTTCTGTATGTGCATATATTTCCTCATTTTTATTTTGAACTGGGTCTGTGGGGTCTATGTGTGTATGTGTTTGCAGCCAAACACTGTTATGCTCAACCAACTATTTGACATTTGTTCTGGACAAAACTTTGTTGCACAGCATGGTAAGGGCCTAGTGTATGTGCACTTTCTATGCATCCTTGCACCACAGTGGTTTTAAATTATGTTAGGATCACCTAGTGTTTTAAGCCAAACCACCTGGTGCTGTCAACAACATCTTGCACAGTGTTTATGCACTCACTGAAATGCCATTGCTGAAACCTGTACTGGATGTTTTTAAATGTTTTGCAGATGATCAGTGTGCTTGCTAATAGAAAGAATGCATGCCTTATTTACAAGCTGTAATATGGTTCAACTTCAGCACAGTGTGCTTTGAGTTTCCTCTTGCTACTTAAAAATCACATTTGGAATTGTCATCGGCGGCCATTTCTTATCCACCCTTCTTTTTCCTCAGGTGGTCATTCCAATTCCTTTCTTCAAATTCTCTTTTGTTTGGTTGCATTTAAAGCTCTGATCACAGTAGCTTAAAATGCCAACCACCACCTTCCACAGTGGAATCTGCTGCAGAAATGCCTAATATTCCTTTTTCTGTCAGGGATCAGGATTTTCTGTTGGATGAGATGTCCTTCTCTTCCCTAAAGGAGAAGTCCCCAACAGCTGAATTTTATTCATAAGTTGTTCATTCCACCTAAATAAATTGAGAATTCCACCATTCCTCATCTACCACAATGACTGAGCTTGTTTTTTATAGACTTAAAGGTGCCACTAAAGGTTTTCTTATAGAAGGCACTCATGGACCCTAATGACAAATGGTTGGAAGCAATATCGCAATCAATTTATTTGTTGGTGGCATCTTCCCTTTGACCCATGTTCCCCTCTTCACTTATTTCCCAGACTTTGGCTGAGTAGACTAAATTACTAAACAGTGATCTGGTGACAGCTAGTGTTAACACTAAGCTTGTCACTTGCTTTGCAGGGTGACTGTTGAGTTGATCTTTTTGTACAATATAGCACTGGATGCTAACCATTTTATGTCTCTTTTTGTTCTGTCCAGAATTGCATGGCATTCTTGCTTAAGTGCTGGTCAGAGGGACAACAGTGTGTAAAGCTTTTGTTATGAATACCTTTCATGGGAGACTGTCTTTTTTGTCCCTTCATTAGAGAAAATCATTAAAAGGTGAAGGGGATTTAGTTTCTCATCTACCTCTGCTACACCAGATTTAGAATCAATAACACAGGTCAGTGCCTTTAAAATTTTCCATTATTTTCTCAAAGTCAGGTTCCAATTTTCAGAACTACCAGGCTTATATCACTCCCTTGGGCTCTGGGACCTCTAATGCCCTGTACACGATTGCTTCATCTGATGAAAACAGACCGATGGACCGTTTTCATCGAACAAACTGATCGTGTGTGGGCCCCATTAGTTTTTTTCCCATCAGTAAATAAAAATAGAACCTGTTTTTAAATTTTCGTATGGTGAAAAAAAACGATAGAAAAAAAACGATCGTCTGTGGGGGAAATCCATCGGTCAAAAATCCATGCATGCGCAGAATCAAGTCGACGCATGCTCGGAAGCATTGAACTTCATTTTTCTCTGCACGTCGTTGTGTTTTACGTCACCGCGTTGGACACGATCGGATTTTTAACCAATGGTGTGTAGGCAAGACTGATGAAAGTCAGCTTCATCGGATATCTGATGAAAAATCCATCAGTTAGTTTTCATCAGGCGAACCGATCATGTGTACAGGGCATAAGCCTTCGTGACAGACCAAAAACTCAAAGCCTGCAGATAAATCCACCTCAGCATGAAAATCCACCCCCATCAGATCCATTACAAGGTGTTGGGATGTCTGATGGCGTTTGAAGATCTGATGTCTTGGATTCATAGACTTCAAATAATTTTGTTTGTCCTAAAAAGGTTTTGAATGAAATCTATTTGGTCAATAATTGCCTCCCTCATTGTTGAGACTTCTTAGCATCCATGGTCATGAGAGAAACATATTAACACTTTCTGATCTTTTCATGTCACTAGTTATTTCTAGCTTTGCTGTGGACAAAAATCACTATCAATTTGTGGTCCTTCCATGCCTTCCTTGCCTTAACTTGACCCCAAGAGTATTCACCAAAGACCTTGCAGTGGTTCTGGGTCTTCTTGATGTTATATGTGTTCCTGTCATCGGATCTCTATATCGTCCACTGCTGCATGAACAGACCTCACAGACTTTGGAATCCAATGTGTCAGTAATACAGCGGACCTCGAATGACTTTAGATGGATCCTGAATATCAAGATGTCACCTCTGGTTCCATTACATTATTAGTTGTGCTTATTTTTTTTTTAGATACTTTTCAGGATCAGTTCTTCCTACTCCAGACATTTCCTTGAATGTGTTATCTCATAAGATAACCTTTCTTATGGCAATCCCTTTGACTAGATGGGTCTCTAAGTTATCAGCAATGACCTGTAAACAGCTTTATACAAACACAAGATTTTTGTGGAAATACGGACCTATTTTTTGCATGGATTGCTCTGCTTTTCTGCTTAATGAGCATTGTGTGTTACCTTTTTTTTGTTCAGGTCCAGTTCATGCCAGAGCGATTTCTCTCGATGGTCTAGTAAAGAATGTTGCTTTTTTTTTAGGCTAATAGATTCACTGTTTGTTATTCCAGAAGCTCTTCCAAAGGTTTCTCTGGCTTTGAGGTCCCTAATTTATCAGTAGCTTATACACATTTTTGTCCAGGTCTAAGCATGATAAAGTGCTTCCTTTGCCCATTAAAGCCCACTCCAATAGAGAAGGCTTTTTGTCATTTGGCCTCTGTGCCTCAGACCTGTAATGACAGAAAAGTTCTGCAAGCAGCTGTTTCAGTCTTTGGTTTTCCCGTTGTTATGTTTTTTTCCGTCTGTTGTGCTGGTTCACCTGCCTTGTTTTCATGTGCTCACCTTGTTTTTGTACTGCTTTTGGATTTCCCTACATGGATATCATCAAGGTGTGTCCCTCAGTGATCGATAGAGAAATAGGAATTTACTCACAGTAAAACCCTTTTTTCTGAGTACATTGAGGACCACAGTTCCCTCCCCTCATTTGTTATTGTTCTCTATTTTAACAGTTTGCTACAGCTGGAAAAATGTGAGGTGGGAACGGTTTTAAAGGGGGTTGGCATTAAATTTCTACATGTGTAGTGTCTATTTCTCCTGTAGGTGGTAATATAACCCTACTTGCTTAGTTATCATCAGGCAGTGTCTCTGAATGCGAGCAGAACTCTCCAAGCTAAAATCAAAATCTCATTTCCTTTCTGATAAAACAATGCCAGGTGAGGAGAAATCTCTCTTAACAAAGGCCCAGATAGGAGTAAAAACCTGACAGGGACCCTAACCATTCCCTGCTCTACCCAAAACCCAAAGTTTTTTGCTGGATATACAGTTTAATAAACAGAACAAGAGGGATTAGGCATTCCTCTTGATTTGGCAGCCATAAACATAAGGCCTTAGTGCCTAAAGAGAAATTTCCATACCACAAAGAAAGATATTCCCATAAGGATTATATTATATATGTATATTTGAAGAAAAAAAAAAACAATGCTTACAATGTTTAATAAAAATGTTAATATACTAAACTGTTTTTCTTTTTTTTTTTTAATCATCTGCTCCAGGTTCCCTGAATCTGCAGTTTCCGTGTTAAAAAGTCAGAAACTCCGTGAAAGACTCCTTCAGTCGTTTTTTCTGGACAAAGTTTTCTGGGAAAGTCAGCGAGGACGTCAAGGGATTGAAAAACTTATCGATGTAATAGAAAGAAGGGCCAAAATCCTGCTGACTTACATCAATGCCCATGGAATTAAAGTCATACCAATGAATGATTAAATTGACCAATCACCTCAAAGAACTAAGCAAGTGAAAGTAGAATTGTTACACCACATTTACTTGAAACAGCGCAAAACTCATGTAAAAATATGTGTAACGCTAATTTATAATGAGAAGTATAGTCTTCTAATAGTAAGTGTGGAGTAATAGTGT
Organism: Rana kukunoris; assembly: GCA_029574335.1. Taxonomy (NCBI): domain Eukaryota; kingdom Metazoa; phylum Chordata; class Amphibia; order Anura; family Ranidae; genus Rana; species Rana kukunoris. The sequence goes on along the minus strand of CM056049.1, from coordinate 575,503,768 downwards.
ATTGCACTATCATTAATGAATTTACAATCAATAATTTAATGCCCTTCATGTTTGGACTGCATAAAAGATAAACTGGTCCTAAAAATTGATGTTAGTATTTATCTTCTGACATTGTTTTATGTTTCAGTTTGAATGAAGCATCATTATAGGACTAATTCATATTTTATAATCTGCATTATGGTGCTAAAATGATGAAATTGTGGTTTATGGAAAAGTATGTTTTCCTTGAAATCATGGCTTTGGAATATATAAGTTTATTGTTTTTACGTTTTAAAAATATATAGTCATTTACAATGCACATTGCACCAGAGGCACTTAAAGTAGAACTTTGGTCTCCCATTTGCTGCAGCACTTGTAAGTGCATTTGCATGGTCAGTTTTTACTTTGTTCCCTTACAAAATCTTATATTTAAATACTTGTTGATCCTTAGTTTTTTCCTTGGGGGAATTAAAGACACAGCTCACCTAAGCAATAGGCTTGGGAAAAGAAGCCTCAGTGAGTAAAGGGAATAAAAATATGCTATTGGTTCTCAATAATAACTAACATTGGGAGCCATAAGAAGAACTTTCTTTTAGACTTTGTTTAACTCCATCAATAATACAGTGAGCAGTGATAATATGCAAATCACAATAGCCAAATCCAGCTATTCAGAAGTCTTTTGCTAACTAATTGATGAAGGTGTTCCTTCACTTTGTATGGTTATGCATTTTGCATTTTTTTTTATTTCAAACACTACTAGATTAGATTGTAAACCTTTCTCAGAAATACAGTTAAGCTCCTATGCAAATGTGATGGAACTAAATAAGTTCTAAAATTGATTTAGAAGGTGGTTGATTTCACATTCTCATCTTTTTTAATCAAATTTGTCAAAATAACAGAGGCAGCCTTTAAAATTAAAGGATAATTTCTACTGTATTTTTTTATTAATATATATATATTTATACAATATATTAACATGCAGCAAACTGATACGACTTATTAAACAATATTTGCTACTTTATTTCCAGTATTAAAACCTGCACACCAATCACATATTTAGCCCCTATCAATATTTGCTACTTTATTTCCAGTATAAAAGCCCGCACACCAATTACATATTTAGCAGACAATATAAAAGTGAATCTTTATTATTATTATTATAATGATCAGTTTAATTAACAAATAACACAATACACAGGTTTTAATACATTTCTTGTAACAGCAAGCAGTATATTTTGAGCTGATATTACAGGCATGGTTTCATATTATCTTTCTTTCATACAGGACCAAAAAAACTTTTGGTTAAAAAAACTAGAACAAGATTAGAGGTGTTGCCCATATCAATCAATGATTCTTTGATTTATTTTTCTTATGCAGGTTAGAGAATGAATATTAACACTGGATGGTTTCTTTGGGCAATGGACCAGTTTTAATTTTGCTCCAGTTTTGATCTTACCCCTTTTCTCCTTGTTATTACATTTCCTTGCAGCTTTATTATTTTTTATTAGAAAAGGAGTGTTGGTCCTTTAGACTGACAATATTATAAAATGTATCGGGGTAAACATTTTTTGCTAGTTTTAGAATGTGACATAAAGTGATGAGGGCAACACCTGAAGGACAAATGAGATTTAATGAAGGGAAATAAATGTTTTTTTTTTCTCCATGTAACACGCTAAATGGTCAATATAGTTTATTTGCACAAAGTAGGTTCATTTTATAGGAGGCATAATAAGCATCCTGTATTTACCTTCCCAGCCTTTCTCACAATGCTGACCAATTTACATATACCCTGGAAAACTCCTGTGTACATTTCAACTAACCGTTATCTTATCATGTGACAAAGCTTAGCTCTGGTGGTGGGAAACCTCAAGGAAGGCAATTACAGGATAAATATTTAGCTTTATTTACAGTGAACTTATTATTTTGCTATTTAACCTCTTAAGGACCGCCGCATGTACATTTACATTGGCAGAATGGCACGGACAGGCACATCAACGTACCTGTACGTGGCTGCCTTGACGTAGGTCGGGGGTCAGATTCGGGACTCTCCCCCCGGTACATGCGGCGGTCCCGGTGGCTGTAGGAGCGATCCGTGCTGAGGGGACGGCTGTTCGTTTTTGTCCGCCCCCCCTGGATCGCTTCCAGCCAATGCGCGCGCTCCCCCTGCAGTGCACTTCCTCCTCCTGTGTAAACACTGGAAGAGGGAAGTGATGTGATCTCTGCTCTCAGCGTTTTTTTCAACCGCCGCTGAGGAGAGATCACATCACATAGTAAGTCTGCACAACACTACACTGACACCAGTACACGCAGGCACATTAACCCCTTGCGATCACCCCCCCCCCCACCCCCCTGTCACAGTGTCACTGAATGCAGTGATCATATATGTACTGATCACTGCATTTAGTGTCAGTGTGACAGGCAGTTAGTGTTAGGTCCAGGGTAGCCCCCGTACCCCCCCTACTAAAGTTTTAACCCCTTGATCACCGCCCTAGTTAACCCTTTCACTCCCTATTGCCAGTGTCACTAAGCGATCACTTTTCTGATCGGTGTATTAGTGTCGCTGTTCCCACTAGGTAGCTATTTTTTTTATTGCGATTCTTTTTTACTAAAGACATGTGGCTAAATAAATTTTGGCCTACATTTTTGACTAAAATGTTGTTTATTTGATTTTTCTTATAACAAAAAGTAAAAAATATTGTTTTTTTTTCAAAAATGTCGCTCTATTTTTGTATATAGCGCAAAAAATAAAAATCGCAGAGGCGATCAAATACTACCAAAATAAAGCTCTATTTGTGGGAAGAAAAGGACGCAAATTTTATTTGGGAGTCACGTCGCACGACCGCGCAATTGTCTGTTAAAGTGACGCAGTGCCGAATTGTAAAAACCCCTTGGGTCATTTAGCAGCATATTGGTCGGTCCTTAAGTGGTTAATTAATTACTAATCACTATGGCTAAAGTAAAGTTATAAATTAAAGCTGAATTCCAAGCAAGCGGCTAAATGTACAGTTTAAATGCATATATGGAAACCACTCTACCTGCCAAAGGATTCATGATTCTTTGCATCCATTCTTGGGATCGAGGCACCCCTGTCAGACAGAGCAGTCATGTCATTAACCTCAACTTCAGTACCACAGCTTTGATCAAGAATTACACAATGAAAAATCACCAGTGCCGTAATGAATTATAACACTTCTCGTCTTGCCAGCATGGATACTGTCAGAACTGAGCTCCTAGTTACGGTTCTTGTTTTTCAAACTTTAGCACTGCAATACAGAATATTACAGAAAGCTAATATTTAGAAATATTTAGGGTGCTAGTAAAACATAATTTTTTTTTATTATTATTATTTTATATCTGCCTGGAGTTCAGCTTTGATTATGCAACAGGTGTGTAGCCTTTTACTGTTTCATCAGAAAATATGTACATAAAAATGGGTGTTATTTAGTGGCACAAATGACATGTGAATTATTTTAAGCAAAACAGTAATACCGCGTACACACGATAATTTTTCGGGTTGTAAACATTTTTTTTTTTTTAAAGTCATTAAAAACGATCGTGTGTGGGCTTTAGAGCATTTTTCGGGGTCTAAAAAACTCGAACATGCTCTATTTTTTACAACGTTTTTAACGTTGTCGTTTTTTGGGTTGTAAAAAATGGTCGTATGTGGGCTTTGACAACGTGAAAAATCTGCGCATGTTAAGAAGCAAGTTATGAGAGGGGAGTGCTTGTTCTGGTAAAACTACCGTTCGTAATGTAGTAAGCACATTCATCACACTGTAACAGACAGGAAACACGAAAATAGCTAAAACAGCCCAAAGGGTGGCGTCATCCAAATGGAACTTCTCCTTTATAGTGCCGTCGTACGTGTTGTACGTCACCGTGCTTTGCTAGAGCATTTTTTTTTTACGATTGTGTGTAGGCAAGGCCGTTTTTAATGATCAAGTTGAAAAAAACTTCGTTTTTTCTAGAACCTGAAAAACATTTTTTTTTACAACCCGAAAAATGATTGTGTGTACGCGGCATAAGACGATAATTTTAACATTTAAATAACAAAAATAAATAAAAAATCTTCCAATTTCCTCTCTTCAAACACATTCATAGAGTAGATATCAAATCATGAATAGTGGACAGGAAAGCACCAAGAAACTATTAGCAAGGGGTCATGGTTTGGCCCCTTGTTTTTTTGAACCCCAGTCAGTGGTATGACCATGAGGACCCTGTTACTATGCCTTCGACATTTGGTCTTTTTCCTAATTTTTTCAGCATTTGATCCTCTTTCTTGTCCATTTTCTCTTTAGTTTATTCTCATATATTCCTAATTATGTATGGTCAGAAAAATGTTATGCATCAACAGCATTATTAATGATAAGTGTTCTTTACTAATTCAGCACTGCATTTACATTTTTTATTTTTTTTCCTCTGATGGTCTTTGCAACATAATTGCCTTTTTAAATTATTATTGTGGATCATTTATTATGTTTACAATGGAACTGAAAGAAAAAAAATGCACAGAACGTATATTTAAATATAGTTTTTTTTTTTTTAAATATAAAAATGTTATATCTGCATAGCACTTGAAGTTGTGTCAATGCTAAAGAAGTGGCCTATCAAAGGTTAAAGCGGGGGTTCATCCTAAATTCTAACATTACATTAAGCCTACTGGTTAGACTGAGAGTATGCTGCTTTTTTTTGCCGTACATACCTTGTTAGCGCTATTTTATCCCCCGGCTTCCGGGTATGATTCTTGCGGGACTGGGCATTCCTAGTCGCAGGCTAATTGATTGACGTTCTTCCGACCAGTGCATACTGCGCATAACGTATAGAGCAGCAACGTTCAGCTTCGTTCGGCAAGTCGTGACGTGCAGTATGCGCCGGTCGGAAGAACGTCAATCAATTAGCCTGCGACTAGGAACGCCCAGTCCCGCAAGAATCATACCCGGAAGCCGGGGGATAAAATAGCGCTAACAAGGTAAAAAAAGGTAAAAAAAAAGTAAAAGCAGCATACTCTCAGTCTAACCAGTCGGCTCAATGAAATGTTAGAATTTTTTTTCTAGGGTGAAGCTCCGCTTTAATACCAAGTAACATTGTGTTTAATCCTTACATGTAAGAGATTGTGTTCCTGAATCACACTGTAAACCCAGGTGTTACATATGGTAATAATGTAAAATCACCTTTTTTTACCATGTTGGTAATTGTTTTGTAGATTTTCAGATTTGATGAATAAATAAATATGCAGTCATTTTTTTTATTCTGGTAAACAGTATATAACATAAGCATAAACCTTTTCATAGTTCTTAACAGCTGTAATCCTAAAATCCAACCAGAAATAAGAAGTTGTGAGTAAAATATTACACTGGGTTTTTATTTACCACCAGTTTTTCAGTGATAACATATCCTCCACAACTGCACTAGGATCACAAAATGCACCCCCTCGGAAAAAAAAAATTTGGATACTTACGAGTATAAGCCAAGTTTTTCAGCACATTTTTTTTGTGCTGAAAATGCCCCCTCGGCTTATACTTGAGTCACCTTTTTGCTCCTGATCGCTTGGACTTTGGGACCCAGTCCAAACTTGGCACACATATAGCCTCACTCTTTCTCTACAAGTGTGCAAAGTTTGTTGTCCTGGGGACCCCTCCATAGACTCCCATGTTAAACGGTAATTTCTCCGGTAACTTTGGGCACACATGTAGCCCCAGTTCTCCTCTGCAAGTGTGCAAAGTTTTGCTGTCTGGGGAACCTACGGCCGTGGAGCACCGATTTTTCAAACCGGGCACCCCTTCTATATACACCCATGTTAAATGTAAGTCTACTCATGGGCACAGTGAGGCATGGGCACAGTGAGGCATGGGCACAGTGAGGCATGCACATGGACACAGTGAGGCAAAGTGAGGCACAGTGAGGCATGCAGATGGACACCTAGGCTTATACTCGAGTCAGTACGTTTTCCCATTTGTTTTGTGGTAAAATTAGGTGCCTCGGCTTATATTTGGGTCAGCTTATAATCAAGTATATACAGTACCTTTCCAGCATTTTTTTTCTTCTATCGGCTAATACAGCTAATACAAAAAATAAAATCAAAAAATGTCATTCACCAGACACCCAAATCAATGCAACCCGCCACCAAAAATAAAGTGTGGGTACTAAATGGCATGTACATTTGGATAATTCTTGCCTTAGTTTAAGCAAAATATTCTGAATATGCTGTAACTAACTATCCAATCACTCTAAGTTTTATCATCACTATGTTAATATTTAAAAAAGAAGAAGACATACTTCATAACAAACTGAGATTAGGGCAGAATCTTTTCATCTACAATTCTCTGAAATTATATGCTATCAGTCAATTTTAAATGCATCATTATGCTATATTTGAATACATTGACTTATGTTTGAAACAACCAACATTATATTATTGCATACACGACTCTGGTCCGGCCGCACCTGGAGTATGCCATAGAGTTCTGGGCTCCAGTCCTCAGTAAGGATGTGCTGGAAATGGAGAAAGTCCAGAGAAGGGCAAAAAACAAATAAAGGGACTGGAAGATCTTAGTTATGAAGAAAGATTACACTGAACGTATTCTCTCTGGAGAAGAGACGCTTGAGAGGGGATATGATTTCAATGTACTAATACTGTACTGGTGACCTCACAAATGGGATAAAACGTTTCCAAGAAAGGGCATTTAAAAAGACTCACGGCCATTAACTAAAATTAGAGGAAAAGCAATTTAAATGGAAACTGTGTAGAGGGTTCTTTACGGTAAGAGCAGTAAGAAGGTGGAATTCTCTTCCACAAGCAGTGGTTTCAGTGGGGAGCATCGTCATTTTACAATGTAATATTGAGATAAAAGCGCACACACAGGTTTGACTTGATGGACTTTTTTCAACCTTACCAACTATGTAACTATGTAACATACCTCTTTCATTATGTAGATCAATACACAAAAGTTAAGGGTATCTTAACCCAATGAAAAACTTAGCCTTGAAGGAGCTGATATAATTTCTTTCTCGTACATCACGGGACACAGAGCGGCATATTCATTACTATATGGGTTATATGGAGTACCTTCAGGTGTGGACACTGGCAATCTCAAACAGGAAGTCCCCTCCCTATATAACCCCCTCCCCTAGAGGGAGTCCCTCAGTTTTTTCGCCAGTGTCTTAGGTGTTGGTCACGGAATAGCTTTGCTCCACATCCTTGGGATTAAGGGCGGGCTAACCGGATCTGTCCAAGGAGCCTCAGTGCCAAAGTGGACAGTACCCGGGCCCCAAACCGTGGGGTTTTGCCTATAATGCTCCTCTTTGGAGGGCTGGACCCTGGGCCCAGGACTTGGAGTTCATAAAGACCATAAGTTCCTGTTTGCCAGGGTGCTATATAGGTCCAGGACAGTGGGTACCTTCATAGGACCCCAGGGCCTGAAGGTCTACTACGCTACCCACGGAGATGGGAGAAGATTGGATCGTTTTGCTAGACAAACATCCTGCAGCATGGAGCAGGTAAGAGGGGAGCCTGCGGGACTTGGTTCGACAGCAGGCTCTCCGGGGTAACCTAAAAGGGGGGTAGCCTAAGTATGCTCTGCATTGGCAACCTTGCTCACTATGTCTGAGAAAGACAGGATGATCCCATTTCCCCCATCACTAGGTTCCCCTGTCTAAGAATGGTGTTGCTAGCTACCTGCTGCTTTCTTCCTAGGACTGGTAAGGATCCCTATGGGGCCTTTTGGAGAGTCCTACCTGGCCGGGGGTTTGAATCTGCCGCCTGATACTGCAGTCCTGGGTCTCCAGCAGCGCGGCTCCTCCATGTTCCTCCTGCTCCGGCATACGCGCGCGCGCGCTTGCGCGCGCACGTCTTATAGACGTTTTTCGTGCCGTTCGGAGAGGAGGGCGGGGGGGGGGGCGTGCCTGCAGCGTCATACAGGGGCGCGCCTTGTGCTGTTATAGATCAGCAGGCATTGTCAGTGCTCAGTCTGAGGCTGATCTCAAAGGGAGAGGACGCAGAGCGGCAGAACAGTGACTCCCAGTGGCGGAAGAGGGGTAGTACATGCTGGACTTTGTTCCAATGCCTTTTTTGTTAAGCCAAGAAATTCCCCTTTTTGCAGCAGGTTGGAGGCTGGCAAACTAAGTTTGGGGTCACTGTATGTTTGAAAAAAAAAAGAGAAAGAGACTTATATATATTTAAAAAAAACCAAAAAAAACATACGGGGCCCCATCAGTTTTTGGGCATTAGTGATCTATTGTCCCCTAAGCTCTAGTTTTGTACTCCTGGCCACTACAGTCTGTTGTTGTTGGCGGAGTCCCTCGATTTTGTATTATGGCTTCCAAAGGTTCGGGGTCAAAGGGTACAAAAAAGACCAAAAAACAAAGGGGTTCCCCCTCTGATTCTGATGATATGCCGATACTTTCCCCGCAACTTATTCCCATAAAGGTCGCCTTGGATGAGCCATTAGGGGGGTCTGGTGCGGAGGCTGGCCCAGATCAGCCCAGCCCTGTGTTTATCACAGAGGAGATGCTAGCTGTATCCCTAGGGGGGCTAGAAGAGAGAATAGCAGCGTTGATCGCTAGAGCTATTCCTGGCAAGAAACGGGTTAGATCCCCATCACCAAGAGGTGTATCCTCAGATGCTGAGATTCTCTCTCCGGAGGAATTGGAATCGCAGGAGGATCAACTAGACCTGAACCAAGAGGGTTCAGGGATTGAGGGATCTACCTCTGAGGAACCATTTTCAGACTCCCAGACAGAGAGACTGTGGGTGCAGTCTTTGACGGACATGGTCCGCTCGGCATTTAGTTTACCATTGCCAGAGCCTCAGGTTCCTCCGGTATCCTCTCTGGGCTCTTTGAAAGCTCCGTTAAGCAACGCAGTTTTTCCGGTCCATCCTCTCTTGGAGGAATTGATCTTTCGGGATTGGGTACGGCCGGACAGGATTTTTCTGCCACCGAAGAGATTTGCGGTCATTTACCCCATGGGGGAAAAATTCTCCAAGAGGTGGAGGCTCCCAGTGGTGGATGCAGCCATCTCATGTGTGAATAAATCACTAACTTGCCCGGTGGAAAACATACATATGTTTAAAGATCCGGTTGATAAACGGTTAGAGACACTTTTAAAAGCATCCTTTGCTACGGCAGGAGCAGTGGTACAGCCAGCTGTGGCTGCAATTGGAGTTTGTCAGGCGTTAAAGGACCAGACAAAAGAAATGTTAAAGGACATGCCTACCCAACAAGCAGAAGAGTTTTCTGACATTCCCAGAGCTCTGTGTTTTGCTGTAGATGCTATAAAGGATTCCATCCAGCAGGCCTCTTGTTTATCACTATTTTTGGTGCACATGAGAAGGCTCTTATGGTTGAAGAACTGGGCGGCGGAGCCCCCATGCAAAAAGCTTCTGGCAGGGTTTCCCTTCCATGGTGGGACGACTCTTCGGGGAGGATCTGGATAAATACATTCAGACTATTTCAAGTGGCAAAAGTACCCTTTTACCGGTCAAAAAGACATTCCGGGGTCCTACATTTAAAAGGCAGCTCTTTCCTGTCTCAGGGCCCTCAAATTCCAGGCAGTATCGACGGCCGCCTGCACGATCCAACGTTAACAGTAGATCGCAGGGACAGGCCCCTGGGGGTAAGAGGCCATGGTATCGCAAGCCGACAAAGACAGCCCCTAAGTCTGCCTTATGAAGGGGCGCCCCCACTCTCCCGGGTGGGGGGAAGGCTTTGTTTCTTCTCAGAAGTTTGGGAAGCCAAGATCCCCGACAAATGGGTCCGGGCGTCTGTAACCGCAGGCTACAGACTGGAGTTTCTAAACTTTCCTCCGCCTCATTTTCAAGAGTCAAGGCTACCAAAGGATCCAGCATGGAAGGCCTCAATGCTGGCAGCTTTGGATCACCTGCTTTGCCAGGACGTAATAATAGAGGTGCCAGCCCAAGAGCAAGGGCTAGGTTTCTATTCCAATCTCTTTGTCATACCAAAGCCCAACGGCGATGTCAGGCCAATCTTGGACCTAAAGAGGTTTAAACGGTTACCTAAGGGTTCGTTCCTTCCGGATGGAATCCATCCGGTCAGCAGCCGCCGCGCTTCAGAGGGACGATTTTCTGGCTTCCATAGACATAAAGGATGCTTACCTTCATGTACCAATCTTTCAGTCGCATCAAAGATTTTTACGCTTCGCGGTGGGGCAGCGACACTTCCAATTCAGGGCGCTCCCCTTCGGCCTGGCCACGGCCCCCCGGGTATTCACGAAGATCCTAGCCCCAGTTCTGGCCAATTTAAGGATCCAAGGGGTCACAGTCCTAGCGTACTTGGACGACCTTTTAATCATAGATCACTCACGGCCGTGTCTGCAACAGGCAGTAAACCTCACGGTTCAGTACCTCGAAGGATTCGGCTGGGTCCTAAACCGGGAAAAGTCAGCGTTCCAGCCTACAAAGCAGTTGGAATACCTCGGCATGAGGTTAGACACAGTACAGCAAAGGGTGTTCCTGCCCCTTGTAAAGATCGAGGCTATCAAGGGGTTGGTTCAGTTGGTTCTAAGCAAGAAAAAAACAACTATTCGCCTGTGTATGCGATTACTAGGCAAGCTAGTGGCCACGTTCGAGGCAGTACCATACGCTCAGATCCACACTCGCGTCCTACAGGCAGCCATTCTAGCAGCCTGGGGCAAGAGAGCACATGCCTTAGAGTCCCCTTTGACGCTATCATCAAAGGTCCGACAAAGCCTGGCCTGGTGGTTGAACCCTCAGAATCTTCTAAAGGGAAGATCCTTCAGCCCTGTTGTCTGGAAGGTAGTTACCACAGACGCCAGCCTGGCAGGCTGGGGGGCGGTCTTCGAGGGGTTCTCTCGCCAGGGAACTTGGGTGAAAACAGAGAGGCAGCTCCCCATCAATATCTTGGAGATCAGAGCTGCTCGCCTAGCCCTTCTGGCATGGACCTCCAGATTACAGGGATTCCCGGTGAGAATCCAGTCAGACAATGCCACAGCGGTGGCATACATAAACCACCAAGGGGGAACCAGGAGTCAGGCCGCTCAGAGGGAGGTGAGCTTGATTTTTCAGTGGGCAGAGGTTCATGTACCCTGCATTTCGGCGATATTCATTCCCGGAGTGGACAACCTGCAGGCAGACTTCTTAAGTCGCCAGATTCTGTCGCCAGGGGAGTGGTCTCTGCATCCCCAGGTCTTTCAGACAATCTGCCAGAGGTGGGGAATGCCAGACGTAGATATAATGGCATCCAGGTTCAACAAGAAACTAGACAGGTTCGTGTCTCGAGCGAGGGACCCTATGGCCTGCGGAACCGATGCGTTGGTTTGCCCTTGGCATCAATTCAAACTTCTATATGCATTCCCTCCGCTACAGTTACTTCCTCGCCTGTTGCGCAGGATCAGAGTGGAGCACAAGCCGGTCATTCTAGTAGCTCCAGCTTGGCCCCGGAGGACATGGTACTCACTAGTCCTGAAGATGGCAGTGGGAGACCCTTGGACTCTTCCTCTACGACCAGACCTACTCTCACAAGGCCCGATCCTCCACCCTACATTACAACGTCTAAATTTGACGGCCTGGAGGCTGAATCCCTGATTCTCAGGGGTAGAGGTCTGTCTAGGCAGGTAATTCCTACCCTGATTAGGGCTAGAAAGCCGGCCTCCAGGGTGATTTATTACAGGGTGTGGAGGAACTACGTAGCTGGTGTGAATCCAAAAGATGGAATTCCCGCAAATATACCATTGATAGGGTGTTAAGTTTTCTCCAGCTAGGAGTGGATAAAGGCCTGGCATTAAGCACAATCAAGGGACAGATTTCAGCTCTGTCAGTGTGGTTTCAGAGGCCGCTGGCCACCCACTCGCTGGTAAAGACCTTCATACAGGGGGTCTTGCGTATTAATCCTCCTGTCAAGTCACCAATTTGTCCATGGGACTTAAATCTTGTCCTGTCCACTCTACAGAAACAACCCTTTGAGCCGTTGGCTGAGATTCCTTTAGTTTTACTGACAAGAAAGTTGGTTTTCTTGGTCGCCATAGTTTCGGCCAGGAGAGTGTCAGAATTAGCAGCCTTATCGTGTAAGGAACCATATCTCGTTCTACATAAGGACAGGGCAGTTCTCCGGCCCCATCCTGCCTTTCTACCAAAGGTTATATCCAATTTCACTTGAACCAGGATTTGGTACTTCCATCCTTCTTTCCGAAACCCACATCTAGAAAGGAGGGGTTGCTGCATACCTTGGATATTGTCCGGGCCATGAAGGCCTATCTTAAAGCTACAGAAAAGATCCGGAAAACAGATGTGTTGTTCGTTCTACCAGATGGCCCCAAGAAGGGGCAGGCAGCTGCAAAATCCACCATCTCGAGATGGATTAGACAATTAATCATTCAAGCATACGGTTTGAAGAGGTTGCCTCCTCCTTTGTCGGTAAAGGCCCATTCTACCAGGGCCATGGGCGCCTCCTGGGCAGCACACCATCAGATCTCTATGGCTCAGATATGCAAGGCGGCGACGTGGTCATCAGTCCACACGTTTACAAAGTTTTATCAACTAGACGTGAGAAGGAATGCGGATTCTGCCTTTGGACAGGCAGTACTACAGGCTGCAGTTTAAGATCCTCGGGATCTGGGGCACCCTTGGTTGTAAAAAAGAAAAAAAAAAAAAAAGTTTTTTCTTGACTAAGTTGGAATTATTATTATTATTTGAGTATACCTCTAAATTGAATCCTTCTTTGGAAGATGTCTCCCTCCCCTCATTAAAGCATTGCTTTCGGACATCCCATATAGTAATAAATATGCCGCTCTGTGTCCCGTGATGTACGAGAAAGAAAAAGGGATTTTTAAATACAGCTTACCTGTAAAATCCTTTTCTTGGAGTACATCACGGGACACAGAGCTCCCACCCCTCTTTTGGGTGAACATTTTGGGAGGCATACTGCTTGCTACAAAACTGAGGGACTCCCTCTAGGGGAGGGGGTTATATAGGGAGGGGACTTCCTGTTTGAGATTGCCAGTGTCCACACCTGAAGGTACTCCATATAACCCATATAGTAATGAATATGCCGCTCTGTGTCCCGTGATGTACTCCAAGAAAAGGATTTTACAGGTAAGCTGTATTTAAAAATCCCTTTATTTTGGGCTCTTCTGATTTTTCTATTGATGACCCATCCTGTAGCTGCAGCTAGCAACACACCCATCAGTGGTGACAATTAAGGTTCCATCTTTTTTGTTTTAAAGATTTATTTGCTTAATTAACTTAGAGAGAGGCAGGGGTATTTTTTTACAAGATTTACAGAACCAAAGCACAGAATATTCAAATGCTAATGATATGCTAAAGGGTAACTACCATATTTATCGGCGTATAAAACACACAGGCGTATAACATGCACCCTAACTTTAAGGCCTCGTACACATGATCAAATCTGTCCGCTGGACCGTTTCAGCAGACAGATTCGATCGTGTGTACGGCCGAGCCGACGGATTTGGCCACCCGACAGATTTCAAAGCATGCTTTGAAATCTATCGGGTGGCAATCCGTCCGCCTGACATATCTGCTGGTTAGTACACTTACCAGCAGACATGTCGTCCCGCACCGTCGCCGCACCGCCGCCGAATGGATTCGGCGCATGCGCAGAAGTGTTTTACTTCCTGGTGCGGTGACGTGGCGGCGTCAACGTCACCGCCATGTCACCGACACGTCAGCGCGCTCTCTCCTGGCGGGGATTTTGGTTTGCTCGTGTGTACACGCGAGCAAACCAAAATCCCAGCAGACAGATTTGTTCAAATCTGTCGGACGGACAGATTTGAACAAATCTGTCCGCTCGTGTGTACGAGGCCAAAGAGGTAAGTTTCAGGAAAAAAACTTACCACAGCCCCCAGGCACAGTTTTCCCTCTTTTTTCAGGGTAAAAAATTGAGTGTTATATGCCAATAAATACAGTACATCTTGCTAAACGTCTCCAACAAGCTGTTTTGCAATTAATTGTTACTACAATTACCTTTTTGTTGGCAGTTATGATGTTCTTAGATCCAAGATTTAATATAAATTATATATATATATATATATATATATATATATAAACACAGTGTTTTTATATACAGTATATACTCATACTGTATATGTATTCAAGCTGGCTAGCTACATTAATGGGATTACTTGCCAGTACAGCTCAGCTGATTTCATAACCTTTAGTGTATAGACATAGAATCTGCCTTTTTTTCAACAAAAGTTTATATTTTAAGGCCAGTAGAATTTTGTAGCACAGTAACATCTTATGCTTTCCGTAAAAAGTGACGACAGATGTGAATGGCACAATAAAGCACTGATGCACTACTGCAGATAGTGAGAGCAAGTGCCTGAAAAGGAGCTAAATTTGCTAGCCTCTTTTGATATGGTACAATATATATGAGCATATAAAAATAGGCTCACTCATTTTCTGTCAGTCGATTATACAAAATATAATATATTTAAACTTATTTAAAAATAATTAAATAAATAAAGATGCGTAATATTTTCTTTGGCTTAAATGGTAAAAAGAACAATATGTTCCTAGGGTTTACAATCTGTATCCAATTAAAATGGAAACATTTGTGGTCTTCTTCATCTTTTAGGCTATTAGTGAAATAGACAGACAGATCATTGTGTTGACTAAAAAGGTTCTAAAAGTTAATATGTTTAAAGGAGATAGTGGTTAGAGATCATTAGTGGGTATTGAAACAGATTGGTAATATTCACTACCCACAGCTGCTTTCTGTCTCTGTTGACGTGGATAAAGTCTCAAAATGTGCCCTTGGGAATGTTAGAAGCTGGGAAGCAATGGATTTCCTGTTTAAAACAGAAATGCACTCTGAAATTCTTCACATGTACTTTTGTTTCACAATCTTTTCATGTCCTGTAAGCATCTTAGTTTTTTCCTTAAATGGATAGTAAACACATACATGACATAAGCATAGACTATAATGTTAAAGCTGAAGGTTAGCGATATTTTCAGTATTGTACAGTTGTACAGGTTTCTTTCCTGAATGGAAAATGAATGTTTTCTAGACATGTGCATGCATTTTCGTCCGAAAATCAGTTTTTTAACAAACGATAACAAAAGCGCAAGAAACGAAAACCGAAAGATCCGACATAAAAAATGCTTTATTTTCGTTTTTGTTGCGGTAAAAATTCAATATAGAGAGATTCGACATTATAGGGAAAAGATTCGACATTTATAGGGAAAAGATTCGACATTATAGAGAAAAGATTCGACACTATAGAAATAATAGATTCGACATTACAGAGATTAGATTTCGATTTATGAGAAAATAGATTCGACATTATTACTAGTCATACAACATTATAATTCTTGTAGGCGGAATTTTCGAACGAAAATGTACGATTCGACGTAAAGATTCGACGTTCCGTCGAATATTCTTTTGACCATTCGACAGAAACCAAGTATTATTGGATTTTCGGACGAAAGCTATTCCCCAACGAAAAACAAAATAAATCAAAACGATTTTCGGGAGTAACTAAATACATTTATTTTCCAAACGAAAATAAAAAAAACGAAACAAAATATTCCAGTCTGCACATGTCTAATGTTTTCACTGTATACTGTTAGCTTTTCACAGTATGCATTTGAAGCTACAACAAGTCAGAAAGAGCCAGTCTCATTTCCTGGCTGGAGGGCATTTAGTATCATCTTGGTCTTTCCTCTAATTGTCCCTGGACTGCCCATTTCATTTATTAAATTTAACTTCATTAAGGCTGGGTTCACATTGTTGATAATTGGATGCGAATTTCCCTGCATCCAATTTGCATAGCAGGAGATTGTGACCGTCTCTCTATGCGAACTCCAATACTAATTGCACATGAATCCTGCATGTCTTTTAATCCATTTCAGGTCCGAATCCAGCCCAAAATTTGGGCTGAATTCGGACCTGAAATGGTGAAAGTGGACGCACCAGACCCCCTGCTGTGAGAGCTCTGCAGTGTGAATCCAGCCTCAATCATGGATGCTTAGCATCACTACCATGGGTGGTTTGCATGCAAATACAGCCTGCCTAGGAATGCACATTCCTCTACACTCACATCCACACATTAAGGCATTTTGATATTTATACTACTTCTCCCATGATCTGTCTTTATTGCAGACAATGTCACTTGGTCTAAGGCTCCATTCAGACCTGTGAAAGCATGTTTGCGCATTCATATAATTGGTAAGGCAGCTCACTTATTTCAATAGGCTGCCCTACTTTTGAGAAACATGGGGAAAGAAGTTTCCCACCCATTTTTTAAAATCAAGCTTCATAGTGCTGCTCCCCTACAGGGCCATCTTAATAGTATCATGGGCCCCTGGGCAAAATAATGCTCTGGGGCCCCTTCAATGGTGACAGTGCAGGTAAACTGACATCCAGTAGGTAGGAGGCAGACTGCCTTCCCTGTGTATCGATCACTCTCAGTGCCAGTGCCATCATGGGGCCCCCAATTTACGGGACAGTGTGGGCTCAAGGACCAGCTGCTTTGGGGAAAGTGCAGGGGCCCCCCATGCAGTGCCCATGTGTGCCCTATCATTAAGACAGCCCTGCTCCCCTATGTGTCTTTTAAACTGCGGCGAGTTTCTCTGTGGGTCGGGAATGTACAATTTTGTGCATGTTGCCCATTCACAGTGATGTTAACCTAGCCTTAAAGGTGCCGCAGGTGGTAAACAAACAAAAAAAATTCTCTGCAAGGCAATGTCATAATGTGCTAGTATGCATCGCCTTACCTTAGAACAAAGCCCTTCAGTGCCGTCATGTCATTGCTGATATCTTCTTCTGATTTGCATGAGTGGCAGACGTCATGATGACGTCAGTCCAATGCATGTGCGCGGGAGCTGCCGTTTTATGACACAGGTTTTGAAGGTCTGGCACTGTAAGCCAGACCTTCAGAGTGCATGAGCCAGTGATGTCATTGGCTGCATGCAGTCTGATTATCTCCTATACTGTGCAAGTTTAGGAGATATTTACAGTACCTACATGTAATGCCGCGTACACATGATCATTTTTTCAGCATGAAAAAAAAAGTTATTTTGCTGTGTTTGGCACTCCCAGAGCACATGTTCTTTTCTCTACCTCATCCTCCCCAAGTTATGCAACATAGATTAAGCTGCACACCTGACATCCAACCCTACCAGAAAGGACCCTTTCTGCACTCAGGCAGCCCTGCCATCTTGACGGCACATTGTCTATCAAAAGGAAGCATCCAACATGGCTCTTGAATGAGTATGAAAGTATTGAAGGCCAAAGAGAAGAGGTTAGAAGTCTTTCTAGACCCAAATGCTTCCATAAAGTGGTCCTGTCACTAGCCACCATGACGTTACTGTATTAGTGGAGGAGGAAGTTCAATGTACATGTGATAAATCAGTGGAGCCACAAACGCACTAATACATGTTTGTAAAGATTTTCGCTCTCTTGAAGTTATACAGTTTATTTGTCCTTCAGTGGGTATTAAATCCATATTACATGTTCAATACCAGCTGAAGGATCAGTTCAGATTGCAGGCAAAAGAGATGTTCAATAGCAGGGGTCAGTCTAGGCAGCAGCCAAAGATGTGGTCAAAATACAGACAAGGGTTACTAAATGGAAGAACATTAATGGCAGTTAATGGCAGCTTGCGCAACACACAGGAAAGCCTATCTCAAGCACTATCCACAGAACTGGGGAAGCTTAAAGGAGTCGTAAAGGAAACTGTTTTGGGCTAAAATTAATGTCTGCAAGGTAGACAGACAGAATAGTGTAATGATTCTGTTAAAAAACAAGTAAATACCTATTAAATTCCTTCATCTATATCAACTCAGGCGTTCTAGTTTCTGTTCTCTCATTTACGGCGCTCGTTCATGTAAGAACTACATTTCCCAGTATGCATTGCGGCACGCTCAGTAATTCACACCTCCTTGAAGTCTCTAACACGTAGAGAGCGTCCTGCCGCACAGATGTAGTTCCCAGGAGGGGTCAAGCACGTCACTGACCACCGCAGTAAAGCCTCCCTTCACGGTGGTGAGTAACAATCAGACAAGCAGGAAGTGAACAGAACAGAGACGAAATAGAGCAACTTCTGAGGAAGTGAAAAGAGGAATGTCTGCAGGTAAAGGATGCTTATTATGAAAAAAAAAATGTTTTCCCTTACAACCCCTTTAATTCTTTTACTACTGGTAAGAGGGGAGGGAGATCAGTGAACATCCATTTGCTGACCTCCCCTTTCTGTTAATGACATGGAATTGACATGTAAAACATCACTTCTTGGTCCTGGTGTCACTCTCCTTAGTATGGTTGGAGAAGACGCTAGTGGAGTGTAATCTGCACTATATAGCTTCATGGGGGCAGATGAGATATCAGGAGTCTTTTATACCCCTGAGGTCTCATTAAAGAGAAGCTTTAACCAAAAAATACATCATGTCCCCTAAGTGATGAAAAAAAGTGTAAAAAAAAAAAGTTACACCCAAGCACTTGGATCTCCCCCCCCAAAAAATATAAGTCCCCCCACCTCCATATACAGATGTAAATGCATGCATTGGGGGCACCTATGTGCAAAAACTGGCACACTGGAATGAGATCAATAAATGTATGCTCATTATTCACAGTTACCTCTAAACTGATTACCTGTCCTTAGTAGCTTTATTGTCAGTGTATAATATTGTTTACTACACCCAGAGACCTTAAGTGCCCTATACAACTTGCACAGGAGAGTCATCAATGAATAGTAAGAGCAAAGCAAAGACTATGTAAATAATACTGTGGCCAGGCATGACATTCAATTATGCGTTACTCGGTAATGTTATGAAAAATCTGCTGTGACACACATTCCACCATTCCAGCCAGTGCCATTTTATGAATAAATATTTACTCAAAGTTCGGTCCGAACAGGTTGACAAGTGCTTAGCCAGAGGAAAAGGTACTACCCATATCGAGGGATATGGGCTTGTATGGTTTGGGGGGTTCTCAACCCCCTCCTTTCCTGGCCAGCCAGGCTGCATGCTCAGATGTGGTTCTGGTGTGGATTTTTGGGTGGTCCCACTTTTTTTTTCATGGGTTCCCTCTAAAAATAAAACCCCACACCATTTTTTTGTTTGGGAATCCTTCATTAGCAACTATATCAGGCCCTCATCTAAGATAAAGTTCTGGTATAAATGAAAGAAATTACTTAGCCATTTGCATACAAACAGAATTAAAGCAGCCAAAGCTGCTTTTGCCAGCATTTTAAATGGCTTTTTTTTTCTTTGTGTAGCGTCCTGGCGTTTAGTCAGGAAGCTCCTCACCAAATTCCTTGTCAGGAGTACCTACTGTAGATAGTTGTTAGAGATCCACTGATTTCTCCCTATGTTTGGCCTTGTACGTTTCTTTTCTGCCACTAGATGGCCGAGTACTTAGTGGCATTAGATGTGAGAAGGACATTTTAATGTTATGGGTATATGGGATATCTCAGCCAATGGGCAAGAGTTTTATTGCGTCCCTTAGCCTGCTGGAAGAACCTATATAGTCAGATGATCTATGTTCTGTGCCACCAAGTCTGGGTAGGTTTGTGTCGTCTGCCCGGGGCTGCTAGGCCTGAGATTGGGCCCATCTGGCTGCTAGGCTGTGTGAGGGCTTATCCAGAAGTAAGAAGGCAGCTTAGGGTTGGGGTTAAGTAAGTTATGCCATCCCGAGAACCTGTCGTGATCATAGGTAGAAGGGAAGCTGTCACCACTAAGAAACAAACCACCTTTACCAGGGGCCAAAGTGAGTAACTGAAGCAAGTACCGGAGCCAGATTCTCACCGAATGGGCACGATGGAGAATCATGACATTTTCGGCGGTTATCAAGTCAGGGACCCAACCATCGGAGGTGATGCTTGCAGAGCAGACTTGTGTGTCAAGCCAGGGAGCCATTTAAAGGGGTGAAGCTTGAAAGGCATCTGGGGTGTCAAGTTAGGGACCCAGCAGGGAAGCGTGAGTGACATTTGAGGGAGATACCTCCGCAAAATCCTTGAGGAACTCATGGTATTTAAAGTCAGTGAATAATAGAGTCCAGTGAGAGACTTGGAGCTCAAGGGGCTGAAGATCTATAAGTGGATGGAATATAGCATGGTATAGACAAAGCATGGTATAGACAAAGGCACACTAAACTACATGTTGCAGACATACAACTCTCACAAAAGGCCTCTGAAATCCTGACTTGCTAAAACTGTTAAAAATCAAGAAGCTGATAGTCAGGCATATACTGAAAATTAATGTGGTGCAAGAGTAGTACATTTCCATCCTGAATTTCTGAAACTTGGTATATCGAAGCAGGGACAATCCAAACTCTCCAATCTGCCTTGGGCATTGGTACTCAACCTCTGGGTTGCGACCCAGTGTTGGACCATATACTCCCTTCTTCCAGGCCACACCTTTCTGTTCCTTCCTGTTAGTGCAGAGCCCTGCTGTACCTTACAGAAGCCAAAAGCCACCGCCAAATTTTTACTCTGTACCTTGAGGGGCTGGGGAAGTGACGTCAAGAATGACCAGAGGCCTCTGCTGACAGGTCACGATGTAGCCCACGGCAGCACCCAGAACTACCACCCTATGAAAGGTAAAAGCCTCTAGATCAGTGGTTCTCAAAACTGGGATGTGCACTGTATACATTCATATTTGGGAAATGAAGAATGTGCATAAGTTCAGAATCTTTTTTACCACACTGTTTGGAAATGCTCAACAATATGCCTATGTGTCCGCTTTTTGACACAGTGCATTTTATTTTTATGTGCAGCGCTAATTTGAATAGGAAGTACCTGTAATTCTACAAGATAAACTTAAGTGTAAACTAATTAATATAGATAAATATATATAAAACAATAATACAATAAACATATACATAGTGTTATGAATACTAAATAACCATAAATTTATACATTTGCAAACATGTGATCTTAAGTGCTAATTGACCACACTCAAAAAATACAAAAAGTGCAATTACAAAAAACAAACAAAAAAACAACAAGAGGTGGTGGCGCAGGTTATGGTATATTAAGAAGCGAACGGTAAGTTCATAAGGTAGTCCTTTGAGCATATATAGCTCTGTGTGAAGATGTACAGTCTATGTGGGTGGGGCAGCATTGTACAGGGAGTTGAAGCCACTCCAGATATGTAAAAGAGAAAAACAAAGCAACAGGCGCCTCTTAGTAAGACTGTTTAGAATTTAATAGCCAGATGCATTAATACACTCACATTGGGAGGCGAATGCACGGACAGCTCCAGAATCGTAGCTTAGGCCGTGAGCTCCGCACCGCTCCGGCCGTCCGACGGACATAGCGGGGGGATCGGGTCCCCGGCGGCCACCACTGCAGCACCCTTGGGTGGCGGAACATCTGGGGCACTAGTCCATATCGGAGGGGTCAACAAGGAGAAGCCTGGGACCTCTATTTGAAGAGGTAAGCGTGACGCGCGCTCCCAAGATGGCAGGCGTCTCTCCGGCTATCATTACAGGCGCGGAGGAATCTCCTGACATCAGGCCATCTTATGCCTTTGTGGCCCGCTCACATGCTTCAGGCACCCCGGGGAGTCCCCTAACGAGCATGGCTCACTCCCTGGGCATCCACCAAATCATTGCTGGAGCAGACCATTGCAGAACTTATGAACTCTCCCTTAGGGCCTACCTCCCCACAGGCAGTGGACAGGCCTGTCATGGCGGACGTTCCCTCACACACCCTGTCACAAACCCCTGATCTGTTCACACAGCTATCAATTTTACTGGACAGGGGGCTTGCACAAACTGCTGCAAAGATTACAGGAGAACTGAGAGGTGACTTTCAAATGATAGGCTCCAAGATGGAATCTATTGAGAACAAATTTGATCAAACGATTGCCACGACCCGGCAGAATTCTGACCATATACAAATTCTACAGGACCAATTGGACACTGCTTTGTCACGGGTGGACAAACTGGAAAACAGATCCAGGAGGGAGAATTTTAGGATCAGGGGGCTCCCTGAATCAGTCACCAAGATTTTATCAAGCAGCTTATCCCTAACATTCCTCAACATAAATTGGAGATCGATCGTGCCCACAGAACCCTAGGACCCCCGAGGAAGGATGGTTTACCCAGGGACATAGTGATTAAACCACACTACTTCTCAGTGAAGGAGGAGTTGATGAAGCTGTGTAGGCACCAAAACCCTCTCACTTGCCGGGGGTCACACCATCCAAGTGTTTGCAGATCTCTCACCAACAACCATTCAAAAAAGGAGAGCCCTGAAGCCCTTTCTGTCGGTTCTGTCGCAGCGTGACATCAAATATAAATGGGCCTTCCCCTTTGCCCTAAAGTTTGAGTATAAGGGCAGGGTGCACTCATTCCACAACTTCCAAGATGGTGAACGCCTTCTCCTGGACCTGCGCCTCATCTCCCACGAAGCTGCGATGGATCTTTCCAACTCAGTTCTGGATCCACCAAACGTCCTTCTTATGCGAGCCCCTTGACAAGCACCTGGGACAAACCTAAGTTTAAGAAGACTAGGGACACCAGACCGCCATGACATCCCTGAACAGGCTTTCTGGCAACAGTTCGTAAGGATTTTCTTTTGAACTTCTCCCGTGTTTCTGGGGGAGTTTATTTTTCTTCTTTTTTTATAGGTTGAGGTCCTATGTGGCAGTTACAGTTTGAGCTTTGGACTGGACTTCTCACTCTGATATACTTTGTTGTTTTGGTTACTACTGCTCCTGACACACTGTTTTTTCTTCCTACATAATGCTTTCTAGTTGGGCATGTGACGTGTCTTCGGGGGTCCAGGACTCTTTCCGCATGCTTTGCATGAGGGGGGGGCTGGGCATTCAGGAAGCAGGCCGCCGGGGTACCCTACTTCCCCGCCTTCTTTAATGGAGCTTTAATCTCAGTTTGAGTTTATCTGGTGTGTCGAGGCTGGAGCAGTGTTGCTGCGCCTCCTCCTACCCCACGGATTTGGCAATGCCTTCTCCCTGGGTTAGGTGTCCGCCCTGATTGCACTCACCACCCCCTCGACCCCTATCAGGCTCGGTTCTTCCCCCCTTCTACCCTATTCTTCTTTCACTTCTGTCCTGTTCTTTTCTAACTATTCTTCTTCTTGAAGGCAGTCACAGTTTGGCCGACGGCTATCTCTATCTAGGACCTCTACTGTTCTCCCAGTAGCCTGGCTCTCAAGTCTGTCGTGGTTTCTCCACCCAGGTAGGTGACAATGTTTTGGTGATCTCCCCCATCCCTTTTCTCCATGGCTAGTACTACACCCATGGCCACCCCGTTAAGGGTGACCTCCCACAACGCGCAGGGTCTGAACTCCCCCTCCAAACGGCGGAAGGTTCTAGACTTTATGAAGTCCGTAACCTTGATGTCCTCTTTCTGCAGGAAACCAGATCTGCAGATTTCCCGATCCAATACAAACCCAACTTCCTACATGCTCAGTTTCCCCAATTGTTATTGGCTAGTGCAGAAGATAAAACCAAGGGGGTGGCGATTCTTATATCTAAGAATTGCAGGTTCTCACTGAAGTCAGAATATAGGGACCCAGGAGGGAGGTTTGTCCTCGCCAAAGGCACAATTGATGGTCACCTGTACTCACTGGTTTCCTACTATGCTCCCAACCTTGGTCAACTAAAATTTTTCATTGACCTATTCAAGACCCTAGACTCACTTTTAGAAGGCTTGGTGATTCTGGGCGGGGACTCAAACGTCGCCTATGACCAGGGCATAGAGAAGTTCAAACCACCAACGGCACAAAACGTGCGCCCCACCAGACTTAGTTCAAAGATAACAACAAGAACCTGGGGAATGCCCAGGGAATAACCAAGCCTACTTACCGACCAGCTAGCAGAACAACCAATTAACCTGTCTAACAATGTGCGTTAAAAACAGGGGTTTTGTCCGCACGCATTTGCAAACGCATGCGTGAGCCACAGAGCCGCGCCAAGGCACCCCATAATTCTGTGGTCCTAACACTATCAAAGATAGCCAAATTAGTGTTTCAGCGGGGCCTCACGGACATCTGGAGGAAGATGAACCCCACCCAAAAAGATTACACGCACTTATCCCACGCACATCAAACCTACGCCAGGATTGACCATCGCCCTGATCCCATTGGTTAGTAAATCCCGAATCACGGACACGGTCTGTTCAGACCATTCCCTAGTGAGTATGATAATGAATAACCACACTTTACTCCCTAAATACCCACACTGTCGACTTAACGAAATGATCTTGTCGAACCCTGTTGACCAAAAAGGAGATAGAACTAGCCATCTCAGAATATTTTTCACCGAACAGCTCTCCTGACGTCTCGACAGAGACTCTGGGCAGCCCACAAAGCAACTATCAGAGGAAAATTAATCCAAATCAAAGCAAGAATTAATAAAGCACGCAGAGTAGACATAGAGAACTTGGAAAATAAATTCCAAGAGCTCTGTGCGGAGCATAAGAGAGACCCAGGACGATGCCCTATGTCTCGTATTGACTCGTTTGGAACTAAATCTAGCACTGACTGCCAAGGCCGAGACCAGTTTACAATGGCAGGGGGCGAGATATTACCATATGAAAGATAAACCGGGGCCCCTCTTGGCCTCCAAACTAACGCCACGACCCCGAACATATGCTTTCCCTAAAATTAACATAGCGGGCCACGCTCCCACGGCGAACCCATTTAAAATCCTGCAGGCGTTTCAAACATTTTGCACAAATCTGTATAAAGGACAACAAGCACAGAAGAATCCTGACAGGAATAGGTTCCTGGATAATCTCCCCATACCCACTTTGTCAAGGGACCATAGAGACGACTCGAAGCTCCCATTTCTACAGGAGAGGTATTAGAAGTCATTAAGGGTCTAAAGAAAAATTCTGCCCCGGGCCCCGATGGGTTTTACATTCCTTATTATAAAGCCTTCGCACAAATTTTAGCCCCACACCTGACAAATGTTATCAATTCTAAGACTAAGGGGGATCCCATGGACACGCAGCTGAATGCTGCTTTAATTTCCGTTATTCCCAAACCTGACAAAGACCCTGGAGAAGTCAGTAACTATAGACCGATATCCCTGATCAATAATGACCTAAAAATAATGACTAAAGTTTTGGCGTCCTTCATTGGAGTCTACATACACAAAGACCAAGTCGGGTGGTAGACGTTATGTCTCTTCTACAATCAGGCTGGGATGGCGGGGGTGTTCAAGCTGGGATGTTGCTGTCGTTGGACCTTCAAAAGGCTTTCGACTCGGTATCTTGATCCTACATAATTGAGATACTGGAGCAATGGGGCTTCGGCCCTAGATTCACCGGGCTAATTAGGTCTCTCTATTCTAACGCCGAAGCCAGGATCAAATTACAGGGCTTGTATTCAGACCCCATTAAAATACGAAAAGGGACTCGCCAGGGATGCCCCCTCTCACCGCTAATTTTCGCCATAGCAATTGAATCATTGGCCATAGCTATCAGGTCCAATCCCGATATTGCGGGAGTCCGTTGTGGACCTAATGTGGTCTGTTCACGGACGATCTAATTATTTTTATAACCTCTCCCATTACGTCCTTACCAGTGGTTTGTAAAACACTAGACGACTTTGTGGGAATATCGGGTTTACGGGTTAATTATGCCAAATCTCAGGCCCTCAACATCTCCCTCCCATTGCCCCTAGTAGCTCAGTTGAAGGACTCCTTTCGTTTCAAGTGGAATGAGACTTCTATTCGTTACATGGGAATTAACTTAACCCCCAAATTTGAACAATTATACCGAGCCAACTATCCCCCCATTTACCAAAAAAATGAATCAGATCTTAAACAATGGCATCCGCACCAACTATCATGGCTAGGGAGGATAAATTCAGTGAAGATGACCCTGCTCCCGCGGCTGCTTTATCTCTTTCGTTCACTCCCAATATCTATCAGGAAGAACCACTTAGCTTTGTTCCAGAGCAAAGTCATCAAATTTATTTGGGGTAAGTCAGGCCATCGCCCCGGCTAAGCAGACTCTTTTCAGACTTAGATGCAGAGGGGGGCTGGGTCTGCCCAAGTTACTTTGGTACTACCAGGCGGCCAGACTTTCCCAGCTTTCCACAGTATATAGCAAATTGGCCAGACCTGATTGGGTGGACATGGAAAGACAGGCGGTCCCCTCCTTTACTCTTGACTTCCTCCTATGGAGCTCTCCTAAAGTCAGACCCCCTATACTTTGTCTGTCTTTATCACACTCCTTCGCAATCTGGGACAAGCTCAGGCATAACCCATCCTTAGTCTCCCCTTGTAAGCCCTTGGCACAAATCTTTCATAACCCCGATTTTCTCCCAGGGATGGACATCAGGGCGTTCAGGTGGTGGTTGGATAAGGGGATGTATTGGATTGGGCATTTCCTCTCTCCCAAAGGAAACTCATTTCCCTTTCCCACTGTGTTAAGAATCTGGAACTACCTTCATCAGAGAGATTCAGGTTTCATCAACTGTCTTGCTTCCTTCACTCTGGTCCTCGAAACCTGAGCCTCCCCAAATCACACCATACGAACAGTGGTGTGGAGACCTTCTGGAGCAAGGGGGGGGGGGGATTTCCAGGATCTCTTCCTCAGTGGCCATGGACAATCGCAAAACATCTTATATGTCGGCCTGGGAGGATGATTTGCAGGTGACCTGGGACCTGGACACTTGGGACAAAGCCTATGACTCGTTGTTTAAGGGTATTTTCAATGTGTCCCTTGTTGAAGCCAATTTAAAGGTTTTCACCAGATGGTACCTCACTCTCTCCCGTCTTTCCGCTATGTATCCCTCGGCTTCCCCCTTGTGTTTCCGAGGGTGCCAGTTGAGGGGTTTCATGCTGCACGTTTGGTGGGAGTTGTTAGACATAAGCTTTTGGAACTAAACAAATTACAGGCAGACAGTCTGTTGTCTCGTGGAAGAAAACAGGAACTGAACTTTATTACTTTTTGTGCATGGACAAAACATGAACTACCAAACGTAACACTGCCATCTAGTGATCATATAATGTAATAGGCACACAGCAATTACATCTAGTAGATTGTTGCTCATATAATACAAACCTTGTATGCTAACACCCCCACTCAACAACTACTATCTATGTCAATCCCATTTCTGATCTAAGATCAACAAATCTGTTTCTAGCTAGTGGTTTTGTCAAAACATCAGCAATCATTTTTTCCATTTCACAATACACAAGTTCAATCACTTTCTGATCAACTAAGTCATGAATGTAATGATGTCTGACATCGATGTGCTTGGTTCTTCCATTAATCTTCTCACTTGTTGCAAGCTTAATGCAACCCTGATTATCCTCAAATAAGACAGTAGGTTCTGATGTGCTTCTCCAAGATCCTTGAGTAATTGTTGTAACCACACAACTTCTTGACTGGCATAAGCTGCAGATATGTATTCAGCTTCTGTAGAGGACAATGCCACTGACATCTGTTTCTTGCTGGACCATGATATAGGACTGTCTCCCAATTTTAATAAGTAAAAGTAATAAGTAAAAGTAAATTTAAGTCTTTTGTCTGTTTCAGATATCTTATAACTCTTTTGATCGCATTCCAATCTCTTAGACGTGGTTTATCAACTCGCCTGCAAAGAAGAGACATGCTGGCTGCAATGTCTGGACGTGTAGTGGTTGCAATGTAGAGAAGTGCCCCCACTGCTTGTCTGTATTGTTCATTGGATGTGAGAAGATCATCTTCTCCTTCTAACTTTGGATAGGCTGTGTCCATAGGTGTGCTTGCTCCTTTCGCCTCTGTCATGTTGAATTGCTGAAGAATAGATTCAATTTTTGCACTCTGATTCAACAGGAAACTTCCATCTTTCTCACGCTGGATGTCAATTCCAAGATAATATGTCACTTCACCTAGGTCTTTAGTTTCAAAGTGCTTGTTAAGTACTCCTGTTAATTTTGCAATTTCATTGTTATTTTTGTGAGCAATGATCAGGTCATCAACATAAATTAGCAGATACATCCACTCAGTGTCTACTTGTTTAGCGTATAGGCATGGATCAGCTTTGCTTCTTGTAAATCCTTCATTTAGTAGAACTTGATTAATCTTCAGGTTCCATGCTCGAGCTGATTGTTTAAGGCCATGAAGAGATTTATTCAACTTGCAGACAAGATGCTCTTGTCCCTTTTTCAAATATCCTTCTGGTTGTGACATGTAAATTTCTTCTTCAATATCACCATTAAGAAAAGCTGTCTTAATATTGTGATGTTTCACAATCATTGTACGCATGGCAGCCACTGTCATTAGTGTTCTGAAAGTACTTTGTTTAGCAACTGGAGCAAAAGTAGCATCATAGTCCTCACCGAACTTCTGTGAGTAACCTTTAGCAACCAGCCTTGCCTTGTACCGACAGACTTTCCCTTCAGAGTTACATTTGGTTTTAAAAACCCATTTACATCCTATGGCATGTTTACCTTGAGGTAGCTCTGAAAGTGTCCATGTCTGGAGATCTTCGAGTGATGTCATTTCTTCATCAGCGGCTTTATTCCATACTTGTTTCTCATGCATTGGCAGTTTCTGCATCTCTTTCCATGAACCTGGTTCAGTTTGAACAGCTCTGCGAGCTATTTAAGATAAACATTCAGCTGGAACACCTTTATTGATTCTGGTTGATTTTCTGACTGAATGTATTTCTGGTTCAGACTCAGGTTTTGATTCTTCTGCAGTAATTTCTATTTCTGTATCACTTTCCTTATTTTCTTGAGTGACTGATGTTGATTCTTTCTCAGTTTGAATAGTTTGTGTCTGTTGTTCAAACTTTGAGCACATAGAAGTTTCATCAATAATCACACTTCTGCTGACTGTTACCTTGTTCGTGTCTTGATGTAAAATCCTGTATCCTTTTTGAGATTCACTGTACCCCACAAGTACACCTTCTTTTGCACATGCATCCCATTTTGTGTGTTTTTCTTTTGGAATGTGTACATAGGCTTTACTTCCAAAAATTCTGATGTGTCTTAAATCTGGTTTCCTTTTGTTCCATAGTTCATATGGAGTTTTTGTTGTTGCTTTTCCCGGCAAACGATTTTGAAGATAACATGCAGTTGTGATAGCTTCTCCTCAGAATGTAGTTGGCATATCAGCATCAAATAGCATGCTCCTCCCACTTTCACACAGTGTGCGGTTCATTCTTTCTGCAACTCCATTTTGCTCCGGGTTATATGGAACTGTTGTCTGGAACATAATTTCATGCTTCCTGAGAATGGCTTGTGTTTTACCACTTGTATATTCTGAGCCATTGTCTGTTCGT
This sequence comes from Rana kukunoris, assembly GCA_029574335.1. NCBI lineage: Eukaryota > Metazoa > Chordata > Amphibia > Anura > Ranidae > Rana > Rana kukunoris. The sequence continues at coordinate 575,474,605 of CM056049.1, read as the reverse complement.
AGTACTCTGGGCATTCTGCCAAAAATATTATTTACTTGAGCGAGATACTCTTCTAATTTCTCTGGCACTTCATCCTTATTGTGAAGTAGAAATACTGTGGTATATCTGGAGTAATCATCAATGAAGGTCAGGAAGTACTTTTTCTTTCCTGGAGTCATAGTTTTCATTGGACCACAAAGATCTGAATGTATTAAGTCCAGAGTTTTTTGAACTTTGCTGTTGGTCTGCTTGGGAAAAGGTGTACTTGCCATTTTTCCTTTAATACAGCTGGTACAAATCATTGTGTGATCACATGGATTAATCTTAATACCACTTGCATAGTTATTCTCAACTATTTTCTTTATTGTATCAGAATTTCTGTGCCCCAATCGTCTGTGCCAAGTGTGGATGCAGTTTGAATGTTTATCCTCTTTGGCTATTTTAACCATTTCACTGCAGTTCAGCTGATATAGTTCATCTATGATTTTAGCCTTTGCAAGCAAGCAATCCCCTTTTGTTATGATACAACTGTCACCCTAAAATGTGACTACATTGCCTTGGTTAGTGAGTTTCTTTACTGACAAAGGTTGCTTTCAAGATCTGGCACATACAGAACATTCCTCATATGGATCTTTTTAGTGATATCTGGAGAGATAGGACAGTATAGAAAGCCATCTCCTATTCCCACTGATTTCATGAATTGTCCATTAGCTGTAGTTATCCCTTCTGTTTTGCTTTCATCAAGCTGAGCGAAGAAACTTCGGTCATTTGTCATGTGACTTGTAGCGCCTGAGTCCACACACCATGCTTGCACAGAGGTGAAACAATTTTTGGATCCAAATGCATACTCCTTTGTTTCTATGACATTCTTAGCTTGGTGGAATGCACTTTGTTTTTGCATTCTAGCTTTCCAGATTCTACAATCTGCTTTTAGATGTCCTGGTTTCTTGCACACAAAGCATTCCCGCTTTTCTAGCTGCACGTTACTGTGTTTATTTTTGTATCTTGTCTTTAAAGCCGTCTCTGAACACACACTCACAGTACTCATGCTTTCAGTTTTGCGCTTGTATTCATCCACAAGCTTGCCTTTAACATATTCCAGTGTCAGATCATCATCTGGACGTGCATCTAGTGCTGTGACAAGTGTCTCATAACTTTCAGGAAGTCCACTTAATAATAGTGCTGCAACATGGAAATCTTTCATCTCTTCTCCAATCCCTCGCAGTCTCTCCACCATCTCTAAGGTCTGTCTTATATAGTCCTACATGTCCTGGTATTTCTGTAGCTTAGTCTGATAGAGCTTTCTGATTAAATACAGTTTATTGCTGAGATTAACTCTTTCATGTGCTTTCTGTAACTCTTCCCACATGTCTTTAGCAGTTTGACAGTTACATATATGTATGATTTGATCATCATCTATGCACAGGGAGATTGTGCTTTGCGCCTTCTGATCTCTGTCTAACCACTCCTCTGTGGGCTGTGCAGGTCTTTGTTCATTTATGCATTTCCACGTACCTTCTCTTATTTTTTTATTTTTTTTTAAAGTGTATTTTTGTGCGTGAACTCGAGAGAGAGGAGCCGGACTGCAGGAGTTGGGAGTAGGCAGACCCTCCCCCCGGAGGCAATCGCCATTCTTCTCCATGCCCCTGGTGGCAATGGCGGGTGTGAAGGGGGGCCTCCCACTCACCCCGCCCTACCTGCTCCTCTTGGGAGCCCAACTGGGGCCCAACGGGACCCCAATGGGGCAGAGGGACTCCCCCTATGAGGGAGTGAGGGGGCCTAGCCCACCCAGCCAGCCCCGTAGGTCCTTCGCCTCTCTTTATTTTAGGAGACCGCATGGCCAAAGTGCATGTGTTTTAAACCAATTTCGTGTGCGTGCAAGTGTGGTGGGTTTTTTTTGTGGGGGGGGGGTGGGCGTACTAAGCACAGGCGTACCTTGCATAGCACACCCACCGGGAGCCGGGCTGAGACCACCAAACTCAATTCACATGTAGCCGAGACCGGGATCCGAACCCTTGGCTGCAGAGGTGAACAGCTTTTCAGCGCAGTGCCAATCACGTTGAGCCACCACACCTCGTACCTTCTCTTATAAGCAGCATTTTCATCTTGAATTTCCAAGATTGGTAGTTCTGATTTGTCAGATTTGCAATGGAGAACTTTGCTGAGGGGATGGCAGCTGCCATTACTGCTGTTTGTCTTTCTGTTGCTGTCTTCTGCACTCAATTGCTCTAGCTCACTGTATCTGGCTATATCCAGGGGTAATCTGTATTATATCCTGGGCTTCTGTAACATGCTCTGGGCCCATAACCTGTTAGACATAAGCTTTTGGAGCTAAACAAATTACAGGCAGACAGTCTGTTGTCTCGTGGAAGAAAACAGGAACTGAACTTTATTACTTTTTGTGCATGGACAAAACATGAACTACCAAACGTAACACTGCCATCTAGTGATCATATAATGTAATAGGCACACAGCAATTACATCTAGTAGATTGTTGCTCATATAATACAAACCTTGTATGCTAACAGGAGTGCCCTAAAATTCAAAGCTTTTGGAACAAAATATTTCGAATAGCATCCGCAGTAACTGGCCTTGCAATCCCTAGGTCCCCATTAACGGCCCTCCTTAACCAGCTTCTCTCCAAGGCCTCGAAAACCACCCGTAAACTAATATTCTTCATCTTCCTGGGTGCTAAAATCACGTTAGCCAGGGCATGGAAATGTCCCAAGGTCTCTATTACAGCAGCTAAACGAAAAATATCGTGGATCATGTCCCAAAGAGAAGATGCTGAGGGTTGTTCTATCCTGGATACTTTTTCTCAGTTTCGGGAGATCTGGGAACCTTGGGCTAAATATATGGGGATTGGAGACTCTATTTTTATGTCAGGCTGACTCAGCTGCATGCCACTGCTTTCTATCTCTTTTCTTTCCTTCTTCTTTCTCTTCTTTCACTCTCTGTCCGTCTCCTTCTGCCACAACCTCCTGCATTATTAGGGAATTGCCCCTGGGCACTGATTTTCCCTCTGTTCTATACAGGCTTCACTGTGCCCAGTCTAGGCCTTTCCCCTGGTTAATATATTACTTTGTTTTAAATTGGTACGAGCTGGTCCAGCCTGCCTCCTGAATAGGCTGTTCTCCTTGTCACAGTGACCCCTAATGAATGTAGCTTCTTGACACGAGCCAATAGGTGAGGGCTCCCTCCTTCCCTCTCTGCACAGTTAGTTCCCAAAAGGGGTGCAGTGGAGGGTTTGGGGTAAAAGGGGTGCGGTGGAGGGTTTGGGGTAAAAGGGGTGCGGTGGAGGGTTTGGGGTGGGTCCCGCCATCAGGGGTTTACGGGTCTTAGTGCCCATAAGGTATAGACATACAAGTATGGTTACCAGTATTTTTTTTTAAAGAAACAGCCTTGTGTTTTGCTTATGTTCCATGTGTTGTACCTACGTACTATTGTTATTTTACTTACCAGTATTCTGTTATGTCATGCATACCTTTTAAAATGTAATAAAATTTTGAAACATAAAACACTCACATTTAAAATTCTTTATGTTCAGCGCAGGGGAGTCCAGTAGAGTCAGATGTAGATCTCTGCAGTTCAGATGGTATTTCAGCTTTGTTTTTATCCATGCTGTCAGCATCCTGTGTCACAGGCGACTTTCGGGATCCATGCAGGATCCAGAACGAGGCTTGGGGCGCATTCGGCCAGTCACAGATTGTTCTGCCATAAAGCGACGCGTTTCTGAGCATGCGCACCAAGAGATTATGCAAGCTGTGCGCTCCTTTCTCAAGCTTGTGCAGGGACAGTTCTAAACATGGGAAACACGTGCCACTTCACAGGCATACTATAGACACCCAGCAGGTACGATATTTAAAGGAATATTTCACCTTTTTTCACTTTAAGCATCATCAAAATCACTGCTCCCAAAAAAACTGGAGTTTTTAAAACTTTTGCATTGATAGATCCCCAGACCCTTTTTAGGACAATAACTTGCATATTAGCCTTTAAAATTAGCACTTTTGATTTCAAACGTTCGAGTCCCATAGACTTTAATGGGGTTCTAAAGTTCTGGTGCGAACTGAATCGAGTGGTGTACGGTTCATCCCTATCTGTATTTAAAGTAGTATTAAACACAAAACCAAAAATGTGATATATTGCAGCTTATTAGATGTGGTGGCTGCATTTGTTTTCTTTTATTAGGAGTTTGGATCACAGGGGGGCACCTTTGGACAGCAGCATAGTCAGTTAGTTAGATGGTTAGTTAGATTTAAATGCATTAAACAAATGGAAGCCAAACAACCACTAACCAAACAACCACTAACACATTGTAAGCAGTTAGGGCTTTTTTTCCGCAAACAGTTACATAAACACAAAGTCTGGTTTCTGTGTTTAAATAACTCTGTGTGTAACTGATCATTGTAAGCACCCCACCCTTCCTGTTTGTGAAATTTGAAGTGTTAAATGAGAAAAAAAGTCTCATCACTGTAACTGATACATCTGCAAGAGCGCTTGTTCTTTTGAAAAGCAACAGACTTACTGGCCAGATCACCAAAATGAAAATGAAAATAGAAGAAAGAACGAATGCAGCCATCACATCTCTGGTAGTTTAATGAATCTTTCTGCCACAATGTATTGGCTTCCTCATACAAAGTACGAGGTAGCCAATACACTGTCAGATCTGTAGGAGACCTGCATAGCATCAGCGATTTGCTGATCGCTGGTGCAATGCTTTACAGGTTCCCAAAACAAAAAATAATAAATACACATTTTTTTACCTGCAAAATTTGCTGAGCTTATTTTATTTTTTTTACCCTACCTTAGAGCCTTTTATAGGTGAGGGGTGGAGCTGTCAGATGGAGGAAATTATGAGGCTGATAAGGGCCAACTCCATTCTCCATTCTCCTTGTGCACATGCATCTGCTCTCTTCCCATTCTTCTTGCTGACCTGGAAGCAACGTATAAAAGTTCACTTCTGGGTCCTGTTTCACTTTCCCAAGATGTATGGCTGTGAAAGAATTCAATGCTGCGCTATCTGTACTGAATTAGATTCAGTGGAGGATGGCTGAGAGATCTCACTAAAGAGAGATCTTCTTGCGGCCCCAGTCGGTTTGGGCACATACAGCACTCAACATCCACCTCCCCTCAGGTTGGTCAGTCAGTCAGTAGTCAGGGCCCCGCACTTAGCCCATCTCGCAGGCAGCGATCCGGTTAGCGGGAAGCATCGGCTTCTGTCCGCGCTGTTCTCTCCAGCTGCTTCCTCTCTGCATCTTCTCCCTCCTCCTCCTGGCAGCGAAACCGATCGGATCTCCTTTCGGCCAGTCGGGTGACGGGTCTCACGTCCCACTTTCTGATTGGCTGGGAGGCGAATCAGTGTTCCAATGGCCAATTTTCATTCTCTATTGACACACAACTAGGTGGGCTTTGGGCGCAGTGCTCACCCTTTTTTGCAGCCTATTAGAGTCCTTGGCTCAAATCATGTGCTTTAAAAAAAAAACTAATTTGGAATCCATACGTCCAGAGCCCTGCAAGAAGATGAGGGGCCGGACGCATGGATGGGGGGTGGCCCCCGTGCGCCCCCAATGGAAAGACCGCAACTGCTAGGGTGTCTGTTTTCAGAAAATATATACTCAAATATAAGCCAAGTTTTTCAGCCCTTTTTTAAGGCTGAAAATACCCCCTCGGCTTATACTCGAGTCAGTGTACCTGAAATTATTCACAGGCTGCGGGTGTCCATTGTTTAAAAGTCACAGTCTCTTCCTGGTCCCTTCTGTGATAGGCATTTCTCAGCAGACACAGTTCTGCCTATCACGGACGTTCTCTCATCCTCGGACTCAGTTTCCCAGCAGAAACTGTGTTCAGTGTTCTGCCAATCATGGATGTCCTTTCATCTTCGGACAATAACAGCCTGTCAATAATTTCGGTACACTGACTTGGGCAAAGTGAGGCTGCAGTGGGCACAGTGAGGATGGGCACAGTGAGGTTGCAATGGGCACAGTGAGGTTGGGCACAGGGATGTTGCAATGGGCAAAGTGAGGTTGGGCACAGTGAGGTTGCAAAGGGCACAATGAGGTGTGCAAATGGGCACAGTGTAGCTGCAAATGGGCATTGTTGACTCTCCTTTCCGCTTACAGTAGCTTCTGCATTTCTCACCCTAGGCTTAAACTATAGTCAGTACGTTTTCCCAGTTTTTTGTGGTAAATACTCGGGTCGGCTTATACGCGAGTATATACGGTAATGCTTTTCTGCAATCTTCAGGGTTAAAAAAATTTTTTTAAACATGTGTGAATAGGGTTAAACAGAACATTCGTATGAGTCTCCTTTTCTGTCAAAAACACTGACAATGACTAAAAAATATGCTGTATTGTTGAGCAGATCTTAGTTTTGAAAATCTCTGCTAATTGTAAATCTGCCTCCTTCAAGTCAAAGTTCCAGATTTGGAAAACATTTGCTCATTTCTAGAGTCAATGCTAATTAAAATCAGATAGTATAATGTAGTACAGAGCCAGCATTATTGTGGGCGACAATTATTATTGAGCTAACCAAGAAAATTAATAAAACAGAGATTTTAAACTGGGTAATTTATGTGCTTTTCATGTACAGTTTAACTAACCATTATTCATGATGTGCAATTAAATACACATTTTATTGGTTTTGGGTTTTCTGAAGTGACAGTTACATGTTTCCTTTTAATGCATTAAATCCTTTTGTGAGGTATATAGCAAAAATGGGAGCTTTTAATAATTCCTAGAAATGTTCCAGTTTTCAGCTTTTGCATATGTTCCCCCTGGTCTTTCTCATATTTGGGGAATACTGCATCCCATTGTGTAAATACCCTTTTCTATTCCAGAATGGTGAGCTAGTGTAGAATGTGAAGGTTTACATAAATGGCTTTATCAGCACTGACTAAGCAGATAAGGTACTTCATACAACAGTTGGGTTGGTGTATTCATGGAGATACAAAAGGTCAAAGTTTAAAAGAGTTTAAACATCCTGCTAGAATCACAATATTCCACTTCAGTTTGCTTTCATCCCCATAGCAAACTTAAACTTAACCTTTCAGTACTTAGATTATTGTACTTAGATTATTAAAACAGAATACCCCACTGACACTTTTTATTCTGTGTTCTCTTAAATGTAAATTGTTGCAGCTTGAATAAAGATACAGAAGAAATGTGAAACCAAAGTCACCGGTAACACTTGGGGATAATACTGTATAATAAATCTGAAACTTTTATTGCTATCAATACATCAGATTAATTTACCTGTACATCATTGGCTTCAAGTGGTTGTACCGGAGTGATGCCTGCACAATTTTTTAGAGCTGAAGGTTGGCTCTCTAATAATAACAACCGATGCGGCTAAGCAGCTGCACGACTGTTATTGCAAGCAGTGGGGTGGGACTCCCCCCCCCTTCAGCCACCAGGGCCGGTGCAAGTACATTTTGGTGCCATCAACTGCCAGACTGCATACATGGCACAAGATACTGTAAGATTAATATGTGAAAATATATTGCGCTAATCCTATAAATAAAGAAATAAAATAAAAGACATAAAAATGCAAACGGCAAGGCAGCCAACACAACAATAGGAAATATCGTGAATAAAAATGTAAAACAAGTGCAGCGCCAATTAAACCAAAGTGCCCCTGGTTAGGGGGACAAATACAAAGTGAAAAAATTACAATGTGGGGGGAAGCATTCCTGGTCCCCAATATGTGAATGCACAAAAATTGTGGATGAAGTCCTTGTAGTGGTCACACCGGTCAGGTCGAGTGAGGAAGAAGTCCTTGTAGTGACGAAACCGCTCGGGCGAGGGCGTTATTTCTGTTTAGACTTCTCAGCTTCGGAAGTGTGTTAACTTCGTGGTTTCCCTTCCAAAGCTGACGTGGCGGCGTCTAAACGGAAATAACGCCCTCGCCCGAGCGGTTTCGTCACTACAAGGACTTCTTCCTCACCCGACCCGACCGGTGTGACCACTACAAGGACTTCTTCCGGAAGATGACAGGAAATTATACCCTTGCCTGACTTTTGTTGACGTCCAAAAATTTGTGAGGAAAATGAAAATCCAGAGGATCCAGTATCAGTGAAAACTTTTGGGCCTCCCCTCTGGAAAATTCCTTTGGATTGCTTATACAAGGATTCCTACCAAGGCAAAGACCAAGGAAGGGACAATCGGTCCATTCAAGCTTGAAGGACCCCCCACCATAAGGTGAGCTGTGGGTCTACGAAGTCGGTAAGCGTATTGAATTCATCTTTAATTCTTTATACCGCTAATCTATGGAGGATTGTTGGAGATTGGAATAAAATAGAAGAATTTAATATTGTGTACCTTTAACAGAGGGTCCCTTTCCCACTTGAGACATTGGGCATTCTACCTTTGCATGTCTCTTTGCTATAACACAACAATAGGAAATATCGTGAATAAAAATGTAAAACAAGTGCAGCGCCAAACCAAAGTGCCCCTGGTTAGGGGAACAAATACAAAGTGAAAAAATTACAATGTGGGGGGAAGCATTCCTGGTCCCCAATATGTGAATGTGCACAAAAATTGTGAATTAAATATGCAAAAAGAAGAAGTAGTGAGATGTCACCATTACACCCTCAAATATACCAAAAAAAACATGTAAGGTGTAAATGTACATCAATAGAGTGGTATAAGTGAACAAAAACTCAACAATGTGTACAAACAAGTGGAGTAAAAACAATCCTAATTCGTGTCCATATATGAAGGTAGGTAGCATTCATATATAAGTAGGTGGTCCCCTATAGCAAAGAGACATGCAAAGGTAGAATGCCCAATGTCTCAAGTGGGAAAGGGACCCTCTGTTAAAGGTACACAATATTAAATTCTTCTATATTCCAATCTCCAACAATCCTCCATAGAGCGGTATAAAGAAGTAAAGATGAATTCAATACGCTTATCGACTGTCGTAGACCCACAGCTCACCTTATGGTGGGGGGTCCTTCAAGCTTGAATGGACCGATTGTGCTTCCTGGTCTTTGCCTTTGAACGTCAACAAAAGTCTGGCAAGGGCATAATTCCTGTCATCTTCCGGAAGAAGTCCTTGTAGTGGTCACACCGGTCGGGTCGGGTGAGGAAGAAGTCCTTGTAGTGATGAAACCGCTCGGGCGAGGGCGTTATTTCCGTTTAGACTTCTCAGCTTCGGAAGGGAAACCACGAAAACACACTTCCGAAGCTGAGAAGTCTAAACGGAAATAACGCCCTCGCCCGAGCGGTTTAAATCACACATGTGAAGTATCGCTGCGATCAATAAAGTAATAATTCTAGCACAAGACTTCCTGTATAACTCTAAACAGGTAACTATTAAAACATTTTATGTGCTAACTTTTGATGGGGGGGAAGACCTCCGGAAGTTCAGCATTTGGAGGAGTACCGTGGAGGTTCATTGCTACAAGGATCTCAAAACTGTGCAGCTCCAGAACGTATGAAGTAGAGTATCCCTGTCTCGACATCCTTTGAAGCATGTGGCGGGAACCAGTGGGTAAATTCTATGCAACCTGTCGGCGGGTATGTAGTTTGACTACAGTCTCTTTAAAGTGATAGAGCGTGTGCATTTGTATGCATATTGGAGACCAAGATATGCCAGTACTCTGCAGAGATCTCATGGGCAGTCTCTGTCTCCCATCCCAGAGCTGGAAATTAATGCATTTTCAATGCAATTTTAGGTGTATTGTGAATCGTTGAAGCTCACTGTATATGCATGAGTGAAACATGTAAAAATTAAAACCCCATTGAAACCCATGCATCTGGTGTCCTGCATGTCCTGTATGTAGATTAGGGGCCGGACGCATGGTTTAGAGGGGCGGCCCTGTGCCCCTAATGGACAAGCAGCCACTGATTGAGAGTCAGAAAGTAGATTCCAGGCAGGCATGTGTTGTGGCTTCATTCCTTTTTAAAGTGGCAAAATCAAAAATAACATACTGTATATGATGCAGTCTGTCATTAACAAAGACATTTTTTTAAAGTCCCCCTTTAACATAGTCTGATTATATGTTCATTTTGACAATAAGTCTGCTCACTCCCAACTACCCTCTGTATGTCTATGGGACACACAAAGCATGGCTCAGTCTTGCTCCCTCCTCATTGGCTGTAATTGACAGCAGTGGGAGCCAATGGCTGTGTATCAGCCAATAAGGAGGGGTCGACCCGGGAGGGCCAAATACAGTAAGGTAAAAAAAAGTTTCCCCCTTTAACCATATTTATGAAACTGCCTTTCACAAACTTTCTTGCCCCAGAGCATTCAGCCAAACATAAATATCCATTCTTCAACTACCAATGTTTTAATCAGTATAGTTGCCATTAGACATTACAGTTTAAAAAACACTAATAACTGAAGCATATGGCCTGGATTCACAAAGCACTTGCGCGGGTGTATCTCCAGATACGCCACGTAAGTACAAATATGCGCTGTCGTATCTGTGCGCCGGACCCACAAACCAAGATACGCCTAAAAACAGACTTCATTCCACCTACGTAACTTGCTTACGACGGCGTAGAGTGGGCGCATATTTACGCTGGACGCATGTGGCTTTCCCATTGATTTTCTATTCAAATATGCAAATGAGGGAGATACGCCAATTCACGAATGTACTTGCACCTGGCGCATGATTTAAGCGGTTTGCGTAAGTTTTACATTCGGTGTAAAGTTATTCCCCATAGATGAGGCGCAACCCATGCAAAGGTATGGACCAGGGAACACAAGCCTACGTATTTTACGTTGGACGTCTGTGAATATGGGCGGACGTGGGTCTGGCTGGGCGTAGGTTACATTCACGGCGTACACAGTGATCCGGCGTATCTTAGGCAGTTGTTCCCACGTGGTTGTACGCATGCGCACAGGGATACGTCCATGTCCTGACTCATGCGCAGTTCATTTTAAGTACTTGTCTGGCGCCGGGCACATCATTTGTATGGGGTCACGCTTCATTAACATGGATCACGCCCACTTCCAGCCCACTTCCACCTACTTTCTACTTACGCCGGCTTACGCCTACGAAATATACGCTACACCGGCACATAGTTGGGAGCATTTGCTTTCTGAATTCAATGCTTGCCTCTCCGTGCTGGCAGGCGTAGCATAAAAGAAATACGCTACGGCGGCATAAATATGTGCCGATGTCTGTGAATCCGGACCTATGTATCTAATAAGTCTAAGTTCTTATTTTTGGATAGACATGCTGTAGTGTGCCAAAGGAATCTGGAGCTGTGACAAGCTGGAAACTGGGATACAGTGTGGTGAAAACAATATTTAATCAATGCAAATGTTACAATCAACAGAACTGATAATTGTGGGGGTTAAACTCAGCGTGTTCTAATAGTTTCTATGTATGTGACAGTCACCAAGGAAGGGGTGATGTAGATCCATCTATGGATATCTTTTCTGGAAGCTCAGAAGACCAATTTTTTGCCGTGTAACTTTAGCCTTTTAGTGAACCTGTACCCACAAAAAAGATATGTAACATTTCTAGGATTCTGTGGACAACAAGAACCCCTTGCCGCCTATATCTTTCTACTGGTTGGAGAGGACCTGTATAACAGTGGTAGGAAAATATTTGGGTCCAGGCAACCTAAGTCAATGAAGTCCTTGCCTTACCGGGGTCTGACGCACTCTTCAACCAATCCGGAGGTGCCCTCCAGATAATGTAAGTGTCTGCTACATATCTCCTAATATGGACATGAGTTTGCCTTGAAGCCTAAACTTTATAAGGACACAATTTAACAAAAGCAGCCAAAACAATGGTTCAGCTACAAGATCTTTAATATGCAGACAGGGAATTGCACAGCATGCCCACACACAGCCATTACAGAATTACACAGCTGTTATTGATGGCCTCTTCTGAATACCTTACATGTTGCCAAGAATGGACAATAATCACTGCAGCTTCTCTTAACAGATGACGTTAAGAATCTCTAGACCTAGTAATTCTGTTCATTCTATAAGACAAGCATGGAATACAACAGACAGATCAAATGTTGTAATATTAAATAGAAAAGCAAGTTATTTTACTGTTTCGAGTATGTTTTCTCAAAAACAACCCAGTCCTTAGATGTGGTGGCTGCATTGGTTTTCTTTTTTAGAAAGTATTATGAGCAAGTACAGAAATGCAGCATCATTGTCATTTTCTGTAAGTCAAACTGGAATCATGAAACAATGTTAACTTATATCTGTAAAGTACAATGTATATGAAAAAAGGCATAGGGCCAGATTCACGAACACTTGCGCTGGAGTATTTGGATATGCGCCGCGTAACTGTGCTGATGCGCCGTCGTTTCTATGTGCCCGTACCCACCAAACTAGATGCGCCCAATAACGGGTCATTTGCGACCGGCGGAACGTTCCGACGCCAGAGTATCGTCAGCGCTTATTTTCGCGGGGCGCATCAGTCGCGCCCATTGATTTCCCCTGCAAATATGCAAATGAGGGAGATTTCCCAATTCACGAACGGATTAGCACCATACGCTGGCTACATGCGCCGCGCGTATCTGGTCCGTCCGGCGCAAAGTTATTTCTACAAAAGGCTGCTTTATCTTTACTCCAGACGGTCACAGGTCAGCAGGAGAGCAGCTACAGCAGCGTTACCGACGATAGGAGCTTGCTGAACAACAACACTTGCAAAGACAACACCTCTGTGTGCCAACATGCCAGGGGCAATTGTGGTCCTAGAACTACTGATGGGTCCCCTGGAACCAAGAAGGCGGCCACGTGAGAGGATATACCGCACTCGTATGAACCTCTTTGGCATGGGGGATGAGGAGGTGTATCGCCTCTTCAGATTCAGCCCAGATGCAATACTTGAACTAACCACAACCCTGCAGGGTGACATCACCAGCAAGACACACCGCTCACAAGCAGTGCAGCCACTGGTGAAGGTCCTGGCAACACTTCATTTCCTTGCAAGTGGATCATTCCAGCGTACAAGTGGAGTGGTGGCTGGGATGTCACAATCCTCCGTGAGCAGATGTGTGCACCAGGTTGTCCCTGCAATCCTCAGACGCATGTCCAACCAGTTCATCAGACCCACCACTGAGGAGCTGCGGCAGAAGGCAATGACAGATTTCTACAACATTGCCAGATTCCCACGCACTGTGGGGGCCATTGATTGCACACATGTGGCCCTACAGCCCCCCAGTGCCACAGAGCACATATACCGCAATCGGAAGCATTGGCATTCCATCAACGTACAGGTGATAGCCGATGCCCAACGCCTCATATGGCACGTCCGTGCCAAACACCCCGGGTCCAGCCATGACAGCTACATATACAATCAGAGCCCCATCCCAGCAGAATTTAACCAGAACATGTATGGGGACAGCTGGCTGGTTGGTGAGTGACATGGGAGTCAGGCATGACTATCCCCTCCCGTGATGCACAACAGAAATCGCACATGCATGACTAACATTATCCTGTCTTTTCCCTTACAGGTGACTCTGCATATGCACTGGGACCCCATCTAATGACTCCTTTCCGGAACCCCCAAACCAGAGGAGAGAGAGAAAATACAATGAAGCACACATCAAAACCCGTGCAGTGGTGGAGCAAACATTTGGGCTCCTGAAGTCCCGTTTCCGATGCCTGGATAAGTCTGGGGGGGCCCTATTGTATTCCCCTACCTTTGTGTGTCAGATCATCGGTGCATGTTGCATACTACATAACTTTGCTATGAAAAAAGGCCTGCATATTGACATACGTGATGACCTGACCCCCGACCCACACAGTCCCCACCTGCCAGAGGACACCCAGTCTGCTGATGGAAGAGCAGTCAGGAGGGTCCTCGCCGTAGGCATCTTTGGACACTAAACCAAAACATTAATAACACAGACAGTGCACGCGTGTACACCACTGATGTCCCTAGATCACACACACCACATGCACATCGCATTGGATTAGCCCAAGTCCAGCATGTAGGAGTTGGGAGCAGTAACGCCAGCGTCAAGGCCCCAATGATGTCACTGTCCATTCACACACCTTTCACACGTCATTCATTCAGCCGTGGGGTTCACTTCACCACCACGGCCGAGGGTGACACCCCTTACTTTCAGGAGTGCCACCCCCTCACATTCACACACCATTCACACTGTCCCCTGCACTCCTGACCGTGTGCAGTACAAAAATAAATTAATAATATCATATCCTGATAAATAAAATAAACAAAATCTCATAACCTGAGAAAAAGAAAAAATAAACTCATGACCTGAGTATGTCCAAACCAAAAATATAAAACAAGAAAAAAAAAAAAGGCCTCATCGGGGATGCCGGGGGCTTCTTCTGGGGGCCCCTCTCTGGCTCCGCAGCTGCCTGGATGGAGTGGGTGGGGGTGGGGGGGCATCTGGAGGTGGCTGATCCCCAGGTGGGCCACTCCTGACAGGTGTGGCCTGCATGCCCTCCAAGGCCCTGGCTATCCGTCCAAGGTAGGAGTTCGTCTGGGCCTGCATCCGGAGCTGACGGGTGACCTGGTAGTGCTGGGCCCGCCGACTCAGCCTCCCCTGGTCCCGGATGGCAGCACTGTTGGCCTGGACGGCTGCAGTAAGGTGCCGAATATCCCCCTGCACCTCCCCCAAAGTGGTGACCACTGCAGCGCAGTTGCAGCTTACATCCTGCACTGCGTTGCTGAGGTTGGCAACGGAGCCCAGGCTGTCAGACACTTTCTGTAAGTGCCCAACTATGGCCCCCATCTGTTCCGTCTGCCTGGCGTGATCCCTCGCCAACTGGTCCTGGACACCATCAGACACTCCCCTGGTCTTCTGGGTCGCCTTCCTGGGGCCAGAAGATGGTTGTCCTCGGGTGGAAGGAGTCGCCCTTGAGGGGCTTCCAAGGATGGGGGGGGGGACGACAGACGGCCCAGGAGAAGGGGGGAGGAGACTGACAGCACTAAGGTAAAGTCCTGCTCTGCCACAGCAGGATCCTCTACAACCACCTTGGCAGGTGTGGTGTGGCCACTCTCCTCCTCCACAACCTCTTCACCACCCAGTGGCTCGGGCACACGATGGCGTGGGGGGGGTGGGGTGGAATGCACGCTGACAGATGATGGCCCAGCTCCGTCATCTGTGGATGACACAAAGCAGACACATGTTGGTGGTCCCACACACTTGGCACATGTACCCTCCCCCCCCAAATGCAAAACAACAAATAGGGGATTATAAAACACTTACCTGTCCTTGTGCCTTCCTCCACGGAGTCATAGCCTGCGACCCCTCCACCTGCTCCCTCTCCAGGCAGCGAGCAACCACCTCCTCCTCTGCGGTTAGGGTGACAGGACATGGGGGACCACCACCTGTGCCCCTCTCATACCTCCTGATGGAGGCCACCTTGTCCCTCACCTTGCGCCGCAGGTCATTAATTTTTTTTTGTATGTCCCCAGCAGTCCGGGTGGAGTACCCCAGGACATTGACCCTGGCAGCAATGGACTCCAGGATGCCCTGCTTCCTCTCCCGGCTGGTCTTCCGGCTTTTTTTGCCATGGAGAAAAGCATTATCCGTCTCCATTGCCGAAATGATCACTGAGACCTCCTGTGCATTAAAATTCAGGTTCCTCCTCTCTCTGGGGGTAGCGGGAGCAGCCATCACCAAACAAAAGTATCTTCCCTGGGGTGGGGGGAAGCGGAAATACTTTTGCGCCGGAATGGCGTTTCCGCCAGCGCTTTTAAGCGCCCAGCGGAACGCATTGCGCTGACGTTTCCCAGGAAGTGGTGCCGACGGAAGTTGTGAGCATGCGCACAAGGGGGGCGAGTGGAGCCGCACTCACTGCGCATGCTCCGTGGATGATGCGCTGAACGTAAGCCTCTGCGCTGGGCTCCGCCCATCATTTACATATGATCACAACCACTTCCACTTGCGTCGGGTTACGCCAGCGCATTATCGTTACTCTGGCGCAAGTTTACGCGCAACTGCTATGTGAATTACAGGACTTGCGCTGAAAGGGTCTTCAGAGTAACGTAAATGAGAAGCGTTACTCCAGAGGAAAGATACTCTCATCTACCTGAATCTGGCCCTTAATGTCCAGCCTGGGTGGTAACTATGTCTGGCCCCATAAACACAGTGGAAGGAACATCCAGGGAGAGGGAATGTTTTATTCACAAAGTTACTATGTGAAAATAAAGGTAAAACAGCATGAAAACAAAAGAAAACTATGGCAGTCACCGTGAACCACGGCAACTAGAGACTTTTAAGCTGAAATTTTTAGTATATAGTAGGGCTGTTACTGATCAAAATTTTTGTGTTTGATTAATAGATTTTTTTTTAAATCGATTAATCAACTAATTTCGATTAATTATAACGCACAGACAGATCCAACTACTTTTAGCTGATCTCCTTGCAGGCTGATTCCCAGTACAGCTACTGCAGGCTGATTTCACTGGAGATAAAATCGATGTAGCCACATAAACTGTAAAAATGGTGCGATTAATACCAAACTGTAGCAAAAGCAGTCATAAAAACATGTAGCCAAGTATGATACTGGTATAAAAATGTGTACATCGATACCACTGCTGAATCCACATGAGTAGAGGTAACTTAAGATCAGTCCGTCGGCATGTAGATGTCCCGTGAAGGGAACTATCACAACTCCCAGTGGATGGCTGTAGAATCCCAAGTTGATAGAGGGAAGTGATAGAGCCCTTGCGAGTGGCAGATAGTAAGGTCCCACCATCATGCAGATATGAAGGCACAGCAAAGGAGCCCTTCAGATGGACACGGCAAGCCCCGCCGGTGTCCGTGACTTCACCGGGTCTCCAACGGAAATCACTGAAGGCCCAGAAGGGGCGGAGAGGTGAGTACCAATCAAAAGAATATTGATCGATCAAAAAATTTAAAGATTAATCAATGAATTAATAGTTAATTTCCACAGCCCTGGTATATAGATATTAAACATTACTCCTCTTTTTGAACTGTTGCTGGATAGAAACAGCATGACAAAAGTACACTTCATCTGATCATTAAAGTGTATATTAATTTTTACGCCCACCTACACCCAGCCCTATTCACGTACTACGTAAATGACGTAAAATTTGACGGCGTTCGTTCACGTCGTAGGCAGTGATTCGACGTATCTTAGCCAGTTGTTTCGACGTGATTGTGAGCATGCGCACTGGGATACGTCCAAGGTACGATGCATGCGCAGTTCATTTTAAGTACTTGTCTGAAGCTCAGCCCATTATTTGCATGGGGTCACGCTTCATTAAAATGTATCATGCCCACTTCCAGCCCACTTCCACTTACGCTGCCTTATATACGAATATACGCTATGCCGGTGCAACGTTGGTAACATTTGCTTTGTGAATTCCATGCTTCCCTTTCTGCATTGCGCTGGCGTAGCGTAAAGAAGATACGCTACGACGGCATAAAGATGCGCCGATGTATGTGAATCCGGCAGTATATGTCTCTTCTAGAATTTTTTTTTTTTTCTATAAGAGACAGGACAAGAACTTGAAAAAGTAAAAGTGCAGGAATCAAACAAAACAAGCACACATACTCACCTAGATGGATGCAGTATGTATCCAAGCTGCAGCTGTCCCTGCCTTCTATATGTCAAGAACTGAGTGATCAAAGACCTATGGTCACTCCATTCTTGGGTCCACTCTATGCACAGAGCGGTGACTGTTAGTCACCGCTCTGTGCTCTACCTCTGCAGCGCTCACTGTGTGTGTCTGGCAGTAAAGGTGGCAGAACCAGTTGGCTCAGTCTCCCAGTGGCATGCTGAGAGGCTGAGCCAGCTTCTGGCCAGGCACGTGGGCATATCCTGATATTATTATTGGGATCCGTGGTAGCTAGGTGGTGTCAGCCAACAGTAGGCTTTAGTCCACTGACAGCAGAAACTAGGTCAGAGGAATGCAGAACTAATTGCATGCCTGTGACCTACAGGAGAAGTATGGCCCAAAGACCATGACACTCCACACCAGGGAGAAAGCCTTGCATTACTGTGTGGAGTTACAGACAGAAGAACAGGAAGTGAGTGTTTCTCAGAAGAAATAAGGACAAAGATAAATGGAAGGATGAGGTGAGTGAAGGAGGACTGCACTAAGGTAAAGGAAGCTATTTAGGAAACAAAATTGTACCTTTTCAACCCATTTAAGCCCATGATGTCCTTGCAAAACTGAAACGTAGGCTTGTTTTTGTTTGTGAATGAATGGTGCAATTTATAGTTGCAAATATAATAATTTATTGGCACTGACACCATTGGAAAAGCTATGTCGCGATAGATCTCTGGTTCCCCATGCCACCTGTCTGGCTTACTCGTGGCTGTTAAAGCGGATCTCCACCCTAAAGTGAAGATCCGCTGATCGGAACCCTCCCCCCTCCGGTGTCACAATTGACACCTTTCAGGGGGGGGGGGGGTGCAGATACCTGTCTAAAGACAGGTATCTGCAACCACTTCCGGCCCGCAGTCTCGGGCAAAAGACGGGTTTTTTGGCGACATCCCGTCGCCCCCCCCCCCGTTGTGTGCTGGGAACTCTCAGCTCCCAGCACACAGCGGGAGCCAATCGCCGGGCGCAGCGCGACTCGCGCATGCGCCGTAGGGAACCGGGCAGTGAAGCCGCAGCGCTTCACTTCCTGGTTCCCTCACCGTGGATGGAGGGGGGAGCAGCAGGGTGACGAGCGATCGCTCATCCTCTGCTGCGGACGCCGCTGGACTCCAGGACAGGTAAGTGTCCTAATATTAAAAGTCAGCAGCTGCAGTATTTGTTGCTGCTGGCTTTTAATATTTTTGTTATAGTGGGCCATCCGCTTTAAGTCCTACTAACATGGATACAAACAAACATAAATTGAAATGGGAAAGGGACCTGGGTATTCCAATAGAAGAGGCTCAATGGGAAAAGAGATCTCCTACAAGATCCTCACCCAATGGTACATTACGCCACAGCGGGCCAAGCAGTGGCCCGTTAATGTCTCAGACGCTTGTTGGCGTTGCGGTACGGGTGTGGGCTCGTTTTTGCATATTTGGTGGGAATGTGCCCCCATTGCTACATTTGGTAGGAGGTCGTTAGGTGTATCCGGCACATCACAGAAACAACAATAGCACTTGATGCAGCCGCGTGCCTGATTCACACCAATCATCTTCCAATTCGTAAATACAAAAAAAACCCTTACGAGACACTTACTTAAAGCAGCCAAAACCCTTATTCCCTTTTACTGGAAATCTACGCGGACGCCAGGGATCCGAGACTGGTTGGACAGGGTGTCCCTCATCTACAAAATGGAGGAGATCCTGGCAATGAAAAATGAAAACAGCTCCCCCTTTAACGAGCTATGGCAACCATGGCTTATCTTTACATATTCTGGTGAATACCTGACATTGTGTAAATGAACTTTCTGTAATGCCTAATATTTCCTGACTGCCTGTCCACGGTGAATTATAAATTTTGCTAGGCCTTCTCTTGTCGCTGTTATGATGTGTATGCCCAGACCTGTAACCTGTTCCTTCTAGCAATATACAAATACTGTTTCTCCCTGTCTCCCCTCCCATGGTCCCTCCCTCCATCTCCCCCCCTTTCTTTTTCCTTCCGTCGTTGTTATTTAGCCCTCTATTTTTGTCCTTTCCCTCTTCATTTTGTTCCACTTCAACTGTGTACTTATATTTAACAGTTATTGTACTCTGTCTTTCGAACTGGTATTATGACTTACCATGGTTTGACATGTTTTTTTTCCTTTTTTTTTTATGTACTCTAGACTGTTCTTATTTGTATAACAGATATGTCCTTATGCTGTTTTATCTGTTCTTGCTACTCAATAAAAATTTGATTGAGAAAAAAAAAATGTATTATCCAGTCTTTTAATTTTGTAAACATATAATTAGATGAAATTAAATAATTTTTTTGAAACAAGATGGGTTTACAAACAGAATAAACAATATCACCATACTCCTATACTTGATCTTACAGTACTTTAAAAAATGGTGCCAAGCCATGCAACATGCAAGTAAATGGTACACAAACTTAAAGGAGTTTAGAGGTTATAGAGACATAATAGTTAACTGATTCCTTTTAAAAATGATTAACTACTTGCCGACCGCCCCCACCGTCATATTACTGCAGGACGGTGGCACTGCTGGGCGAGAGCCCGTAGCTATACGTCCCTGCTCGCCCCCGAGTTCCGCACAAGTGCCCGGCGGGTACAATCGCCGCCGGGCACACGCGATCGCTCGTTACAGAGCGGGGACCGGGGGCTATGTGTGTAAACACAAAGCTCCCGGTCCTGTCAGCGGGGAAAACGCTGATCTTCTGTTCATACAATGTATGAACAGAAGATCAGTGATTTCCCCTAGTGAGGCCATCCCCCCTGCCCCCTAGTGTTAACCCCTTCACTGCCAATGGCATTTTTATAGTAATACAATGCATTTTTATAGCATTGATCGCTATAAAAATGCCAATGGCCCTAAAAATGTGTCAAAAGTGTCCGAAGTGCCTGCCATAATGTCGCAGTACTGAAAAAAAATGCTGATCGCCGCCATTACTAGTAAAAAAAAAATATTAATAAAAATGCCATAAAACGACCCCCTATTTTGTAAACGCTATAACTTTTGCGCAAACCAATCAATAAACGCTTATTGCGATTTTTTTTACGAAAAATATGTAGAAGAATACGTATCGGCCTAAACTGAGAAAAAAATATGTTTTTTTATATATTTTTGGGGGATATTTATTATAGCAAAAAGCTCTATTTTTGTTTATAGCGCAAAAAATAAAAACCGCAGAGATGATTAAATCCCACCAAAAGAAAGTTCTATTTGTGGGAAAAAAAGGACGCCAATTTTGTTTGGGAGCCACGTCGCACGACCGCGCAATTGTCAGTTAAAGCGACGCAGTGCCGAATCACAATAAGTGCTCTGGTCATTGGACAGCAATATGGTCCGGGGCTAAAGTGGTTAAAAATAGATAAAAATCAATCATATAATGTACCTGTAGTTTCTAGTTTCGTTTTTTCATGTTGTTTCCTGCCTCTCTGCTGTACAGAGCATACAGAGCCACAGAGCAGTGATGGTTTGGAAAATGAAACTGATCCAAAGGGGAGGTGCTGTGGGGTTTTAGACACACAGTAATCACACCTCCTTGAAGTTAGTGACCACAGAGAGAAAACTCCCAGCACTGTGGTTATCAGGACAGACAACCGGAAGTGTGGGCAATGAGGACATGAAAACAGCACTGCATTAAGGTAAAGGAAGCTATTAAGATAAAAAAAAAAAAATCCTTTACAAACCCTTTAACATTTACTGAGAACCATTAATTAAAGTCTAGCCAAGGACAACAGTATTTTGTGAAATGCAGCTGCCTGGACTCAAATCAAAACATGTCTCCTTGGAAGGATTCCCTTGAGCCAGTACCAGAACGTTAGATTAACTGAAATCAAATCTGAATATGGGATATAATTCACGTTATCCTATATTAAAAGGAGTAAAAGTTACAAATGTTCTTTTATATCCTGGTAGCTGAAAAACAAGCATGTTCTAAAAAACCTGTATATATTCTTCCATATATTAGTAGAATTCCTAAAATATGTAAATGGCAGAACAACACATTATTGTTAGAAGCTAACTACAGATTCTGAGGATACAAAACTGCAATGAAAAGGAACTGAGAAATGAGTAAAATATTAATCAATAGGAGTCTTCAGGAGAGGCATATCCTGCTATCCCAGCCCACTTTGGAAAATACTATTTATTTTATTGTCTTGCCAATCCAGTGGCTTCACAACTTGTGACTCACACTAACCTGGAAAATCTTTACAGATTGTCAAGTCACAACTCTTAACCTGCATCCCTACCTCTGTCAGTGGTTCATTACATAGTGAAGCCAAAGGAACCTCATGGCATGTAGTCAACTACTTACAATTTTAGAAAAAGGTTAGGGATTGTGGCACATGTATTTCTTATATGACAGGTTCTCTTTAAAGAGACCAAATCTGTAAAAAAAAAAAAATATAAACAAACAAAGCAACCCCCACAAATCGACGGGACACTGTTATTAGTGGAATTTTTGACAGGCAAGGCAGGGAGACCAGCAAATGTCCATTTGATGAACTCCCCTTCCTAGTAAAAACCTGAAAGTGTAAGCATTACATCTGGGTCCAGGTTTCACGTTCCCCACCTGCTGTGGCATCTAAAAGACCTGAGGTCTCACTATGTATCCTAAATGCATACAAAAAGTAGGTTCAGTCACTATTTTACAGTAATTTACCAGATATTTGCTAACATTTACAGTGAGGGAAAAAAGTATGTGATTCTATGCTGATTTTGTACATTTGCCCACTGACAAAGAAATTATCACTCTATAATTGGGGATTTTCCTAGCTTGTGACGGAAAATATTAAATTATATGAAGACAGGAGGGGAGTATCTTGCATTTCTTTCTTTTAATAATGCTCATAGCAGAAAGGTTCAAAAGGTTTAAAACTTTAACATTTCACAAGAAAAACTGAACTACAAGACCCAGAATCCTTTGGGTCGATGGTCCCACCCCTTATAGACCCTATATATGATCTGCCCTGAAGCGATCACTTCCTCTTTCTGGATGCGAATACTCTCCAACTGAGTCTGACAAAACAAGGAAAAAAAAAAAAAAAAAAAAAAACCTCAAGTGGCTCTGGTCAAACGGACGACGAACGGCCCTGAATTCGAAAGGATGAGTCCTCCGGAACCTTCTCAAGAGAATGGCGAACCTTGATATCTTCTCCCTGGACTACAATCTTCTCTGATGAGCCTGCAACTCAACACTGGCAGTAAACTTCGACCCAACGGGGTCAGACGGAACATCGTTTAAGCTGTGGTTGTAATGGTTTCAAGAAGTTCAATAACCTGAAACGGTAAAGAATAACATCATAGGGTGGGTAGGGTGGGAAGATACTCGCCTCCTGTCTTCATATAATTTAATATTTTCCGTCACAAGCTAGGAAAATCCCCAATTATATATCAGACAGGAGGCTCATATCTTGCATGTTTAAAGCAATAACACATCCTTAATACAAGATATGAACTAACAAATAATACCCTGGAAGGCTGTGCCTATTCCCGCATGAATATGTGACCCTTTAACTCCTGTCTAGGACCCACAAGAATGAAGTGTGTTGGTCATGAATCAAGCACTGAAAAGGATACGTGAGTTTCTGGTCTGAAGTAAAACTCTCGAAAAATGGATTCGGAGGACCAGTCGGCTGCCAGAAGCAGATCCGACAGCGATCCCCCTGAGGAAAGTACCTTAGTGGCCATCGCGCCCCTGGTCGAATGGGCGCCAAAAAGAGATACGTCGATTCCTGCCATGGCCATGGCCGAGCGAATCCACCTGGCCAAAGTGGAGGAGGTCACTGGGAGGTGAGGTTGAATGAACGAAATCAATAATTGCGAAAGTGTCGGGGATTCGGAGAGAGGCTGTAAGTGCCTCATAAGCCTGTAAACAGCGAACCACGCAAAGGCGAGGATGAGATGGGAAAAAGGGGTAGAAGACAGAGTGTAGCTGGGTCTTGGTCCTACGTACAATAGAAAATCTCACACCCTCTGGGGAAAATTGTCTTCTGGAGATATCTAATGCTCTCACATCCGAGGTACGTTTGATGGAGATGAGGCATAACAGGGTGGTAAGTTTCATTGAGAGAAGTCTCAAAGGGAGGCGGTCGTTGTCTTCCCAGGACGAGAACAGTCGCAAAACTAAAGAGACGTCCCATGTCGCCGAATAACGAGGCCGGGGGGGGCGGTTGAATCTCGCGCCTCGGAGAAGTCGGCAGACCAGAGGATGTTTGCCCACAGGAAGAGAATCGACTGGATAATGGTATGCCGAAATGGCGGACCTATACACATTCAGGGAGTTGTAAGCTTTACCCGAAGCGTAGGCTTCCGCAAGATAGTTCACTATCGTGGAGATAGGAGCCCGAATGGGATCAATTTGTTGTTGATCACACCAACGAGACCACAATCCCCAGGCAGATCTATAAGCCGATCTAGTCCCGGGGACCAGGCCAAGGAGAGGAGGTCTCTAGCTGACTCTGAAAGGTCAGGGTCAGGGCCTGACGACCCGAAACTAGCCAAGCGATAAGGGGAAGATTGCCCTCCAGCAACAACGGGTGCAGGTTCCCGGCTGGGTCGGTCAGGAGGTGAGTGGAGTGTGGAAGAAGTCTGGGATAGTCGATCGACATCCCAAGGCCAGGGGAAACCACGGTTGAGTTGACCACCAAGGCGTGATCAGGACCACCGTGGCCCTCAAGTGGACCACCTGTAGAAGAAGTCTGGTAATCATGGAAAAGGGAGGGAAGGCGTAGTGTCGACCCTCCGGCCACCATTGAAGGAACGCGTCCGTCGCTATTGCTTCCGGATCCGGTCTCCAGCTGTAGAAATTCGGAAGTTGGCGGTTGAGGCGGGAGGCGAAAAGGTCCATATGCAGTGGACCCCAAAGGTTTTTGAAGTGTCAGAAAGACCGATCTGTCCAAAGTCCAGTCGCTGGAGTCTGATAAGTGGCGTGAGTTCCAATCCGCCACCCAATTGGATACACCCGGAATGTGTTCCGCTACGGGGGTAATATTGCGGGAAAGGCAGAAGCTCCAAAGCTCGGAAGCAATGTCCGCCAGAAGCTTGGATTTCGTGCCCCCTAAGCGGTTGATGTATTGCACTGCCGCTACGTTGTCCAAACGTAAGTAAGAGAGCGCAACAGTCGGATCTCCGTGAGAGAAAACACCTGACCGCGAACAGCGCCGCCAGTAACTCCAACGCGTTGATATGGAGCGTGGACTCCTGGATAGACCATGTCCCTCCAGTGGAGGACGGACCGCATCGAGCTCCCCAGCCTAGACGACTGGCATCTGACTCCACTATTATGTCCGGACGAGGGCTGAAGATCGTCTTTCCGTTCCATTCCAGGGCGTAGTGGAGCCACCATCGGAGTTCCATTTCCGAATCCGAGCAAAGGGTAATCTTGTCTGAGTATCGAAGTCCCTGACGTAAATGAAGTGCTCTTAAATGTTGTAGAGCTCGGTAGTGGAGGGGTGCTGGAAAAATGGCCTGGATGGAGGCTGAAAGTAGGCCTACGATGCGAGATAGGAGTCTGAGGGATATCTGACGTTCGCGAAGGACCGCTCTGATCTCCCGTCGGATCAGAGCCATTTTGTGAAGTGGCAATTTCAGAACTGCTAGTCTGGTGTCCACTGAGAAACCCAAGAATTCCATCTCTTGAGCTGGTGATAGCACCGACTTTTTGTGGTTGATTAGAAAACCCAGGCCTAATAAGAGGGACTCTGCCCAGTCCCTGTGCAACTCTGCTTGGGCCTTCGAGTGAGCCAGAATGAGAAGGTCGTCCAAGTAGATGATCAGACGTACCCCCCTCCGACGTAGAGTGGCTACCACTGGTTTCATCAACTTGGTGAAACACCACGGAGCCGATGATAGGCTGAAAGGAAGGCAAGTGAATTGCATCGTGTGACCCCGCCACCTGAATCTCAGGTATTTTTGTGCAGAATGATGCATAGGTACCGTCAGGTAAGCATCCTTCAGGTCTATTTTGACAAGCCAATCCCCTTGAACCAAGAGGTCCCTCAACATGTGGATGCCCTCCATCTTGAAATGGTGATAAACCACAAATTGGTTTAGGAGCCTGAGGTTTATAACCAGTCGGTATCCCCCGTCCTTTTTTGCTACCAGGAAAAGGTTGTTTAGGAATCCCGGGGAGCCTGGGTCGACCTTTACAATTGCTTGTTTTGAAATCAGTTCCTGAATTTCTAAATCTATTAGGTACCTGTTGTGTGTTGTGTAATGAATGGGTTGAGGTATCACAGACATGACCGGATGGGACATGAATTCTATGCGATAACCCTGTACTGCAGAAATTATCCAAGCGTCTGCTGTAATCATGCGCCAAGCGTGAATAAAATGTTTTAGTCTGCCCCCTATCGGTATGTGGGCACACTGTGAGGCACTCACCGGTAGGAGGTCTGGATCTCGGGAATCCTCTGCCGCCTCGACTTTTCCAAGGTCGTCCTCTGGGAGGAAAGAATGGTGCCGGTTGTACCAGGGGGGTTGGATACTGCTGTGGGGTAGCAAAGGCCTGGTTGGGGGCTCTTGAAAGGGCCCTGTGGTAAGCCGCGGCCAGCAGAACGGCCTCTACCTCTGCCGGCCCTGGCAAAAACCCGGTTACTTTGACCTGTTCTTTTTAGGGATGATTGGGCCTTGTCTAGGGTATTGAACATGCCCACAAATTTGTTTATATTCTTTACTAAGTCCTCCCCGAAGAGGAGACCCTCGGCCGAGGGACCTGGTTCGGACTCTGCAAGATGCGAGAGTTGAGGGTCTAACTTCATGAGGATAGACCTGCGTCTTTCAATGGCGCAGGTCGTATTAGCTGAACCAAGGAGGCAAATGGCTCTTTGGGCCCAGCCTCGCAGTTGTGGTAGGTCAACCGGTTCTTGATTAGTAACCGCATGTTCCGAAAGATTTAGGATCTTAGTAAGAGGTCCCAGTAGATCCAGAATACGATCCTGGATTAATTTAAAGGATCGCTCGATACCCTTTTTAGCGTATCTACCATTTTTGGTCAGATACTTGAGTAGGATTGGGTCGATCTCAGGAGTGACCGCCACCTTGTGGGGAACACATGGCCTGGGGCATTCTGCTCTAAGTTTGTTGCGATTTGATCTATCTAAGATCTTTCTGACCCAGTGTTCCACGTAGTGAGACACCTGAGGGAGAGGGGCCCAGTCCCCTGACCTAGGATAGGGTAATGTTTTCGGGATTAAAAAATGGTTCTCCTAGAGAATCCAAAATTACCTCCGTCTGAAGATCGGAGTTGGTTTCCGTGTCCGGAACCACATGCCCAGCCACCATATCAGAATCGGAATCATCCGAAGAGGAGATAAAGGAACCCTCATCCCCTGACTCCTCGTTAAAGGAGTCCGGTTTAACCCGGTGGGTAGACACCATTCTTTTATTGGGGAACTCCTTGTGAGCCAAGGGTCGGTCCGTAGTCGGGTGGCTGGGTCGGCAGGCCGAGGAGGGTCCTGCCTCAGACATGATTTTTACTTCCCCTTCCGGGGAGTCGGAGCGGGTCTCAAGGTGTTTTCGTTTGAATGTTGCCTTGCCCGCTTTGACAGTCTCGGGTTGATGTAAGGGGTTGGAAGCAGAGGAAGCTAGGGCAGCCTGTATGGACCTAGTGATCAGGTCCTGAATTTGAGCAGGAGTCATCATCTGGGGAGTATCAGGGTTAGATCCCAGGTCTGCCTGCAGAGAATGGGTTCTAGAGTCTTCTGCCATTATTCCTAGAGAAAATTAACAAATGACAAATGTTTTGTAAGGGACAAGCACTAGCACAGACCACTATCTGAAGTGCTCCGTGTGTGCCAGAGGATCCTGTTTATGGCTATGCTAGGAGAGAGGGGAAGGGAGTGGTAGCAATACCTACGATTCCCACAGCAGTAAATCTCTCTCTCAAGTGCCGCTGTGAGAGAGGGAGAGAAGCGCCGAATAAAAAATCCTGTCGCAGCGCCGTGACGAGAGGCGCTGCGATAGGTCAATGGGATTTGGAGGAGTTTCCATACAGCGGGGATTTACATCCCCTCCCTCTCTGGAGCGAAAAAAGGGCTGCGAACGGTCTGAGGGAAAGAAAATGTCGCTGCAGCCGCCGCGCCCCCCCCGGGGAGCCGACACCGCGTCGGACCCGGAGCAGTCACAGCAGACAAGCTGAGCGAAATTCCCTCAGAAGGGAGGGATGCCCAGCGTCTGCCCAATGAACCAAACACACACAAGTAATGAGGATCACAAGGCAAATACACAGAAAAATATGAATAAATAAAAGCACTTATCTGTCTATGAGCAGAAAGAAAGAGGAAGTGATCGCTTCAGGGCAGATCATATATAGGGTCTATAAGGGGTGGGACCATCGACCCAAAGGATTCTGGGTCTTGTAGTTCAGTTTTTCTTTGTGAAATGTTAAAGTTTTAAACCTTTTGAACCTTTCTGCTATGAGCATTATTAAAAGAAAGAAATGCAAGATATGAGCCTCCTGTCTGATATATAATTGTAATGGTAGGTTTGTTTTAACAGCGAGAGACAGAATTAAAACAAAAATATCCAGAAAAAACGTGATTTGCATTTTAATGAGTGAAATAAGTATTTGACCCCTTTGCAAAACACGACTTAGTACTTGGTGGCAAAACCCTTGTTGGCAATCATTGTTGGTCATACGTTTCTTGTAGTTGGCCACCAGGTTTGCACAAATCTCAGAAGGGATTTTGTCCCACTCCTCTTTGCAGATCTTCTCCAAGGGATTAAGGTTTTAAGGCTGATGTTTGGTAACTCAAACCTTTAGCTCCCAACACATATTTTCTATGGGATTAAGGTCTGGAGACTGGCTAGGTCACTCCAGGAACTAGATGTGCTTCTTCTTGAGCCACACTCCTTTGTTGCCTTGGCCTTGTGTTTTGGGTCATTTTCATACTGGAATACTCATGACCGTGACCATTTTCAATTCCCTGACTGAAGGAAGGAGATTCTCAAGATTTGACAGTACATGGCCCCGTCTATCCTCCCTTTGATGCAGTAAGGTTGTTCTGTCCCCTTAGCAGAAAAACACTACCAAAGCATAATGTTTCCACCTCCATGTTTGACGGTGGGGATGGTGTTCTTGGGGTCATAGACAGCATTCCTCAACTATCAAACACAGTGAGTTGAATTGATGCCAAAGAGCTTGATTTTGGTCTCATCTGACCACAACACTTTTACCCAGTTTTCCTCTAAATCATTCAATTGTTCATTAGCAAACTTCAGACGGGCCTGTACATGTGATTTCTTGACCAGAGAGACCTTGTGGGTGCTGCAGGATTTCAGTCCTTCAGGGCATAGTGTATTACCAATTGTTTTCTTGGTGACTATGTTCCCAGCTGTCTTGAAATCATTGACAAGATTTCATTCTGGGATGATGCGTCACCGTTGTCATGATCATTGAAACTCCGGAGGTGAGATCTAGCATGGAGCCCCAGACCGAGCAAGATTGACAGTTATTTTGTGTTTCTTCCATTTGCAAATAATCGCAACTGTTGTTACCCTCTCACCAAGCTGCTTGCCAATGGTCGTGTAGCCCAATCCAGCCTTGTGTAGGTCTACAATCTTGTCCCTGACATTTGGTGTTGGCCATGGTGGAGAGATTGGAATCTGATTGATTGCTTCTGTGGACAGGTGTCTTTTATATAGAAAACAAGCTGAGATTAGGAGCACTCCCTTTAAGAGAGTGCTCCCAATCTCAGCTTGTTACCTGTATAGAAGATACCTGGGAGCCAGAAATCTTGCTTATTGACAGTGGATCAAATACTTATTTCACTCATTAAAATGCAAATCAATTTATAACTTTTTTTAAATGTGTTTTTCTGGATATTTTTGTTGTTATTCTTTCTCTCACTGTTAAAATAAACCTGCCAGAAAATTTATAGACTGATCATTTTTTTGTCAGTGGGCAAATATACAAAATCAGCAGTGGTCAAATACTTTTTTTTCCCTCACTGTAGTTATGCAAGGTGTAGTTTTTAGTAATACTTTGTTTATAATGTAAAACTAGTTCAAATGAGCAAACAATCAAAGGACCACTCCATTAGAAATTTGCCCAACCTGGTCTGCAATCCCATTCATGGGCTTTGCATCTATTGAATTTTAAAATGCTTTATTTTTTTATTTTGTTTAATTTCCTTTAACGGTTTTGAGAAAGGAACTGAGCACCCTGGCAGACCAAGCAAACAAGCCATCATCGCCATGGTTGGAGGTTCTCACATATGTGGGCTACCAACTCTTTAGTAAGAAGCAGAAAGTGGAATTTAATTCTACTCGCTGACATCAAAGTGTCTAGACAGCTGTCATAAACCTTTTGGCGTCCTTTTATGAAAGTGAGATCAGCGGCGATCCCGACTCTCACCGCTGATCTCAGGTCATACACAGTTTATGAAGCTGAGGTAATCAGATGAGAACATGTGATTGTCGCAGCACAGTGAGAATCTGTAACTGACTGTCACAGAAACGGCCAGTTTATGAAGGTCTCAGCACCTCACTGATCTCATTTTTTAATTATTAGTAAAAAAAAAATTGTAAACCCTAAAATATAGTTTTATCTATGGACTGTTCTATTACAGTTATACGGGTTTATATTTGTATACTTTGTTAAAAAAAAATGTTTTTTTATTATTATAAATGTATTTTTCATTTATATGAATGGTGTATAGCTGCATTACATATGTGGGATTCCATTCATTTACTATACACCATTCACATTTAAATAGGCACATGTATGAGTTTATAATATTGATAAAAACAATGTTTTTTAATAATTAGGTTAATGTATATTGTTTGGTGGGAATGCAACTTTATTATTTTATTAACCACTTCCAGCCCCAAGGACGTCATATGACGTCCAGGACTTTCAGTGGGGATAACTGAAAGATGCCTGCAGCCACAGGGATTATTCAGATATCCATCTCTTCAGCCGGCGATTCTGTGCACCATAAGAATGATCATATCGGCAGTTCCGCCGCTTGATCGTTCTTATAGGCAGCGGGAGGGGACGCTCCCCCCTCCCGCCGTTATCCGGTGCTTCTCCGGACTCTCCTTTGCCATCGGAGACCCGGAGAAACGATCCGCCGTTGTCGGATCGAAACCATAGAGTAGACTGGTGACCAGAAGGTCACCAGTCATCTCTATGATCGTCGGAGGCCCGGGTGCGATGTTATGACGTCACGCCCGGGTCCTGAAATGTAAACACAGCCGCAATCGCGGCTGAAAGCATTAGATCTGTAAAAAAAAATCACGATCTAGTGCTTTCCAGCCTGGAGGAGAGATGTGGGGTCTTATTGACCCTGCATCTCTCCATAAAGAGTACCTGTCACAAACCATTCTTATTACAAGGGATGTTTACATTCCTTGTAATAGGAATAAAAGTGATTAAAAAAAATGACAAAAAAAGTGAAAAAAATAAAAGAAATTGCGTAAAAAATAAAAAAATAAAAAAAAATATATTTTTTTAACCACTTCCCCACTGCGCCATAAGCATTTTACTGCTACGGCGCGGTGGAGTTGCTTTGACACGACGTCCCTGGGACGTCCTCGTGCACTTCCGCGATTGCGCGTCCCCTGGGACGCGCTCGCGAAAGTGTCCGTGCTCGCCGGGTCTAGAAGACCCGGCGCATCACGGATCACGGTAAATTGCCGCTGATAGCGGCCGTTTACCGCGTGATCGCGCTGTCGAATGACGGCGCGATCACTTGTAAACAAACCAGCGTCATTTGATGACGCCGGTTCCTCCCTCTCCTCCCTCTCCTCTCTGTACAGTGTGCGAGGAGAGGGGGGGGGGGAGCGGGGTGTCAGCAGCTGAGCTGTGGCTGGATCTGTGACAAATGCAGTCACAGATCCAGCCATCCCTCAATCCATCCCAGCTCTGCAATCCCCCAGTACCCTGCAATCCCCAGTACCCAGCATTACCCCAGTACCCAACAATCCCCCAGTACCCAACAATCCCCCAGTACCCAACAATACCCCAGTACCCAACAATACCCCACAATACCCCAGTACCCAACAATACCCCACAATACCCCAGTACCCAACAATACCCCAGTACCCAACAATACCCCAGTACCCAACAATACCCCACACTACCCCAGTACCCAACAATACCCCAGTACCCAACAATACCCCAGTACCCCACAATACCCCAGTACCCGACAATACCCCAGTACCCCACAATACCCCAGTACCCCACAATACCCCAGTACCCGACAATACCCCAGTACCCGGCAATACCCCAGTACCCGACAATACCCCAGTAGTACCCAACAATACCCCAGTACCCCACAATACCCCAGTACCCGACAATACCCCAGTACCCGGCAATACCCCAGTACCCGGCAATACCCCAGTACTCGGCAATACCCCAGTACTCGGCAATGCCCCAGTACCCAACAATACCCCAGTACCCAACAATAAACCACAATACCCCAGTACCCAACAATACCCCAATACTCAGCAATGCCCCAGTACTCAACAATACCCCAATACTCGGCAATACCCCAATACTCGGCAATACCCCAATACTCGGCAATACCCCAGTACTCGGCAATACCCCAATACCCTGCATGATACTTTGCAATACCCCAATACTCTGCAAAACCGCCTATGGGGATTTTTTAAGTAGCGAAGTTTGGCGCCATTCCACGAGTGTGCGCAATTTTGAAGTGTGACATGTTGGGTATCTATTTACTTGGCGTAACTTCATCTTTCGCATTATGAAAAAAAATCGGGCTAACTTTACTGTTTTGTTTTGTTTTAAGCACAAAACAGTTTTTTTTTTAAAACACACGTTCAATAAATTTCTGCGAAAATACCGTGCGAGATAAAAAGTTGTAACGGCCGCCATTGTATTCTCTAGGGTCTTTGCTAAAAAAGAATATATAATGTTTTGGGGTTCTATGTAATTTTCTAGCGAATAAATGATGATTTTTCCATGTAGGAGAAAAATGTCAGAATTGGCCTGGGTGTTCCAGAACGCCTGATGGCGTTCCCTGCATGTTGGGCCTCTGTATGTGGCCACGCTGTGTAAAAGTCTCACACATGGGGTATCGCCATACTCGGGAGGAATAGCAGAATGTGTTTTGGGGTGTAATTTGTGGTATGCATATGCTGTGTGTGAGAAATAACCCACTAATATGACAGAAACAAGTTTTTTTTTTTTTTTTTTTACAGAATTTTCAGTCGTTTTTCTTTTATAGCGCAAAAAATAAAAAACCCAGAAGTGATCAAATACCACCAAAAGAAAGCTCTATTTGTGTGAAAAAAGGACAAAAATTTCAAATGGGTAGAATGTTGTATGACTGAGTAATTGTCATTCAAATTGTGAGAGCACCGAAAGCTGAAAATTGGTCTGGTTAGGAAGGGGGTTTAAGTGCCCAGTGGTCAAGTGGGTAAACGCCCCTATCCCCGGTAGCTCGCGCTCAGAAGCAAACACACACGTAAGTCCCGCCCACGTATGTAAACGCTGTTCAAACACCACACATGTGAGGTATCGCCACGTGCGTTAGATCGCCAGCAACAATTCTAGCACTACACCTTCTCTGTAACTCTAAATTTGTAACTTGTAAAAAAAAAAAATAAGCGACACCTATGGAAATTTTTAAGTACTGACGTTTGGCGCCATTCCATGAGTGTGCGCAATTTTAAAGCGTGACATGTTAGGTATCTATTTACTCGGCGTAACTTCATCTTTTCACATTATACAAAAAAATTGGGCTAACTTTACTGTTTTGTTATTTTTTAATCCACAAAACCGTTTTTCCCCCCCAAAAAAAGGCGTTTGAAAAATTATTGCGCAAATACTGTGCGAGATAAAAAGTTGCAATGGCTGGCATTTTATTCCCTAGGGTGTCTGCTAAAAAAACCATATATAGTGTTTGGGGGTTCTGAGTAATTTTCTAACAAAAAAATTATGATTTATGCATGTAGGAGAGAAGTGTCAAAATAGGCCCGGTATGGAAGTGGTTAATATGTGGTGTATAATGTGTGCTGATTCGTGTTCAACTTCTGTATTTTTCACTTCCTCATACTGTAATCCCGCTACATCACGCAAAATTACAGTGAGAGGAGCAGTTCTCAGGAGTTTCCAGCCGTTTGTAAATCGCTCCTCATCTCAACATGAGAACCAATCTACAAAGCTACATAAACAGGCACTCAGAAAAAAGCAATCTCCCCTGAGAATGCCTGAGAAATGAAATGCGGTATTTTACCGCACTTTCATAAAAGGACACCTTTATTTTGTCAGCTGCACATCATGGCCTTTCAGAAGATGCATCAAACACCTAACTATATCTGGTAATGCCATGGGTATGTGAAAAGTACAAACATGGGTAGGTTTAGTGCTTCCACAGTAGTGAAGGACCTTTTGGGAGATTGTGTTATCATGGAGAAGGCTGCAGAGAGGGATGAGGTAAATGTCTTGACAAAGCTGGCATTCCAGTAAATATTCAAAAACACTATCACTTGGCAGAATGTCAAGGTTCCTCTAACTGACATGATTTTAAAGAACATTCTTTGTTAAAAAATGTAAATTTCCAGGAACAGTGCCAAAGATATTAATAATCGTCATCTTGACAATTGACATTGAACACTGGTATGTTTTACCAAATGTCTATTTTGCAGTGTGCTAAATGCTATTTTTTCTAGTATTCTATTCATAACATCTTTGGTGTGTTACTTATTTGAGGCAGTGAACTTAAATGCAAAAAAATCTAAATAAATTTAATTTAGTAAAGATGTCATAATGGATTTTTAATGTTTTATGATCCATTAACTTTTGTGCACTACTTCAGCAGCAAAAGTACATAGATATTATTTTATAATAAGAGGTGGAAAAGTATGACACAATTATGCCTATTATTTTAACAATACTAAATGTGTTATAATGAAAGTCATTTCATTCATATATTTATTACCAGGGTTTGCTGATAATGGTTGACTAAGACTGCATGTGGAACTGTTTTAGATCAGACAGTATTAACAGACACACAAAAGAGACATTGCTGCAAAACAACAAATACAATTGCAGCAACCCATTAGATATGTGTTTACATTGGTTGAAGATAAGTGTAGACAGAAAACTAAATACACAGTTGCAATAAATATGTGTGATTATACCTCAGACAGGAGGCTCATATCTTATGCATTAATCTTTCTTTATTAATGCTCACAGCAGAAACAAAACTGATCAGTATTCAAGCTTTTCTAAAAATAACATGAAACAGAAAAGCTGAAACTTGAAAACTAGAAAGAAACTACGTTTCCCAGCAGTCCTTGGGTCTGTGACCCCTCCCTCTGGCCTCTGCATATAAGGACTGCTCCTCCCCTTCCTATTCCTCTTTCTTTCTGCTCACAGGAGAGATAAGTATTGCACTGCTGCTAATTATCTGTGAGGTGTTTTACTTTTACTTGTACAAAACCTGTGTAACCTTATAACTTATTATTATTATAACCTAGTGCTTATTACTGAACATTGTTCGTTTATACACCGCTCGTTCGCCTTGTCGCAGCCGTTGGTCACACTGCGCTCGGCGCCCATTTCACCTCCCTCTGCTCGGTGAGGAGGGGCGGGATCACGTTCCTCCCGCACGCGCGATTGGTCCACGATAACCAATAAGCTCGCAGCCTGGTCTCCTCTCGTCCCTGCGGCGTAATCTCTCGAGATTTCGCCCAGGAGACGGTTTTCTTCCCTTCTTCCCGCGCACCGCACGGCAGTGCGGATGGAGCTGAGGAGGTGACAGGAGCGGTTGCTGGGCTACTAATAATACTTAACATCTAACAGGTGTAGTACACCTCTCTCTGGCAGGCCCCCTCCTTCCCATAGGTCAGGATCTGAGGTGGTGATTTATCATCACCCAGTTACTTAGCATTCTATAACTGCACTGCCAGAAGGCAATGTCTGAGGACCGCTCTGTCCCCTTGAAGGGACCTGAAGTGCCTCTGGAGCCACCATGCATGCTTAACGCTGCACAGATTCAGGACCTGGTAGCCAGGTCTGTGCAAGCTGCCATGGCAGCCGTGGCGTTACCCTCGGGTTCACAACAAACCCCCGGGTTGCCCCCACCGTAATTGAAGAACCTCTAGTAAAAAGAGGGAAATCCTCCCAAAAGAGGAAGCATTTGGCTCATATCGAGGACTCCCCGCAGGGGAAGCAAACAATGTGCACAAGGCTCTCCCTCACCGGATTGCCACCCCACGCACCCACCGGACCCCTTTCAACCCCTGAGCCTCAGGGAGTCATGCATGAGGCGTACATCCGCCAGGCGGAACAAACCAGACTCCTACGTACTCGACTCAGACGATATTTCGTCTGACAGTCCTCAGAAGCCGGATTCTGGGGTCCGAGTACGATGACAATGATGATATGGGTGCTGGGTCAATGGCGATCCCACACGACGCCAAACCTGATATTCAGGGCAATACAATCACAGACGCTCTGGGAGAACCTCTCTTCCATCCAGATGCCATATCTCACCCGCGGTCGGGAGATTGGGCTCCCCTGCCCCACGAGTCCCAATACGTGGAACTCTGGACCCGCAGATCGCTGGATAGAGCTAACCGAAATAAATTGCGGGCGGAATGCCCACGCCCTTGCCTACCCAGTAAGGTGGCATGTACACCAGACATTGATCCCGTCTTATCTAAGTACCTGGCCAAATCAGGGAAATTCCCCAAGAAGGGGATAGATCGCTCATTCAGGAGCATCCAGGACCGGGTCCTCGACATGTTGGGCCCACTGACAAAAATCCTTAACTTGTCTGAGCAAACAGCTGCCTCAGCACAAGAGGTTGATGTGCAACAACTTCGGGGGTGGGCCCAGAGGGCCATATGCCTTTTAGGTAACGCCAACACGGCATGCTCCACGGAGCGCAGACGCTCCATCCTCATGCGCCTGGATCCACAACTGGCCCACCTGGCGGAGACCGAACCGGGACCTTCTGCTGAAGGCCTACTATTTGGGGACTCCCTTGTTAGGGACATTAACAAATTCGTGGGACTATTCAATAGTCTCGACAAAGCTCAATCGTCCCTCAAAAGGGCAGGCAACCAAAAGGTTTTTGCTAGGGCCGGCAGAGGTAGGGGCCGCTCTGCCGGCCGAGCTGG
This sequence comes from Rana kukunoris, assembly GCA_029574335.1. Lineage (NCBI taxonomy): Eukaryota > Metazoa > Chordata > Amphibia > Anura > Ranidae > Rana > Rana kukunoris. The sequence continues at coordinate 575,438,011 of CM056049.1, read as the reverse complement.
TTACTCCAGACCATTTAATAGGGCTCCCGCCCAGCAACATTACGCTCAGACTCCTGCCTCCTATACCACGGTGGCACAACCCGCACCGTTCTTTCCACCACGTGGCAGACCATGGAGAGGACGTGGGAGCAGAGGTGACCCCAGATCCCGTCCATACTCCGGTAAGTCCTCTTCTGACTCCAAGTTTTTCCACCCCTGTAGGGGGAAGACTACGGTTTTTTATCCACCCTGGTCTGCGATTACGGCAGACGCATGGGTGATAAACACAGTCACAGGGTTCCAGATAGAACTGTTGTCCTGCCCTCAACTGGGCATTATTCCTCCCCCCCCATTCGTTTCACTGCTCAGAACATTGCACTCATAGACAACGAGTTGGGAGAACTGATTTCCAAACAAGCAGTGCTCGAGGTAGACCCTCTCTCCCTGGGGTTCATAAGCAGTCTTTTTATAGTCAAAAAGAAGGGGGGAGGTTACCGCCCCGTGATAAATCTCCGGGCCCTGAATCAAATCGTCACATACCGTCACTTCAAGATGGAGGGTATCCATTGCCTCCAAGACCTCCTCCACCCGGGGGATTGGCTGGCAAAGGTGGACTTAAAAGTGCATATCTCACAGTCCCCGTACATCCGGAGTCACAACACCTACTCCGATTCAAATGGTGGGATCGCACGTGGCAGTTTACATGCCTACCGTTCGGGCTGTCATCGGCCCCATGGTGCTTCACCAAATTACTCAAGCCCGTGGTAGCCGCGTTGCGGAGCAGGGGCGTTCGTCTGATTATTTACCTAGACGATATCCTTATCATTGCGAACTCAAAATCTCAGGCTCAGACCCACGTAGGCTGGACCGTACGTCTCCTGCAGGACCTAGGCTTCCTCATCAACATGGAGAAGTCTATTCTAGCACCATCCCAGAGCATGGAGTTTCTCGGTTTCCTGGTAGATACCAACCAGGCGGTCTTGCGTTTACCCAAGGCAAAACTTGCTCTGATCCGCAGAGATCAGAGCAGTACTGCGCAAGCAATCCCTATCTTTACGGGTATTAGCCAGAATAGTGGGCCTCCTGGCCGCATCCATACAGGCCGTCTTCCCGGCCCCTCTCCATTACAGAGCCCTTCAACGCCTCAAAATCCTTCACCTGAGACAAGGTCTCCGTTATGCAGACGAGATTCCACTCTCCGCAGAGGCCAGGACGGAACTGAAGTGGTGGCTTGGTCATGCCGTCGATTGGAACAGCAAGACAATCTTCAATTCCTATCCGGACGTCGTCTTAGAATCCGACGCAAGTCGGAGGGGCTGGGGCGCTAGATTCGGAGAGATTTCAACAGGAGGGATCTGGTAAGTCAGGGAATCCTTCCTACACATCAATGCCCTAGAGCTACTAGCTGCCCTCTTCGCGGTTCAGAGTTTTCTCTCGAAGAGATCAAACTGTTGCGTATTGCTACGCATGGACAACATTTCAGCGGTACAATACGTCAACCGTTTGGGGGGCACCAGGTCCAAAATCTTGGCGGATATCGCCAAGGCTTTATGGCACTTCTGCCTGGCCAGGAACATCGTCCCCATGGCGGAGTACATTCCGTGATCCTCCAATATCGTGGCGGACTGGAACTCCAGATACATTACCGATTCCAGCGAGTGGCGGCTAGACTGCTCGACCTTCATCAGTATCATCCATCTCTGGGGACCACTGTCCATAGACTTGTTCGCCTCCAGACTCAACCATCAGTTGCCCCAATTCTTCAGTTGGAGGCCGGACCCAACGGCAACAGCGGTGGATGCTTTTCGCCAACCCTGGACGGGGGGGACGCATTATGCGTTTCCACCATTCCAGCTGATATGCCGGACCTTATTGCAGATCGCTACCCAGGGAGCCAAGGTGGTGTTGATTGTGCCCTGGTGGCCAACACAACCGTGGTTTCCTCTTCTGTTGGAAATGGTCATCGACCTTCCCAGGGTCTTGCCCTCGTTTCCAGTCCTCCTTTCACACCCGTCCAAAGACATACACCCGCTAATTTCAGACGGCTCTCTGACCCTCCTAGCCTGCCTGGTCTCAGGATGCCAGACGCTGACGGAGGCCTTTCACAGTCAGCTAAAGAGCTTCTCGCCCTGGCCTGGGCCCCCGGGACTCGATCGGCGTATAGGTCAGCCTGGGGAATCTGGGTGCGTTGGTGTAATCAACGACAGGCTGATCCGATAAATACCCCTGTAGCACTTATAGTGAACTTCCTGGTGGAGGCTTTCGATACCGGTAGAGCGTACAGCTCCATTAACGTGTATCGATCAGCTATTTCGGCTTACCATCACCCTGTGGATGCCTTGCCGGTGGGTAGACACCCTCTCATTTGCAAACTAATGAGAGGTATCAAGTTTAAACGACCTCCTCGTCCCAAATACCTATCAACATGGGACGTATCCAGGGTCCTAGACATGCTATCCACGTGGGATGACAATGAGGACTTGTCTCTCAAACATCTCACGTACAAACTTACGATCCTCCTCTGTCTTATCTCGGTCAAAAGGGTTTCAGATGTTAGAGCACTGGATATTTCCAGGCGACAATTTTCGCCCCTAGGAGTTAGGTTCTCGGTCGTGCGTAGGACCAAGACCGGCATTCAGTCGGTATTCTATCCTTTCTTTTCGGATCGTCCGCACTTATGTGTCGTCAAGTGCCTGCAGGCCTATGAAACGCATACCGCCGAACTTCGTTCTCCATCTTCGCCCCAATTATTGGTTTCCTACGTCCAACCTCATCGCCCGGTGACTTCTGCCACTCTAGCGCGCTGGGTCAGGTCGACTATGGACATGGCGGGTATAGATACCACTAAATTCGGCGCACACTCCACTAGAAGTGCAATGGCTACTAAGGTGTTCTCGGCCGGGGGATCTCTGTCAGATCTTCTACTGGCGGCGGACTGGTCCTCGGAGACCGTTTTCCGCTCCTTTTACTTCAGACCGGAAACACATGTGTCTATGGCCGCTTTGGGGTAATCTGATGTATATTGTCTTCATTTTCTGTAAGAAATGCTAGCTTTGAACTTGCATAAGATATGAGCCTCCTGTCTGAGGTATAATTCGAGATTTTCCTAGCTTGTGACGGAAAATATTGATTATATGAAGACAGGAGGCGAGTATCTTCCCTCCCTACCCTACCCTATTATGGTTCCTTCTACTCTCTTACAGGATACTGAACACGTTCGACTGCGTTCAGGAAGGTCGAAGACACGTTCCTTCTAACATGGTTTCGTTTCCAAAGGCCCGGTTGGCCGTAGAAGCTGTCGGTTGGTCCCCGTTGGGACGAATGTTACCCCGCGTACAACGGAACGTCTGGGATTCAGAAAAGGCCGGCCGGCCGAAGTCCCCGGAGTTGGGGGTCCCAGAGACTGGTGAATCATTTTCAATTCGTTTGGAAGTTCGCATGAAGAAAGAGGAATAGGAAGGGGAGGAGCAGTCCTTATATGCAGAGGCCAGAGGGAGGGGTCACAGACCCAAGGACTGCTGGGAAACGTAGTTTCTTTCTAGTTTTCAAGTTTCAGCTTTTCTGTTTCATGTTATTTTTAGAAAAGCTTGAATACTGATCAGTTTTGTTTCTGCTGTGAGCATTAATAAAGAAAGATTAATGCATAAGATACTCGCCTCCTGTCTTCATATAATCAATATTTTCCGTCACAAGCTAGGAAAATCTCGAATTTTCCCTAACACACAGAGTTAAAGTTCATTTAAGAAGTATACTAAATCAGACCCTTCATTGACCATTAAAGTCAAAATCTTCTTATATAACACAACTGCCTTCTGCCTTTGTACTCCCCACTCTTACCTATGTACTACGTACTTCACTCCTGGGCTTACTGTGCAATACTGCAGATAATGCTGCCAGTCATAATTTCATAGGGACAGCACAGCAGCCTAGAGTTAGGCTTTAACTCCAACAGTCAATGCAATACACTTTGACCAAGATCACTAACTCACTCAATGCCCAAAAAAATTGGCAATCATTTTGAAAACAAGATTTAAAGTGGTTGTTAACCTCAGACATGAAATAAGACACCCCTATATAGTGTGTACTTGTCTCTAATAAGAGCACTAAGTGTCATTTCTGTCTGCTGCCTGGTTCCTCTGCTATCAGCATGAATCCATTCTGATAAGTTTTCCTATCACCAAGAGGAAAATGGTAGGGGAGGAAGCTACAGCTGATTGACAGCCTTAGCTCTGTTCCTGTGAGCTGTATGGAGGGGGCGTGTCTCTTACCTTCAATCAGCTCTCAGAGCTCCCCTCACTGAGCTCTCCAGAGTGTAACCTCAGCTCTCTGCCCCCTTTTTTCAGAATTCTCAAACAAGCTTTAAAATTCATTACTTTGGATGGATGTAGAGAAGAGAGGGCTGCAGATTGTCACAAACTACAGTGAACGAGAGTGAACCACAACTATGGTTAGGGAAAGATTTCTATGCACTTCTCTAATGTGAATTTCAGTACTGGACCCCAGGCATCACTGTAATTTAGAGAAAAAGAGTTTGGGGGTTCACTACATCATCTCTCTCACATATAGGAATGCGTTGTGCTACTAAGGGAGGAGGTATTACAACATACCTTCAACCCCTAGCCTTAAATGGTTACAGTGAACGAGAGTGAAGCACAACTGCATTTAGGAAAAGATTTCAATGCACTTCTCTATGAGATGTGAATTTCAGTACTAGACCCTAGGCGTCACTCTAATCAGAGAAAAAGAGTTTGGGGCTTCACTACATTATATCTCTCACATATAGGAATGCATTGAGCTACTAAGGGAGGAGGTATCTCAACATACCTTCAACCCTTAAAAAGGTATAGCGAGCATGTTTAGTATTTCAGACCGGAAGGCCGTATACTATTAATAACAAATGTCGAGCACGTAGCATATGAGAATACTGTATGCAGATAGCATTTACTTGAGAGTGGCAACTGAAGATTAAATGGTTTAAGAGTGTATGTCCCTTTAAGATATGCCACAACTGTTATATGAAACTATAATAACTAATCCCAAGCACAATGGTAGTGTAACTTGAGCCAGGTTCAAATACAGTACTTTGTAAATACAATATGTGAACAGGGTAAGTCTAGAGCAATAAATGTAACGTGCTAATGGTACTTATCCGTTTGCAGAGCATGACAGTTCCTCAGCAATAGCAGAGTATTGTAGCAGCAATGGGATTCTGTAATGGATGGTCTCCTTGTGGTGAATATCTTAGGGGGTTCCCAGAGCAATGACAGTAAGGACGGCAGCGTAGATCCAGGTACAGGATACTTAGTAAGATTAAGTTGTAGCTTAAATGTGGCATGGATCCGGCATGCAATGGTTTTCAGCTGAGGGGCGTCTAATGCCAGTAGTTTGGTTGTAGCGTGGTCCGGCTACGGCCAACAATAATAGAACAGCATGTAGTAATTAGTGTTGCTCACGAATATTCGCATTGCGAATATTCGCTACGAATATTGCATATTCGAGTATTCGCGAATAACTCAAATATTGCGGCGAATATTCGCTATGGCAAATATTCGTATTTTTTCAAATTTATTTTTAAAACAGATCACATCCTAGTGATCTCCATCGACGTCTAAAAGCATTGCTGGTATGATTAGAGAGAGACCCTGGGCCGAGTAGCTGATGCGATTCTTTTATGTTGCCGAAAATTCGCATTGCGAATTTTCGGCAACATAAAAGAATCGCATCAGCTACTCGGCCCTTCTTTTGCATCAGAGCCAATCAGAATAACTTGAATATTCGACAAACGGAATATTGAGCGATTATCTTCTCCGTCCTTCTTTTGCATCAGAGCCTAATCAGAATAACTCGAATATTCGGCAAAAGGAATATTGCGCGATTATCTTCTCCGCCCTTCTTTTGCATCAGAGCCAATCAGAATAACTCGAATATTCGGCAAAAGGAATATTGCGCGATATTCCTTTTGCCGAATATTCAAGTTATTCTGATTGGCTCTGATGCAAAAGAAGGGCGGAGAAGATAATCGCGCAATAGGAATATTGCGCGATTATCTTCTCCGCCCTTCTTTTGCCCCCTTATTCTCCTTTCTTTTAAGTAGAGTTAGTGTAGAGTTAGTGTTTAGTGCATATTAGTTTAGTAATACAGAAAAAAAAATTTGGATTAAATATCACGAATATTCGATATTAGCGAATATTCGCGAATATTTAATATCGCGAAATCGAATATGGCGTATTCCGCTCAACACTAGTAGTAATCACATTGTGCTGTTTATAGCAGCGAGACATGTGAGGCATTGATTTCGCTGGGCACTTCCACGTTCCACACTGGAACGCACGCGGCGCCGGGAGATGGTGTTAGTGTGCGGTCGCCGTATGCGTTCCAGCGTGGAACGCAATACAGCTACGAGTCGCTGTTTACACAGATAGACAGGTGCAACTAATGCAGGATGTTTTGTTTCATCTCTGTGTATCACCTGAGGCCAATCACTTCACTGGGTATGTGTAAGGTTTTATAGCCACTCTAAGCAATTTGTAGGGACATCTCCACTGTACAGATATTTCCCCACTAAACATACCTTGTCTACCATCACACTTAATACTTTTCTTCTTTTGACCCTGTTACTACATAAGAGTACCCCACCAGCCTGAGCAACCTAAGACCCATCTCCTTGCTCCAATTTACCTCAAAACTAGAATGTCTATTCTTCAACCATCTAAGCTTCTACCTCACTGACACCAACCTTACTGACCCCTTTACAGTCTAGCTTTCATTTACAGCACTCCACAGAGACTGCCCTGCTAAAACTCTCTAATGACTTACTAACTGTTAAAACCAATGGGCAGTTAACCATCCTTTCATCTTCAAAAAAAAAAAAATATTTCCTTTGGCCTCCAAGATGATGATCTTTCATAGTTCCCTTTGCTACCTTTTTAAGCATTCCTTTCCCGTGTCAACTACAACTCTATCTCCTCCTATTCACTCCTTTTTTTTCCATAGGGGTCCTCAAAGGTTCTGTCCTTGGACCTCTTCTACTCTCTATATACATCTCATCTCTGGTAATTTTAAAACCTAATCATGGCTTTCAACACCATGTCTATGCTAATGGCACTCAAATCTATTTCTGTACTTCTCATCTCAACCAGTCTCCTCTCACATTACTGACTTACTAGTTGGCATAACAGTATGGATGCCACGCCACTTCCTAACATTATAACTCTTTACACTTAACTCTAAACTTCTGGCTTTTCAATCAAAAGGACCACCTAATACTGGTAGCAATTGATGGGGCACACTGGCAAAAATTGATAGGGCACACTGGCAGCAATTGCTGAACACACTGGCAGCAATTGATGGGGCACACTGGCAGCAATTTATGATGCACACTGACAGCAATTTATGGGGCACACTGGCAGCAATTGATGGGCACAGTAGCTGCATTTGATGGCACAGCGGTGGCAATTTATGGGTACAGTGGCTGCGCTTGATGGGGTTTTTTTTTTCAGTTTTTTAGCACCCCCCAAAAATTTTGAGCACCAGCCGCCACTGCTTTCCACCAGCTTCTATGAATGAAACAGGATCTATGAATGGGGGATGGGCTGATGGTTCATAGTTCTGCCCCCTCCATTCATAGATCCTATTTTGTTCATAGATGCTATGGTATAGTTTATTTAAATATCAGGGAAGGAAAGGGAAGCCATAGTTAGGCACTCTTGATGATAGCCTGTGACAAGTTCTTCGTTCTTCTAACCCCTGCTGCACTGAAAGATTTAGGTGGTGGGGGTGAGGGCGAAGTCATGCATGAGGATGATTTCTTCAAACAGAAGCGGCATCAGCACAATGGATTCATCCTAAAATGTGTAAGTTAGGTCTCCTGTCCTGAGTTTTATTGTATGACTTCACCTATCCTTTAAAAACATTATTATTATTTGGTGGTGCTGTCATCCTTGTTGAATTTCGACTTATTTACATAATATTGAGAATTCACCAAGAAAATTTTAAATCTTGCAAAGTAAGAAGTAGAAAAGCCAATAACTAAGGCAAGGAGAGGTCCCCTCTGATGTCTATAAAGTGGGTAACCAATCAACTATACTCCTAAAAATTAAATGTTCCTGTGTACAGCCTTACCCTCTGTTACTCTACTGTCATGCGATCCCTTCGACAACATTTCCTCAGTCGCTTTCCCCCACTAAAATCCCCAGTGTCAGAATATAGAGGGGGGTAGTGATGTAACCTCCTTTATCATATGACCCGAGCACAGACTCATGGAAGTCACATGCTACTCCATACCTGGAATCACCTGATATATTGTTCTGGCTGTGAAGGAGCAGTATAGTGATCACTGGATAGGTGAATATCAGTGGGTCGGTGGGGCATTGTGTAATAGTCAACAAATGCCAATATAGGTTACATTTATGTATACACACAGATGAAACTCGAAAAATTTGAATATCATGCAAAAATTCATTTATTTCACTAATGCAACTTAAAAGGTGAAACTAATATATGAGAGAGACTTATTACATGCAAAGCAAGATAGTTCAAGCCGTGATTTGTCATAATTGTGATGATTATGGCTTACAGCTCATAAAAACCCCAAATCCATAATCTCAGAAAATTAGAATATTACATGCAATCAATAAAACAAGGATTGTACATAGAACAATATCGGACCTCTGAAAAGTATAAGCATGTATATGTACTCAGTACTTGGTTTGGGGCCCTTTTTCAGCAATTAATGCCTCAATATGGCGTGGCATGGAAGCTATCAGCCAATGGCACTGCTAAGGGTGTTATGAAAGACCAGCTCTTCTGCATGTCTCTTATCTTCCTCTTGGCAATGCCCCATAGATTCTCTATGGGGTTCTGGTCAGGCAAGTTTGCTGGCCAATCAAGCACAGTAATCCCACAATCATTGAACCAGGTTTTGGTGCTTTTGGCAGTGTGGGCAGGTTCCAAGTCCTGCTGGAAAATGAAGTTCCTCCATACTCCGGTTCTTTGGTTTCCAAATGAGATGGAAAATTTGCTCTCATCAGAAAAGAGGACTCTGGACCATTGAGCGACAAACCAGATATGTTTTTTCTTTAGCCCATGTAAGACGCTTCTGACATTGTTTGTTGTTCAAGAGGAATACGAAATTTGAAGCACATGTCCAGGATTCGTCTGTGTGTGGTGGCTCTTGATTTGGGATAGGCTTTGAGTTTGAGTCAAACTCATGTTGTTTTGAGGCTTTCCCTCTTTATGGAGCGTGTCAATAATGGTTTTCTGCACAACTGCAGTCAGCAGTCTTTCCCATGATTGTGATTACTAATGAACCAGACTGAGAGACCATTTAACGTCTCAGGAACCCTTTTCAGGTGTTATGGATTAATTAGCTGATTAGAGTGGGACACTTTGGGCCAAATTCAGAAAGCATTTACGTTGGCGTATCTCCAGATATGCCGCCGTAATTTCAAATGTGCGCCATCGCATCTTTGCGCCGATTCACAAAGCGAAATACGTCCAAAAACATGGCTTCAGCCGTCCGACGTAACTTGCCTACGCCGGCGTATCGTGGGCGCATAGTTACACTGGACGCATCCGGCGTTCCCATTATAAATATGCAAATTAGTAAGATACGCCGATTCACGAATGTAGATGCGCCCGGCCGCTTCATATACACGATTTGCGTAAGGCTTACGTCCGGCGTAAAGTTACACCTGCTATAGCAGGCGCAGCTAATGCAAAGGTATGGGCCAGGGATCGATGCCGTCGAATTTTACGTTGCGTACGCCGTTTACCTAGTACTACGTGAATAGGGCTAGGCGTAAGTTACATTCACGTCGTAGGCATTGCGCCGACGTGTCTTAGGGAGTAGATGCAACGTGATTCTGAGCATGCGCGCACATGCCCAGTTCGACCGGCCTTTCATTAGCATGGGTCACGCTTAATTTAAATAGATGCCGCTCACCTCCTCCTACTTTGAATTAGGCGGGCTTACGCCGGCCAATTTACGCTACGCCGCCACAACTTTCGGAGCAAGTGCTTTGTGAATACTGCACTTGCCTCTCTAAGTTGCGGCGGCGTAGCGTAAAGAAGATACGCTACGCCCGCACGAAGATACGCCACTGTACCTGAATCTGGTCCTTTGAGCCTAGAATATTGCACCTTTTCACAATATTCAAATTTTCTGAGATTGTGGATTTGGGGTTTTCATGAGCTGTAAGTCATAATTATCACAATTAGGACAAATCACAGCTTGAACTATCTTGCTTTGCATGTAATGAGTCTCTCTCATATATTAGTTTCACCTTTTAAGTTGCATTAGTGAAATAAATGAACTTGTGCATGATATGCAAATTTTTTAAGTTTCCTCTGTATGTATACATAAATGTAACCTATATTGGCATTTGTTGACTATTACACAATGCCCCACCGACCCACTGATATTCACCTATCCAGTGATCACTATACTGCTCCTTCACAGCCAGAACAATATATCAGGTGATTCCAGGTATGGAGTAGCATGTGACTTCCATGATTCAGTGCTTGGGTCATATGATGAAGGAGGTGACATCACTACCCCCCTCTAGTTTCTGACTCTGGGAAACACCTTTTAAGTTGCATTAGTAAAATAAATGAACTTTTGCACTATATTACATTTTTCCGAGTTTCACCTGTATAAATACAAAAACTCTATGGCACTGCTCACATATCCATGGAAAACTATCCTTGGTTGTTGTACCACTGCAAGATAACACAAATTCTGATAGCCCTTTAAGGGATGCCTTACTTCAGAGGAGCAAAAATGCAATCTAATGAAAATCTCTTTGTGTTGTTGGCCATTTCATATCCTCAGCTGGGCTGAACAACCAACAATAGCAGCTGTATCTGTGGGAAAACAACTGCAGTAATTCCTGTCTGCATGGAAACGAACCGTGAAAGTCTGTCTTACTACTGCAGCTGGATGTAGCTGTTCTGAGACCTGCAGCATGTTTTGCTCTGGATACTTATGTTATGTGCACTTTGACCATTTCACTAAACCGTTTTCCTCCATAATGTAGCGTGCCCAGGTATTTCCGTGTCCACTTGGGCCTAAAGGAAGTAAGCAAGTATGAGTTATCAGGTTCAGAAGAAACGTCTGCTTCCTTTAAATTCCCTTACAGCCCAAGTCCAACCAAAACCTTTTGTTTTTAGTTTTAGATACACAGATACACAGTATAAAACAGCTGTTTGTTATGTGTTAATATAATCTGTATGTAATACATACCTCTGAGAAAGGATAAGACTAATAGACCTCTGTCTGTCATGTTCCCTTCTGTGTAAATCACATCTGCACACTGATGCCTCATACAAATGATTGGATTTCCCGGCAGACTTTTTACTACAGGGAAAGCCGAGGAAAAAGCTGAGAACCGGCTCAGCAGCTTTCTCCCCCTACACACGGCCCGTTTTCCTGGCAGGAAAACTGCCATGAGAGCTTTGGCCAGGAAACCCGGTGTTTCTCATAGGAAAACTGCCGGGAAAAAAAAATATGCTGGGAATCGCGGCAGGAAAAAAGAACATGTTCTAATTTTTCCCACCGAGAATCCCAGCGGTTTTCCTGTTAGGAAAACTGCCATGGAGCCAGTGGCGGTGCGTCCATAGAGGACGCCGACCCCTTTCGCTCTCGAACCGCCACTGTATACAATACATAGATTCATGCATTACATGAATCTATGTATTTCCGCTGCCGCCCACTATTCACATGGCCAGCCCCCTGGCGAGCGGCGGCCATCTGAATAACGGCAGCTGGTTGGCTGTGGAAGTGCCTATCAGAGACACACGGGGGGTGCATTCCTTGGATAAGACTGACAGGCGTCTCAGCCAATCAGGTTCACCGGTTCTGGTTACCGGTAACCTGATTGTCTGAAGCGTCATGAAGGGCAGGAGAAGACATCGAGGGACGTTAGAAGCAGGATGGCTGACCCCAGAAAGGTAAGTGCCAGGCGAGGGGGGGGCATTTTACAGGGCACAGTGGCAGCATTTTACAGTGAACAGTGGCGACAATTGATGGGCACAGTGGCGACAATTGATGGGCACAGTGGCTACAATTGCTGGGCACAGTGGCGACAATTGATGGCACAATGGTGACAATTGCTGGGCACAGTGACTACAATATTGCTGGGCACAGTGGCGAAAATTGATGGGCACAGTGGCTACAATTGCTGGGCACATTGACTACAATTGCTGGGCACAGTGGCTACAATTGCTGGGCACAGTGGCGACATTTGCTGGGCACAGTGGCGACAATTGTTGGCACAGTGGCTACAATTGATGGCACAGTGGCGACAATTGCTGGGCACAGTGGCAACAATTGATGGGCACAGTGGCGACAATTGCTGGGCACAGTGGCGACAATTGCTGGGCACAGTGGTGACAATTGATGGCACAGTTGCTGCGTTTGATGGCATGGCATAGTGGTGACAATTGCTGGGCACAGTGGTGGCAATTGATGGCACAGTGGTAACAATTGATGGCACAGTGGTAACAATTGATGGCACAGTGGCTGCATTTGATGGCATGGCACAGTGGCTGCATTTGATGGCATGGCACAGTGGCGAGAATTGATGGCGCAGTGGTGACAATTGATGGCACAGTGGCTGAATTTGATGGGCACAGTGGCTGCATTTGATGGGCACAGTGGCTGCTTTTGATGGGCACAGTGGCTGCTTTTGATGGGCACAGTGGCTGCTTTTGATGGGCACAGTGGTTGCAATTGATGGGCACAGTAGCTGTGTTTGAACTGTAAGGCCGCGTACACACGGCAGGGAATCTCGACGGGCAGAACACATCGTTCCGCCCGTCGAGGTTCCCTGCCGGCCGTCGAAATCGGCGACCCGCCCGTCGGGAATGGCAACCAGCACGGCCGAGGTTCTCGCTGGTTTTCAGCGAGAACCTCGGCCGTGTGTACGACAGTGAGGCTGAAATTGTTTGTTTTTTTTCGTTTTTTTGCACGCCCCCAAAAAAGTTGAGCACCAGCCGCCACTGCATGGAGCATACACACCGCCAGTTCTCCTGGCCAAACGCTGTCAAAGCAGCACACACCTCGTACAAACTGGTCATGTGTACAAGGCATTTGAGCTGACGTTTATTGGCTTAAATTCAAAGTTGTATTTTTTGATGCTTTTATGCATATTTTTTCTCAGAAATGCTTCTGTGAGATTTCCAGGTAATAAATAAAACCAGCCTGTAATCATTAGAGTCTTTAGATGCAAAGAGGAAGAGACACAGATCGATCTTGTATCAGTTGTTTCCTGTTTTCTACATAATTTTCAAGCAACACAACAACTTCTCCATATTTAGTTTACAGTAAAAGGCATAAAAGTAATTTACTGGTTGTCTGGTTATCACTTCCTTATTTACTTTACAGTAAGGCTTGTTTTGCACTTGTGATTAAGGGGCTGTAAAAACCCCTCCACCCCTCTAGCCTTGCCAGGGTTTGAAACAAAAGTAAAGTAGTACTCTTTGCAAAGTGAAGCTTAAAGTGGATGTAAACCCAATTTTTTTTATATGTCACAATGTAGAGTATAAGATTTCCTATGATCTGTGCCCAGTCTTGCCACAGAGTTAATCCAGCTCTGAGTAATCCTCTTTTATTGTTCAGTGAAAATTAATAGACTTCCAGATAAAAACCTGTCAACATTTTTGGGGTTTACATCCACTTTAACCTCATTTACTAAGCTCTGGAGAAATTGCACTTTTCAAATGCACAGTCTATTTGGCTTTAGTAAATCAACCTCTGTATGTCCTGGTACCTGTCTTGGGGTGGTGGTGGTAGATTTGGCAATGGCCTTACTTCTATTCTGATCATTACAGACCTGTCTTGCAGCACGCACATGTGTGGCCTAGCTGTCCGCACCATGGAAATGCATGACAGACCCGCACCCATCCTAACAGCCAATTCAAACCGAACGACGGGGTGCAAAAGATAGTAGGACGATCCCCCAAAAATTCTTCAAATATATTAATAGTAAAAAGGTGAAGTCTGAGCATGTTGGCCCTTTACAAAATAATCTAGAGTGAGTGACTGGGGACAAGGAAAAGGCAAATTCATGAAATACTTTCTTCTTCTCTGTATATACAAAGAAGCATGGGGGAGATCAAGTCTATAATGAAAATGGTATTGACACAGTCCCAAATGATTCAGAATTACTCAAAAGTATTATGGTCCAGAAATATTTGGACAGAATAAAGGTGGATAAAGAACTTGGACCAGATGGCATACCGGTGACCCCACATTAGGGATAAAACTTTTCCATAGAAGGTAGTTTAATAAGACACGTGGCCACTCATTCCAATTAGAAGAAAAGAGGTTTAACCGTAAACTGCGTAGAGAATTCCTTACCGTTAGAGCGGCAAGGATGTGGAATTCCCTTCCACATGTGGTGGTATCAATGGTTTCAAGAAACTATTAGATAAGCACCTGAACGACCACAGCATACAGGGATATACAATGCAATACTGACATAAAATCACACACATAGGTTGGACTTGATGGACTTGTGTCTTTTTTCAACCTTATCTATTATGTAACTACGTAACTATGTAACACATCCATCATTGGTTGCCAGCGCTAATCGGATCCCAATCAGATGCTGGTCTTCTAGCTTGCCTGCTCGACGGAAGCTGGCTGTTAGGCTGGTGTACACATGGGACGAATGTCAGTCAGTTTCTATTGAACCAGCCAATACCGGCCAATATTCGGCCCATGTGTACCAGGCTTTACAGTTTTAATACTGCTTTAAACTCGGGAGCTGCAGAAAGTTTTTATATATTTTTTGGGGAAATCCCCCTTAAAGCGGAGGTGCACTCAATTTTTTTTTTTTTAAAGCCAGCAGCTACTGATAGTACAGCTACTTACTTTTAAAAAATGGACACTTACCTGTCCCGCTCGTCTCTCAGATACTACCGCCACCATCCTCGGTGAGGGAATCAGGAAGTGAAGCCTTGCGGCTTCACTGCCGGTTCCCTACTGCGCATGCGCAATTCGTGCGGTGCATCATAACTGGTCCCCGCTCTTCTCCTGGGAACAGTGTGTTTCCCAGAAGACAGCAGGGGGGAGTGGCATGACTCTCACAGGAGTCTA
Organism: Rana kukunoris; assembly: GCA_029574335.1. Taxonomy (NCBI): domain Eukaryota; kingdom Metazoa; phylum Chordata; class Amphibia; order Anura; family Ranidae; genus Rana; species Rana kukunoris. The sequence goes on along the minus strand of CM056049.1, from coordinate 575,422,932 downwards.
TGCCTGGAAATGGTTGCAAATACCTACACCACCCTCCCCCCTGAAAGGTGCCAAATGTGACACCGGAGGGGGGGGGATTCCGAAAAGCGGAAGTTCGATTTTTGGGTGGAACTCCGCTTTAACCACTAGCCGACCAGCCGGCATCACTGTACTGTGGCAGGTTGGCTCATTCCCGCGAATCGCCATCATTGTATGCGCGCGCATGCCCACTGGCCAGCAGGGGCGCCAATCAGCGTGTGGGGCAGACTAGATGTACACTGCCCACCAGTGACAGAAGGGGATCTGTCTATGTAAATCTGTTCTGACAGGGGAGATCACAGATCCAGTCTTTCTGCTATGCTATGTTTCCCCAGGCAGCCCATCCCTCTACAGTTAGAAAACACCTACAGGGAACACATTTAACCCCTTATTCTCCCTTGATGTTAACACCTTCCCTACCAGTGTCATTAGTACAATAACAGTGTATATTTTTAGGACTGATTATTTTAATAAAAAGTGTCAAAAATGTCAGTTAGGTGTCTGACGCAATGTTGCAGTCCCGCTAAAAATCGCAGATCATCGCCTTTACTAGTAAAAATAAATTTAAAAATGCCATAAATCTCTGCAATTTTTTTTTTTTTAACCAAAAATATGTAAAAAAATATATTAACCTAAACTGAGGAAGAAATTTGATTTTAATATATATATTTTGGGGGTATGTTTATTATTTTAAAATTGGCACCCTTTTTTGGTTCATAGCGCAAAACTGAAAACCTCATAGGTGATCAAATACCACCAAAAGAAAGCTCTATTTGTTGGAAAAAAAAGGACATTAATTTTGTTTGGGTACAGCATCGCACAATTGTCAGTTAAAGCAACGCAGTGCTGTATCATAAAAAAATGGCCTGGTCATTAAGGGGGGAAATCTTCCGGTCCTTAAGTGGTTCAAATATGTCCAATTGAACCTCTTAGTAGCTTACCAGTACAATTTTCAGGTAATTAAGAATAAACTAAAACACGGTCAATATATTTGTCAGAAATAGTGATTTAATGTAAGCTGCAGTAACTCATTCACAATACACAATACAATAAAGAATGTGTCTATAGAAAATACAGTATAAGAACACAATTAAAATACAGAAGTATAAAATCATGTTCTAAATAGTCTGAATTTTTTGGTTTGACATTCATCAATTATTAACAGGCCAGAAAGTTGCCATTCACCATTTACTGGCATAAAGATGTAGCAAATGACTGAAGGTCACAAAGCTTTTTCAGGGCAAAAGGGTATTCATTGTAGCACAATTAAGTAGGATAATCTGGTCTTGACACACAATTCTGCTATTGGGATTTTGTTTCATCTATAGGATATTTGGAATCTGACTTCATACGCTTTAGAATGTTCTACAGACTTGGCAAGCGAGCTATATTATCCAGAATAGTTCCCACAATTTAAAGAACTGTACTCTGCTTAAGAACAAAAGGTCACATTCTCAACATAAATAATTTTAAAGATGCACAACATTCATTGAAATACATTCCTCAATAGCCACAAAAGCTATAAATCCACTTTGTGCGCACCAATCGCCTTTGCAAACCTAGATATTACCTTGTAAACATAGCAGTGACATGCTCACTGTGATGTACATAGCCTGTACACAGTGTTCACAGCGTCTCCCCGCAAGGATGTAGTCCCAAGGGAGGGGATGAGCACACTGACTAACCCCCAGCCTGAACGGCTCAGATGATGGGGGCAAACTTACTGAGGAGGAACTGTAAGTGAGAAATTCAGACAAAGAAAAAAAAAATTAGAAGAGAAATCGAAGGAAAAGGTAAGTGAACCAACAATGCTCTAGCTTAAAGGAAGCTATTTAGAAAATAAAAAACAAACCTTTACAACCCCTTTATGTTAAATTTTTTTCTTTCTTTTTTTTTTTTTTTAAGTTTGCACCATGTTAAAGCATTGCATACAATAATGGTCTAATATATAGCTGTAAGATACTTTGGGCCAGATTCTCGTATTTTTGCTTAAATGCCAGCGGGGCGTAGCGTATCCTATTTACGCTATGCCGCCGCAACTTTGGACGCAAGTGCCGTATTCTCTTTTTTTTTTTTTTTTTTTTTTTTTTTTTTATTTGTCAACAAAAAGCCAGGCTACGTGGGCCCTCATCATACAATTATAACATTTAAAAACAGAAAATACCCTTTGTCGGGTAAACATCAAGAAATTGTACAGGCACATACAGGGGTAAAAACCTCCTACATCTTGACCCGGTAGCTAGGCCCCCACGAGCCGGCTTCCAAAACCATTTTCCATTTTCTGGGGGAATTTAGAATAACAAAGAATAGAGGTAAGGAAAAGAGCAGAGTGAGATTAAGTAACAGGGGAGGGGGGGGGGGAGGAAAGGGGGGGGGGGTGGGCCGCACGAGCAGGGCTAGCCCTAAAAGCTCCTCAAAAAGGCGTATCGAAATTTTTCATGTATCTCCCAGGCAGTCAGGTCGTCCCGGATACTGGGGAGCCATCTACAATAGGGTGAGCTGGTATGGGTAAGGGGCTGTCCGTCTCCCTGAGCCTCTGTCCCTCCTCTGAAAATCTGAAAGTGTTGTACAATTGCCACGTATCCGAGTACGTCTCCCCTCGCTGTTGGCTGGAAAGGATCAGGTCCTCCATTCGACTGATTTCGTCTACTTTGTTAAGCCACATAGCTATGGATGGCGGGTGAGGGGACTTCCAGAGGAGGGGCACGCAGGCCTTGGCTGCATCCAAAAGATGACTCACCACCGACTTTTTATACACCCCGGGCGATAAGTCGTTAGCGTGCAAAAGAAAGTAAGCCGGGTCATCCGGAACAGTACTTCCCGTAAATTGCTGGGTGATCCGTCGTACCTCTCCCCAGAAGCCCCTGATCCGTGGACACTACCAAAATATGTGTAAGATGGTGCCTCTTTCTTGTTGGCATCTCCAACAAGTGGCCGTAGTATCAGGAAATAATTTACTCAGCAGATCTGGGGTCCTATACCAACGTGTAAGTATTTTATAATTCGTTTCTTGCGTTCTGGCGCATACTGATGATTTATGTGTGAAGCGAACTATATTTTGCTTTTTGTTGGCTGAGAAATGCGTCCCCAAGTCCCTTTCCCATTTGGCTAGGGCCGGAATCTGATGGTCACCTGGCGGAGTGTTCAATAATGCATACATCTGGGATAGTGCATGAGGGAGCACTCCGGGTTCACTACACAGTTCCTCAAATGTCGTCAACGGTGTATGGGCGGTCTGAGGGGCCGGGAGGCTGTTTAAGAAGTGGCGTAACTGTTGTGTCCTCAGGAAATCAAGACAGTATGCACCTTCAGGGTCCATCAGTTCTGCCGTCGATTTCCACTTCCCCTCCGCACTAAAGTGTGACGCTTGGAACAGGTCCGCATTCGCCAAGTCAAGGAATTTCCTGTCTTGTAGGCCTGGTTCAAAAAGGGGGTGGCCGATAATAGGTCTAAGGGGGGAGGTCCGTGATGAAAGAGAAATTTTTTCGAGGAGTGTCGCACAGATTTTGACTGTCTGCCCTATCAAAGGTTGTCGTGTAACATGTGTAGGGAGCGACTCGTGGCACCAGGGGGCACGACAGAGAGGGGTCTTGCTTTGACTTTGCTCTACCCGTGTCCAAAGCTTAATGTGTCTATGTCGGCACCAGTCAATCAACCTGACAAGGTGCGCAGCGTGGTAGTAGGTTCGTACGTCTGGTAGCGCAAGGCCGCTATTTAATTTGGGGAGAGAAAGTACCCCCCTCTGAAGCCTCGATTTTTTCCCTGCCCATAGGAAGTGGGAGAACACCGAGCGTATTTGCCGGAAGTATTCTCCCGGGATACGGATCGGGAGAGCCTGGAGGAGGTACAAGAATTTCGGTAAAATAGACATTTTTAATATATCGCATCTACCTAGCCAGGAGTGGAGACCCCCCGTCCATTGTGTTAACAGCCTCCGGACTTCCGTCAGAAGGGGGGGGGAAGTTCAGCTTATACAGCTGAGGCAGGGAGGGAGGGATGTAGGTACCCAGGTATTTTAGCGCCACCTCTGTCCACCTGAATCTAAAGTCCTCCTTAAGGCGTGTAAGTTGGCGTTGTGTAATCCCTACCCCCATTGCCTCTGACTTTGTCATGTTTATCTTCAAGTTTGATAACTTGCCATAGGTCTCAAACTCTCGTAAAAGGGCCGGGAGCGACGTGTTTGGGTCTGTGAGGGAAAAAAGTAGATCATCCCGCGTAGGCGGAGACTTTGTATTGGGCGTCTGTTGTATGTATACCTACAATGTCGGGATTCTGGCGTATGTGGCACAAAAAGGGTTCTAAGGCAAGTGCGAAGAGCAGGGGCGAGAGGGGGCACCCCTGTCTCGTCCCATTGGAGATGTTGAAATCTTCTGACAGTACCCCATTGACCCTCACCCGTGCCGTCGGTTTTTTATATATTGCCGCTACCCAGTTCCTCATTTTCTCCCCCAGGCCTATGTGCTCTAGAGTGCAAGTCATGAATTGCCAGTCTACCCGGTCAAATGCCTTTTCGGCGTCAGTCCCTACAAATAGGCTGGGTGTCTTACTGGAGGAGGCTATGTGCAGGAGATTAAGTACCTTAACCGTATTATCACGGGCTTCCCTGGTGGGTACAAAACCCACTTGGTCTAAGTGGATCAAGTGTGGAAGGTGGCCCTGTAACCTGGAGGCCAGAATTTTGGTGTACAACTTTAGGTCGGTGTTGAGGAGGGATATAGGACGGTAGCTGCCACAGTTAGTGGGGTCTTTACCTTCTTTTGGGATTACAGATATTTGAGCCTGCAGTGTGGTAAAATGAAAGGATTTACCCGAGCCTAGGTCATCGAACAGCTGGACCAAGTGTTGGCCCACGGTCGGGAGCAGTGTTTTGTAATATGCCACTGTAAGGCCATCGGGACCTGGGGCCTTGCCTGGCTTAGCATTTTTCAGTGCACACATGAGTTCAGGAAGGGTAATGGGTTCCTCCAGGCTCTCCCTAGCTTCAGACGACAGGGAAGGCATCAAGGACTTTGAAATATAGTCTAATATCATGTCACGTGCAGGGGGGGGTTTGGTCAGGTTGTAGAGGGAGCTGTAATACCGGCGGAATTCCCGTGTGATTTGTTGGGGTGTTGAGTGTTTCTGCCCCTCCGGGGACAACACATGGGGTATGTACGAGGCTAGTCGGCGCGTGCGAATAGTGTTGGCTAATAGTCTACCGTATTTATCTCCTGACTCGTAGGTGAAGCGCCGGCACGTTTGCAGTGCCGCTTTGGCCTTAAAGTGCAGTAGATCCGTTATACGGGCGCGGGTAACATCGAGTTCTGCGCCCGTCTGCCTATTCGGTGTCACCTTATGCGTCAATTCTAAACCTTGTAGCTTATCTAGGAGCAGTGTCAGTCGTTCCGTGCGTTCCTTTTTAAGACGTGCGCCGTGTTTGATCAGTAGCCCACGGACTACCGCTTTATGGGCTTCCCACACCACGGTGTCATGTGGAGTCCCCCAAGGCTCACCTCTGTCACCGGTGCTCTTCAACATCTATCTTCGACCTCTCTTTGAAGTCATCAGTAGTCAACAACTACTTTATCACTCATATGCAGACGATACGCAACTGTATTTTCGCATCTGCAATAGAAAGGATCATCATCTCAGCTTAGAGAATTGCCTCTCTTCGATTGAAAACTGGATGACTAGGAGTTATCTCAAACTCAACAATTCTAAAACAGAACTTCTTCTGTTTCAGGCCAGTCGCAAGAGTCAACTGGCAACAACCTGGACACCTCCACCCATTCTGGGCCAGATCATCTCCCCTAGCGCCAAAGTCAAAAGTCTCGGGATCATTTTTGACACCCACATGACAATGGACGCACAAATAGGGTCAGTAGTCAGCGGATCTCACCATCTGCTGCGCCTACTCCGCAGACTTATTCCATTCATTCCCAAAGAAGATGTGCCAGTCGTGGTGGGAACAATTGTGAACTCCAGACTGGACTATGCAAATGCCCTCTACCTCGGACTCCCAAAGTACCAAATCGCACGTCTGCAAGTCGTACAAAATATGGCCGCCAGACTGGTGACTGGGAAAAAACCCTGGGAATCAATCTCACCGTCGCTGAGATCCCTTCACTGGTTGCCAGTAAAAGACAGAATTGCTTTTAAAGCTCTCTGTCTGACTCATAAATGCATCCATGGGAAAGCCCCGCAATATCTTTGCGATAAAATAGAACCCCTCAATCCCAATCGCATTCTGCGATCCAGTGACCAAAATTTGGTCAAAGTACCCAAAGCCAGACTCAAGTCCAAAGGAGAAAGAAGGTTTGCGGTCCAAGGTCCCAGACTTTGGAACGCTTTGCCAACCTGCATTCGGTTGGAGGAAAACCACCTGACCTTCAGAAGACAGATTAAAACTCTGCTCTTTTGATGTCAAGAGAGACTGATACAACAAGCGCCCAGAGGCGATTTGGTTCGCATGTGCCGCGCTATATAAGTTTTTCATTCATTCATTCATTCACCCCCCTGTCACTATCAGGTGTAGAGTTTGTAGAGAAGTAGTGCCTTAACTCCCTCACTACCTCCGCCATGACTTCGGCATTTTGTAGGAGGCTCTCGTTCAGCCTCCACACTGGCCTCCTGTCTCCTGTTTTATCAAAGATTGAGTATTTCAGGGTGATCGGGGCGTGGTCCGACCACGTGATCGACCCAATTGTGACCTCCCGTATCGCGTCTAATTGTCCATGTGGTAACAGGAAATAATCAAGTCTCGAATACGTCTGGTGAGGCTTAGAAAAGAAAGTGTAATCCCTGTCTCCAGGGTGTAGGAGCCGCCAGGCATCTACCAATTGCATGGTGCGTAGAGAAGTGTCAATACGCTTGAGGGCGTCACGTGTCAGGGATGATGTCCCCGTAGATGTGTCTTCTGTCGGTATTAAGGAGATATTCAGGTCACCCCCCACTATCAGCTGGCCTTCTGTGAAGCGACCGAGCTGTCCCAGTCGTTTCCTAAGGAATACGTCCTGTTGGGCATTAGGGGCGTACAGATTGGCAAACGTCACTGTTTTGTCCCCTATCCTGCCCTTCAGGAAGAGGAAGCGTCCCTCCCTGTCTGTCAGGACATCCAAGGGTGTCCATGGCACTCGTGCCGAAATTAGAATAGAGACCCCTCTGGATTTGGCCTCTGAATACTGGGAGTGGTGCACTATAGGGTAAAATTTGTTTTGTAAAAACGGCAGTCGACATTCTTTAAAGTGTGTCTCCTGCAATAGTACCACGTCCGCCCCCATACGTCGCATGTCCTGCAGCATCATGCGCCGTTTTTCGGGCGTGTTAAGGCCCTTAACATTAAGCGATATCACGGTAAGGGCGTCCATGCTCGTGCAGCTGAGAGAGAAAGGTAAGGCAGGGGGGGGGTTCACCTAATGGGTGTTGACGTGGGGGGGGGGTGGGGTGGAAAGAGGAAGAGTGGATATTAAGAAATAGAAAAGAAGTAGAACAGATGGAAAAAGAAAGGGAAGTCAGGTGGTAGGCTACAGATGGGGCCACCAAGCAGGTATTACTAAGGTAGCCAAAATCGGCTTTATACACTCTACGGGGGTACCCCGAGTATCGAGTGCGGTCCTAAGTGGGGAAAGTGGGCTAAACAGGGACTAAGAGCAAGCCCCCGGTCCTCCCCCCCAATCCCCGGCCTAAATATATACTGTGAAAAAATAAACTGAATTTTAACCGGTTGTGTAGATTATAGTCAGAAACGATAACAGAACTGGCATGCAATAAAACATTAAGTGCAATAAACAGGTTTAAGGCAAACATAGCAAAAAGTGCAAACAGGACATTTCGTTACCCTTAAGGTAATGGGTTCAGGATCCCAGCCCCCTCATGTCCAATACTGCCCTCCCCTCACCCTCAAAACCAAGTCCCATCTCCCCCTCATGGCCATTTGGTAGACCAGACTTGTCTCACTCCCGGGGACCGAATAATACATCCAAGAGTATTCTTACAGGGTTCTCAACAGCACAGTCCACTTGCTCTTCTGACCATGACATGTCTTGTGCTATAGGTATGGATCGGTGCAAAGTGAAGTGTCCCTTTCTCTGTATCACCCGGCGGGGGGGCCCCCCGTTTTTCGTCTCAGGCCCCCTTGGCAGTCCCGCCCTCCATCCCATAGGTTCCAGGCCAGTAGGGAAGTCTCCAGGTAAAAAACAGTAAAGACCTGCATAACTCAAGCCCGGGGGGGGGGGGGGTGCGAGGAGCATGTAACCGGCATCTCTAACATCTACCTTTCCCCCTTCCCCCAACCACCAGATGTGTCAGTCCGCGCGGTCGGTCCGACTCCGATCGCATCGGTGCCCCTCCAAGGGAGCAAACTTAAATTGTGCGGGGTGCCCGCCATGCATGACCCGGGTCAGCCAGGGGAGGGATCACCCCAATATCACGATGGGGACACCCGGGAGTATCTTTTCCTGGGTCTACAGCTGCCCCATCTCTGCAGGGGCCATGAAGGGCGGGGTATCCCCTATTTGTGGTCCGACAGGGGGGGCTCTCCAAGGTGACGTCTGTTAGCATTACATCTCAGCCTGGGTAGGTGGCCCGGGGGACAGATGAAGAGGTTACCCAATCAGTATTTCCCAGGGGGTGCCGCTGCCACAGCCATCAGGGGGGGGACCAGAGGTAACCGTGGGTATCATGGCGGCGTATCGGGGGTCTCACATGTAGGCAGTAAGGGAGGGGGCGAAGGGGGGGAAGTCAAATTTGTGGCCCAAGGCCTACTCACGTCCCGCTTCTCTTCTTGACGAGTGTCGTCTCCGTCTTCCCCTCTGCGGATGCTGCATCAGGGGGCCCCGATAGGCCGCTGCGCCGGAGCGGCCGGTCTGGCGGGGGATATACTGAAGCCAGTCCGGGACCTGGATTGGCTCGACTGCCATGAACTCGAACAGGGCTGGGAGGTCCACGGTGTTCTGCAGTACGAAGGCCGCGTTGTCTTTGCGGAAGGTGACCGCTAGCGGGTATCCCCAGCGGTAGGTGTGTCCCGTTTGCCTGGCCAAGTCCAGAACAGGCCGCAGCATCGCTCTTCGGCGTAGGGTCGCCCTCGAGAGGTCTGGCAGGATACGTACTTGTGTCCCCTCGACTTCTATGTCCCCCATGTCCCATGCTCGCCTCAGGATGTCCTCTTTCTGCCCGTAGCGGTGCAGGCGACATACCACGTCCCGCGGCCTGTCCCGGTCTGTCGATTTGGGTCCGAGTGTTCTGTGCGCTCTGTCCACCACCACCTCCGCCGTCGGATTTTCCAGGACCGCTCTGAAGATGCTCAGTACTTTGGCCCCTACATCTTCCACGTCTGCCGACTCAGGGATGCCGCGAAGCCGCAGGTTGTTGCGGTGGCTCCTATCTTCCACCTCTTCCAGGTGGAGCTGCAGCGAGATGGCGGCGTCTTGGTGGCGATCCCGGGCCTGCTCCAATGCTGCTACGCGGTCCGCCAGTGAAGACACCGCTTCCTCTCCTGATGCGACCCGCTCGGTAAGTGTTGAGACCTCCCCACGTACCTCTTGTATGTCTCGTCTGTGGGTTTCTTCCAATCTTAGGATCAGGGCCTCGATGTCTGTCCTAGTTGGTAGGGCCTGTAGTAAGGCCTTAATGTCTGGGTCTAGGCCTGCAGGCTCCGGGGCCTGAACGGAAGACATGCCGTCGTTCAAGGTGACGTCTGGAGACTGGTGGGACAATGTCATCCAGTCGTCTAGCTCCCCTGCATCCAGCAGTTGCCCTCGTGGTGTCTCCCCGTCTGCCAGTTCAGGGCCTCGTGGTTCGGGTAGGCCTGAGTCCGGTGGTACCTCCTGCAGAGACTTAAAATATTTCTGTATCTCTCCTGAAATCTTCCCCGCTGGGGTCCCCTTCGTCGCTGCTCTTGTCCCGTATCGTTTGGCAGTGTTCATGCCGGTTATTGGTCTGGTTTTGGCCAGAAATCAGGGGATCAGGCCGGGAGCTCTGATGGAAAGCAGCTTCACTCAGCCATGTCCAGGCCACGCCCCCCCCGTATTCTCTTTTTTTGTTTACAAACGGTTTATTGAAAAATAAGTCTCAATACAGTTATGACGTACATTGGCAAGAAGTACAAAACAAATATAAGTACATATTTATATATATCAGCAGTAAGCATCTGTGAAACATAAGCATAGCAGTAAATCGAGAGGAGGAAAAATAGGTCCTGGTATGTATAAAAGGTCATTCGGTAGCAATATACAGTGACAAAAGAGTCTAATGAATTAGATGTGAGTCTGTTATCTTCCCCTTTTTTTTTTCTTCTTCTTTTTCTATTGGCCATTAAACCAAGTGCCGTATTCTCAAAGCACTTGCGTTCTAAGTTACGGCGGCATAACGTAAATGGCCCGACATAAGCCCGGGTAATTCAAATGTGGAAGAGGTGGGCGTGTTTTATGTAAATGTGTTGTGACCCCACGTTTTTGAGCTTTTTTCTGAACTGCACGAAATCACGTCGCAAATAGTCAATGCTTTCGACGTGAACGTAACTTACGCAAATCCCTATTCGCGAACGACTTACGTAAAAGAATCGGGAATCGCCGTATTTAGCTCATTTGCATATTCAACGTGGCTAATCGACGGAAGCGCCACCTAGCGGCCAGTGTAAATACAGTAGGTGACTGCGATATTGTGTCAATCTCGCTCCCTTTCTCAGCGAGATTGACCACCTACGAGCCCCATCGCTGGAGCCAGCATTGAGCTGGCTTGCCGCGATGGAGACAAAGCCGTCATAGAAGCGACGGGGATCCAACTTGGATTCCCGTCAATTCTACACGTGGGCGGCGTTTAGTATGAATCCTGAAGGGTGAATCCACGTGGTACCTACCGGAGCATGATGGGACTGCGACTTCACAAGATAGGCCTGTATAAGTCGCTGGGAGCCGTGCGCCCGGCATAACAGCGGGAGGAAGCGTCGAGTCAACATCTGGAGAAGAGAAGAAGACGTGACAGAAGCGGCAGCCAGTCCTGAAGAAGAAGAAGGCACCCGAGAGCGCCGAATCAAGAGCGGAGAGCGGGAGAAGACCCCGGAGAGCGGAGAAGACCCACCGGAGAGCGGAGAAGACCCCCGAAGAGCGGGAGAAGACCCCGGAGAGCGGAGAAGACCCCCCGGTGAGCGGAGAAGACCCCCGGAGAGCGGGAGAAGACCCCGGAGAGCGAGAGCAGACCCCCCGGAGAGCGGAGAAGACCCCCGGAGAGCGTGAGAAGGCCCCCCCTGGTAAAAGAGCTAAAGAAGACAGGGGGGGGGCCATCCGGAGCTGTCTAATAAAATACTTTAAAAACCCTGTGTTGTTTATTTTGTGTTTACACTTTGCCTCCAGGTGAATGGGTAGGGGTACGATGTACCCCATATTCATTCACCTAGGGTGGGGGGCCGGTATCTGGGGGCCCCCTTATTAAAGGGGGCTCCCCTATTCCGATAAGCCGCCCGCCCACATACCCCCAAAACCAACGGCCAGGGTTGTCGGTAAGGGGCCCTGTCTTCATCAACATGGGGACAGGGTGCTCTGGGGTGGGGGGGTCTAAGTGCGCCCCCCTGCCCCAGAGCACCTGACCCCCCCATGTTGAGGGCATGCTGCCTGGTACGGCTCAGGAGGGGGGGGGGCGCTCGCTCGCCCCCACTCCCTGACCGGCCGGCTGGCGTGCTTTGGATACCGGTCTGGTATGGATTGTGGGGGGACCCCCACGCAGTTTTTTCGGCGTAGGGGGGGTCTCCTTACAACCCATACCAGACCTAAGGGCCCGGTATGCTCCTGAGGGGGGAACCTATGCCGAATCTCCTTCAGGATTCATACTAAACGCCGCCCACGTGTAGAATTGGCGGGAATCCTAGTCGGATCCCCGTCGCTTCTATGACGCGCTCGCTGGAAGGTGCTTTTACTATTCCAGCGAGTGTGAGATGTCAGCACCCTGTCGCCGAGAATCGACGCGATGCTGTCGTGCTAAAAACACATTCTCGGCGGCAGGTACTGTATGCAACTTAGATACGACGGCGTAAGAGACTTACGCCGCTCGTATCTAAGCAAAATTCCAGCGTATCTCGTTTTTGGAATACAGAAAATAGATACGCTGGCGCTTCTTAGAAGTTACGCTGCGTATCTCGAGATACGCCAACGTAACTCTGCTGAGAATCTGGCCCTTTGTTTTTAAACTATAAGGACCTGCTTACACATGCCCCATTAATCTGCGTTGGGTAGAATTGCCCAATGCAGTCTCAATGCAAGAACAAATTTGAAGTCCAGGCACAATGCTAATTACCCATATGAAATACAGTACATATCTGTATTTCTGTAGTTAACCACTTAAGCCCCGAACCATTTTGTAGCTAAATGACCAGGCCCCTTTTTGCGATTCAGCACTGCGTCGCTTTAACTGACAATTTCCGGTCGTGCGTCGTGGCTCCCAAACAAAATGTATTTGATTTTTTGCGCTATAAACAAAAATAGAGCGACAATTTAAAAAAAAAATGCAATATTCTTTTCTTTTCTTTTTTGCTATAATAAATATCCCTCAAAAATATATATATAAAAAAAAAATTCTCCTCAGTTTAGGCCGATACGCATTCTTCTACATATTTTTGGTAAAAAAAAATCGCACACAGAGATAGTGTGGGCGGGACTGAAAGGAGGAGGAGGAGCTGTATTCCTCCCTGCTCGTATGTGAGGAGAGTGATGGCTGGACTCGCTGGGCTGTAAAAGAGTGTCATAGAGTGACACCCGGCTCAGCTTGCAGTCACCACTCTCGGAATTTACAGGCTGGTTCTCCTGTCCAAAGAACGGGAGAAAATTGTCTGTTTTTTCAGTAACTTAGATGAAGGCTTGGCCCCCAGAGTGCTCATGGAGTCCTTTATGCAACTCTTCCCAGTGCCAATGAGGATGCAGAGGAAGGAGCAGATCGGGCGGCTGTGGTTGTGTAAGCGCTCACATTATGCAGTGTCAGCAAGCAGAGGGAGGGGGAGAAATGCCCCGCAGAGCTGACTGGGAAGTCTCTCCCTCTCAGGAGAGACTTTTACCCCAGCGGTAGCCCGAGCAAAATCCAAAAAATGCAAAAAAAATATGTTTTTTTCGGGGGGGGGGCACATCATAATGTTGGGGGGGGGGTCAGGGCCCCCTCTGGTCCCCCCTAGGGTGTATGAGCATTATGTGTCAGCAAAATTTCCCTCCCAAAAAACGCCTGGGTGCAGAAATATTCCTCAGAGACTGAAGACATAGTACAGGAGATGGTCAGAGATTGCAGACATACTACAGGACATGGTCAGAGACTGCAGATATAATACAGGAGTTGGTCAGAGACTGCAGATATAATACAGGAGATGGTCAGAGACTGCAGATATAATACAGGAGATGGTCAGAGACTGCAGACATAATACAGGAGATGCTCAGAGACTGCAGACATACTAGACATATTGCCCGGGGGCCCCATGAGTTGTCAGTAAGCCCCTGTTTCCCTCCATTCTCCTATTTCTATGACTTTGTTAGGAACATCGCAGAGACCACCTACTGAGAGGGGTAGTTGCACCCCAAAATGGCGATGACAGGCCCAGACCTTCAAGCTGCACCAAATGATTACAGGGGGAACACATGACCAACTATATGGTAATGCCTAAAAAATAAATATATATATATATATATATATATATATATATATATATAATATAAATATAAATATATATATATAAATATATATTTTATAAGTATAAATAAATACACAAACCCATCATGGGAAAGCCGAGGCATAAGCTATAAACCTTTTTAGGAAAATGTATATAGACTGATGCCGCGTACACACGATCGTTTTTCGGCATGTTAAAAAACGTTGTTTTTGAGCATGTAGAAAAAACGAAGTTTTTCCAACTTCATCATTAAAAACGATGTTGCCCACACACCACAGTTTTAAAAAAAATGATGAGCAAAGCGCGGTGACGTACAACATGTACGATGGCACTCTAAAGGGGTATTTCCATTCAAGCTCCCGTCTTCTAACTTGCTTTTGAGCATGCGCGGGTTTAAAACTTTGTTTTTAAAGTCGTATAAAGCCCACACACGATAATTTTTTTCAACACGAAAAACAACATTTTTAAAAACGACGTTAAAAAATGCAGCATGCTTGAATTTTTTTTGGTCGTTTTTCAGAAGATGAAAAACGATGTGAAGCCCACACACGATCATTTTAAATGATGTTTTTAAAAACGTAGGTTTTTTTATGCCTAAAAACGATCGTGTGTACGGGGCATTACATTAGCTAGATCTACTGATAGCCTGGATCCTGGATCCTGGGACTTCAAAAAGGAATGATAGCTCCAATAAACTAGAAATGGATTAAAAGCAAAGGATTAATGATGATAAGTAGTGTATAGGTCATAATCAAAAAAGTAGACCAAGCCACAAGAGATGAATAAACAAAGACTAGGCTATCAATGCTAAAAAGAATGTCAGCTACAAAAAAAAAACAAGCTCCCAAAACAAGCGTATCCATAAGCTCATAGTCAGAGAAGAAGAATTGTAAGAGCAGAGGAGCAATCAATGATTGTATAGTTACCTTAGAAGTTATGGCAGCGCATATTGTCCCAGGGGCTCAGCAGGGTCTGTGCCTTTTTCTTTGTCTCTATATGATTGGGGATTTGACGCTATATATTCTATTTGGGTTATCCACAACTGCAAAAATGACTCCTAATTAATGGTGGAGAAAGTGGATGATCAGCCCACCAGAATAAACCACAGTATATAAAATATAGGTTTTAGGTGGACCGGTCTTCATCAAGGCCCTTGTGTAAAGTGCAGTCCTAACTTCTATATGTGAGAGTCTCCATGTTGGAGCAAATATAACCATGGATAAATTAAGGGAAGTGGGAAAATATTGCGCTGATCTAAATAAATGACAATGAGGCCGCATACACACGAGGAGACATGTCCGCTGAAACTGGTCGGCAGACCTGTTTCCGCGGACATGTTCGATCGTGTGTATGTATGGCCTAGCGGACAGGTGTCCAGCAGACAAAAGTTTCTAAACATGCTTAGAAACTTGCCCACTGGAAACCTGTCCGTCGGACATGTCTGGTGGTTAGTACGCCCAACCATCGGACCGAAATCCCGCGCATGCGTCGAATTGATTTGACGTATGCGTGGAAACATCGAACTTCCTTGTTTGAGCACGTTGGTGTCTTCTACGTCACCGCGTTCTCTGTCCGCAGGGATTTTGGTCTGATGGTGTGTACACACATCAGACCAAAATATCCCTTCAGACATGTCCGATGAAAACGGTCCGTCGGACCTGTTTCATCGGACATGTCTCCTCGTGTGTACGCGGCCTGAAAGAAAATGAGCTGCTACACTACAATATGACAAATATTTAAAGTGATGTGAGGAAAAAAATGTAGCGCTAAGTGAAATGGAGACATTAAATCTCTAAATAAAAACAAATACAAATCACTGTAGTGAATAGTGATAAAGTGACAATAAAGGAAAGTGGATGAAAAAGCAAGTGTTATGAACAAAAAACAACAAAAATTGACAATGTAAAGTCCATCAAAGGCTGGTGAACAAAAAAGATGGTGGATTGACCACGTAGATCCTCAAAGGCAAGCAAACATTCCAGAAATTCTATGAAGATATAAATGCGCTTACCAGAAGACGTGGATCTGTCTGTCAACGACAGCAGATCGATCGGGCATGGAAAACTCTCAGGCCGCGTACACACGATCAAATCTATCTGTTGAAAACGGTCTGACAGACCGTCTCAGCAGACAGATTCGATCGTGTGTACGGGCGAGCCGACGGATTTGGCCAGCAGACAGATTTTAAAGCCTGCTTTAAAATCTGTCTGCTGAGAACCGTTGGACCGATATGTCTGCTGGTTAGTACGCTAACCAGCAGACATATCTGCCCACACATGCGTCGAATGGAGTGTTTTACTTCCTGGTGCGGTGACGTGGCGTCGTCAACGTCACCGCCACGTCACCCGGATTTTGGGTTGATCGTGTGTACAGCGATCAAACCAAAACAGCCAGCAGACAAATCTGATCAAATCGGTCTGTCCGACCGATTTGAGCAGATTCATTTGCTCGTGTGTACGGGGCCTCAGGGCACAATCTGCTCGGCTTCCTCGAACTGGATAAACAAGTGGAGTGAATCTTCAGTGGAGGGCCATAGGTGCACGGCGTCCTGGAATGAGTGGTCTGAAGTATCCAAACCCAAATGAATGGGGAAGAGGGGTGGACTGGGGTGTAACCCCTTGGAGGATGGGACAAGGCAGCAATGGAAGGCTCCAAATAGCATATGGGGAAGAGAATGAAAAAACGCAACCCCAATGGTGCAGGTCAAAACAAATATTTAAAGGTTTTATTGTAATAGATGGATAAATTAAGGGCAAGGGAGACCATCCCAAGGTCCAGAGACACAGAGGCACAGCAAACACCCAATGGCAATTGAAATCATCCAAATGCATCCCATTGTCAATTCCAGCTTCAAATGTGTCAAATGTATGCAATTAAAACCTGTTTTTTTTTTATTGCAAGTTGTCAGACAGGGCAGTTTTGTTTTTTGCAGTCTGGCTGGTAAATGTGCTGGTAAACCTTTTGTTTGTTTGTGCTGTGCAAAGCCCTTCTATGTGCACCTTACTTCAAAAGTTAGTTAGAAACAAGCTTTGTACTCTGAAAGATTTTCATCCTTTTCCTTCCCCTGCTTTTTCAAGGACTTGACAGCCAAATATTACTTTTTTATCTTACTTTATGATGTGCCTTTTTTGTGTCTGAATTTTATACACACCCTTAAAATCCTTATATGAGCTTAACGTTCAAAATTTTTCTACTATCGACTATTTTGTGCTGCCATCTTGTGGAAAATGGTGTGTATTAAAACTATTCCTACTTTCTAAATCATTTGTATCTCTTGCTATTTAAAAGAAAAACATATTTGCTAACAGAGATGGGAACAAGACAAATATTTCTCCTCTTTCTTTATTACTCTATTACTTACCCCCTCTTTACAATCTATAGGAAAAATAACCCCACAACCTTGAAAGTGTAAGTGTTTGTAAGTCACCACATCGATATTAAATGTAGAAAAAACAAAAATACCCCCTTGAGGGTGGGACTTTAATAGTGACACAAACACTGAGAGTATAGAAAAGTAAGTTTATTAACCACTTCCTTACTGGGCATGTATACCCCCTTCCTGACCTTGCGGCACTGCGTTGCTTTAACTGACAATTGCGCGGTCGTGCGATATGGCTCCCAAACAAAAAAGGCGTCCTTTTTTCCCCACAAATAGAGCTTTCTTTTGGTGGTATTTGGTCACCTCTACGGTTTTTCTTTTTTGCGCTATAAACAAAAAAGGACGACAATTTAAAAAAAAATATATATATTTTTTACTTGTTGCTATAAAAAATAGCCCAATTTAAAAAAAAAAATAAAATTCAGTCTAGGCCGATACGTATTCTACATATTTTTGGTAAAAAAAAAAAAAAAATCGCAATAAGCGATTGGTTTGTGCAAAAGTTATAGCGCCTACAAAATAAGGGACAGAATTATTATTTTTTATTATTTTATTTTTTTACTAGTAATGGCGGCGATCTGCAATTTTTATTGCGACTGCGACATCATGGCGGACACATCGGACACTTTTGGCACCATTCACATTTATACTGCAATTAGTGCTATAAATATGCACTAATTACTGTATAAATGTGACTGGCAGGGAAGGGGTTAACACTAGGGGGTAAGGAAGGGGTTAAATGTGTACCCTATATAGTGTTCTAACTGTGGGGGGAGGGGGGGTGACTGGGGGTGACCGATCTGTGTCCCTATGTACAAGAGACACAGATCGGTCTCCTCTCTCCCTGACAGGACGCTGTCATTGTGAGAGCCGGCAATGAGAAATGATCTCATATGTTTACATATGAGATCATCTCTCATTCGCTGCACAGATCGCATCGCAAACGGGCACTCTGATTGGCCGTTCGCGGCGATCTGTGATTGGCTGTGTCCAAGGGACACGGGCAGCACAGAAGTTCCCCGCTGCGTGCTCTGGAGCGCGCGCTAGGAACGACTAAAGGAGCTGCCGTGAAAACACGGCGCCCCAGAGAATTAGAACCACCCTGCGGCCATATATAGTCGTACGGCCGTAGGGAAGTGGTTAAATATGTAGAAAAAAACATAATAGTGCCATATAAACAGTAAAAAAAAACACATACAAGTGGTATATACAACTTGTATACAATAATAAACAATTAAGACTACTAATAGTCCAACTTGATAGCTGTTTTGGTTAATCCTTCTTCAAGGGGTATTATAGACTTCTTAGTGTCAGGAATTTATATGTCTAGTAAAAACGATACATACATATATTACAAAGAAGAACTCAATCATTATTACAGTTCAGGTGATTGCAGTTACAGTGTTCACAGAAAGCGAAAGATAGTAATAATCCAATCAAAAATGCCAACAAAAGAAAAAAAAAATTGGATTTTTTATTGTTGGATTGGATTATTACTATCTTTCGCTTTCTGTGAACACTGTAACTGCAATCACCTGAACTGTAAATGATGATTGAGTTCTTCTTTGTAATATATGTATATACCGTTTTTACTAGCCTCCTCTCAAACAAATTCCAAAGTCATTGCTTACATTTGGAGATGCTTTTTCCCGGCACTAAGGATAACAGCATGAATCACCAGGCAGGAGTCTGCAGCCACCCGGTGTCTGTGCAGTAGTCGGTGTGCGCTCCACCGCCGTAGTTATACCAACCGGAAGAAGACACTGCACTATGCCAGCTTACATAACTGAGGACTCACTCTCCGCTCCACAGACTCCACCTACAAACGGGTCCCACCCACTCTCTCTGCTCGCAGACTACGCCCGCCCTCTACATTTGCAGACTCCGCCTGCCCCCTACGCTACAGACTCTGCCCACGGACCAGGTACCGGGTCATACATTGGGAGCATTTGTGTGAGTACAAGTACTTGCGCAAATGCTCTGTATCGGTCCCGATACCCATAATAGTATCGGTATCGGAACAACCCTAGTTTTGACGTATGTCTTCATCAAAAGATGTGATTATTATTATTTTATTTATGTAGATTCATAGATTCATTTATCTATTTATTGTTTTTGCACTACCATCTTTATATAGCACTTTGTGGTTTGGTAGTGCAGGCATATTGTATTTATTATATATATATATATATATATATATATATATATATATATATATATATATATATATATATATATATATATATATATATTTCAGCTTAATATATGATTTATGTTATTTACATATAATTTTGTTGACAAGATAAAGATGGAATACTTTCAGTAGTGGTAAAGCAAACTATAAACTAAAGCAAACTATATTGAATGATTTTCATTTTACAATGTTTATTTGCATTTGCTTATGTCAAAAATAAAATTATTATATCTTCAATCCCATTGGGAATATTGTCCCTCACTTCCTGTCCATGTAATACTACAGTAGATTGGAGTTATTAGTAAATAAAAAAATGAGGGTGTGGTACTTACCTGGACAGGAATAGCAGACAGCAATAAAACATTTTCAGATATTTTATTTCCTTCCTATCTTCTCTGTTTCTGCAAACCAATTCACACCTTCAGAATTCTGCAAGCTCAACTCTGGTCAAAATCCTATTTTTTTTGACCAGAGCGGGGATGAGTTAGAACACTGTTCAGGTTTTTATTACTGTGTATATGTCTGTTGGATAGATCTCCCCTCAATCTCCTTTTGAAGAGACAGATTGTCACATCCTGACATGCAGGATGCTACCGTAATAATCTCTGCATGGGGACCCTTTCTTATGTTACCTATGGTGAGAGATTTACCTTCATTTCCAGTAACAGGAAGGGAAGCTTAATCTCCTCTACAGGGACACAGGAGAAATAAAACCTGGCAGGGACTTTAACCCTTCTCTGCTTTATCCAACACCAAAACAAGTTTTAGATGTACAGTAGTTGGGCTTTAAACATGTTCTCTTTTATCAAAGAAAGACAAAATCTGCTCAGCATAGATCGATTGTCCCTAGGTCTAAAGCTGATATAACTACCCAATTGTGGTTCTCTTCATACTACAACATATTTATTTATCTTGCACAACTATTGTACACAACACATGGTATAGTTTATTTAAGTCATATTGTGTTACAATAGTAGGGTGGATATGAACAGGACTATTTAGTTTGTATCAAAAATTGTATCCAAATGTGGATAATCCACATTTGTGCACAATAAGGTATAGCTTACTTTATGGGTTCATTTTTGGAGTGGGATGTTCACTTAAAGGGACCACTACCAAATAATTAACAATAGGTTAAGGTTGGTGCCATTTATACTTTATTATTTATTTATTTACCTTGCTTTCATCCCAAAATGTCTTCCCTAGCTTGCCGCTTGAGCCCAGGAGTATGGAGCACACCGCACACCTGTCAAAGTCTTTGTAGATGAAACAGGGTCGGGTTTACATACCAGCCTAAGCTGCTCCATACTGCGCTTTTTTTTATTACTATTGATTGCTATGTTTTTAACCACTTTAGCCCCGGACCATATTGCTGTCCAATGACCAGAGCACTTTTTGTGATTCGGCACTGCATCGCTTTAACTGACAATTGCGCAGTCGTGCCACGTGGCTCCCAAACAAAATTGGCGTCCTTTTTTCCCCACAAATAGAGCTTTCTTTTGGTGGTATTTGATCATCTCTGCGGTTTTTATTTTTTGCACTATAAACAAAAATAGAGTGACTATTTTGAAAAAAATTCTATATTTTTTACTTTTTTCTGTAATAAATATCCCCCAAAAATATATATTTTCCTCAGTTTAGGCCGATACGTATTCTTCTACATATTTTTCGTAAAAAAAAAAATCGCAATTAGCGTTTATTGATTGGTTTACGCAAAAGTTATAGCGTTTACAAAATAGGGGGTAGTTTTATGGCATTTTTATTATTATTATTTTTTTTACTAGTAATGGCGGCAATCAGAGTTTTTTTTCAGTACTGCGACATTATGGCGGACACTTCGGACACTGTTGACACATTTTTGGGACCATTGGCATTTTTTTAGCGATCAATGCTATAAAAATGCATTGTATTACTATAAAAACGCCATTGGCAGTGAAGGGGTTAACACTAGGGGGCAGGGAAGGGGTTAAGTGTGTTCCTGGGTGTGTTCTAACTGTATGGGGGGGTGGACTCACTAGGGGAAATCACTGATCTTCTGTTCATACATGCCCCCTAGTGGCCGTCGAAAGTGCCGACATAGAGCTACGGGCTCTCGCCCAGGAGAGCCGACCTGCCGCCGTAGAATGACGGCGGCTGGTCGGCAAGTGGTTAACATTTATATTCATTTATTCGAATATCTTTTACCTTTTTCAATAAATAACCATATTATATTGGGATTTACACTATGTGGAGGCTTTCTCTCCTTGTTTTTGATTCCCCACCTCGTGATGAAGCTTTGTCATTGGACCGTCTGGCACTCATGATTCTGCCTTCTTGGAGTTACCATTCATTTGGCTGTCAACACTGGTAGAAGGAGGATACCATTTGAAGACTCATATCTTGAGTTCCATTACCGGTGGATACAAGCTTAGGTGACCCACAACTGTAAGGTTAGTCGGGTCTACAACCGCTGGTAAGAGTATTTATCCCCTCCATTTGTCTATGTTTTGGAAATAATTCTGGGTGACCATCTATGACAGCATATCGTTTCAAGACACCTGTGATTTCATTCCATTCAGCATGCACTTCTTGTGGACTATACTGTATGTCTGTATATGCATATAAGTGCTGATTGTAATAGTTTTTGAGACTAACATTCTTCACTAAAGATCACCTTTTGGGGTCATTTATATCACTGGTTTTATGTGCCATATATATATATATATACACACATTTTTATATATTTTTATTTCTTATATAATTTTTGTGTTTTGGACTTATCACCGTGCCTTGGTGTTCAAGGATTACCACTTATCTAGGGTTACTTTTACATTTGTTGTAATTTTCATCTACAGGTATTTCACATTTTTACAATACTTGGGTTGACACCATTCACCTATTTCATTAATAAAATGGGGGGTAACTAAATGCGCAAACCTATTTCATTAGCGCCATACTTTATATTATATAGACTATGCCTTTGCCCAAGAAAAGTACTCCTGGATTAACTGGTGCAGAAGTGACATTGACAGTTAGCTGAATAAATGGGGATAGTGGAAGGGGAAGAGACACAAGAGCTATATAGTTACAGTGAAAGTGAGCAGAGTTACAGTAGCTAAGTGAGCTTGATGGTGTCTAGGAACTCTGAAAAACACCAGTGGAGTATAAGGACAGACTGGCCACTTATATTTATTTTTACACATTCTTCCCCTTGAACTACTACTACTATGGTAATGCATTATTTTATAAAATATTACACTGAAAAGATTTTGGCCTAAATTGCTGTGGTCCTTCAATTTCTGTAGCTAGAATAACAAAAATATGCAAATTCAGCTAGTGAAGAATATGGAGAGCAGGGCTCAGATCCAGTGGGCGGGTGAAGCTTGAGAGCCAAGGGGAGAGAAAAGGGTATGAGCCAGTAAGTGGAGGGGGTGGATGAATTGGTATTCTTGGAGAAATTTATAATAGCAGAAAAACAGTTTTCTGCTTTAATTAATTATAGGACAGGAAGATTAACCTAGACTAGAGCTATTTCAAAATAATCAAATCCTAACAATTCCACTTTTAACCTAATAATAATAATAAAAAAATAATGTTAATTGGCTGTGTATGGTACTGCATTGTGCACATGATCATTGATCTTTACCTTTACTAAAAGAGCCCTTTTCATGGGTATTAAATACAACAAAGGACACTTAAAACTCATGTGCTAGTTACATGGGTGTATCACATTCCTGCGGGGGTGAGGAGGGAGATTATTTCTGGGGGTAAGAATTTTGCTACAGGGAATTTTTGCCAGGGGAAGAGGGAATATTGCTTGAGGAAGATACAGGGGAGAGGGAAGTTTTGTTTGGGGAGTTTGTGTGCATTGGGGTTTAAAATGTTTCCCTAAGTTGGGGGGAAAAAAGGCATTTCTGCTTGTTGAATGGCTTAAAAAATGCAGGGGGAGTACTCTTGAACTCAGCAGGGCTGTATGTGACAGTACATTAGCACCTACTGTACAACATGTAAAACATTCTCTTTGCTCCTGCACTGCATGCTTTACCTGAGCCTTGCATTCGGTACCTCATGTTATCTTGAGCCACGTGTACTGTCCATTCTGTGTTTTGTACACTTGAATCTACAATCTATGTGTTATATACTTCTCACCCGATGCACTGTGTACATTACATATCACAGACCTCTGCACCTGGTGCATTACACACCCCAACTTCTGCACTATATACACTTTGTTGTACATAACATACTTTTGACCTTTAAACTCTGTACATTACATACTCCTGACCCCGGCACTATTTGTGCTATATTCTTCATTACATAATAATGGCCAAATGGTTGCTAAGTAATCCCTGACTATTTTAATAAAATTACATATTAAGGTAGTCATGAACAAAATGTTTGTTCTCTGGCTACATTCTATGTGCAGAAAAGCATATGCAATGAAAGAGTTAAAGAAAATTTTAAATGGCTGATACTAGAATTAGAAATACTTGTTTATGTGTTTGCAAGACACATTTTTTCTCCACAATACTTAAAGCATATTTTGTAGGTACAAGGACTATGGCATATGTGTGCCTTGGTATAGATTTAGTAGGCCCAGGTTTTAATTAACTACAGTGCCTTGAAAAAGTATTCATACCCCTTTACATTTTCCACATTTTGTCATATTATAAATAAAAATGTATTTTATTGATAGAACAACACAAAGTGACACATGAGTGTGAAATGGAAGGAAAATGATAAATGGTTTTCCAATTTGTTTTACAAATAAATATGTGAAAAGTGTAGTCAATACTTTGTAGAACCACCTTTCACTGCAATTACAGCTGCAAATCTTTTTGGATATGTCTCTACAAGATTTGCACATCTAGAGAGTGATATTTTTGCCCATTCATCTTTGCAAAATAGCTTAAGCTCGGTCATTTTGGATGGAGAGCATTTGTGAACAGCAATTTTCAATTCTTGACACCGATTCTCATTTAGATTTAGGTCTGGACTTTGACTGGGCAATTCTAACACATAAATATGCTTTGATGTAAAAAAAATCCATTGTAGCTCTGGCTGTATGTTTAGGGTTGTTGTCCTGGACCTCTGCCCCAGTCTCAAGTCTTTTACAGACTCTAACAAGTTTTCTTCTAAGATTGCCCTGGATTTGTCTCCATCTATCTTTCCATCAATTCTGACCAGCTTCCCTGTCCCTGCTGAAGAAAAGCATACCTACAACATGATGCTGCCACCACCAAGTTTCACGGAGGGGTGGTGTGTTCAAGGTGATGTGCAGTGTTAGTTTTCCACCACACATAGCATTTTGCTTTTAAGCCAAAAAGTAAATTTTTTCATTTTAATTTTAATTTTTGGTCTCATCTGACCAGAGCACCTTCTTCAACATGTTTGCTGTTTCCCCCACATGGCTTCTCGCAAACTGCAAACTGGACCTCTTATGGCTTACTTTTAACAATGGATTTCTTCTTGCCACTCTTCCATAAAGGCCAGATTTGTGGAGTGCATGGCTAATAGTTGCCCTGTGGACAGATTCTCCCACCTGAGCTGTGTATCTCTGCAGCTCCTCCAGAGTTATCATGCGCCTCTTGGCTGCTTCTCTGATTAACGCTCTCCTTGCCCGGCCTGTCAGTTTAGGTGGATGGCCATGTCTTGGTAGGTTTACAGTTGTGCGATACTCTTTCTATTTTTGGATGATGGATTGAACAGTGCTCCGTGAGATGTTCAAAGCTTGGGATATTTTTTTATAACCTAACCCTGCTTTAAACTTCTCTAGAACTTTGGCCCTGACCTATCTGGTGTGTTCATTGGACTTCACAATGCTGTTTGTTTACTAAGGTTTAATAAAAAAAACCTCTGAGGGCTCAACAGAATAGCTGTATTTATACAGAAAATAAATTTCACACAGGTGGACTCAATTTACTAACTAGGTGACTTCTGAAGGCAATTGGTTCAACTAGATTTTAGTTAGGGATATCAGAGTAAAGTGGACTGAATACAAAAGCATGCCACACTTTTCACATATTTATTTATAAAATATTTTAAAAACTATTTATCATTTTCCTTCCACTTCACAATTATGTGCCACTTTGTGTTGGTCTATCACATACGCAAAAAAAAAACAAACAAAAAAAACAATAGAATACATTTACATTTTTGGTTATAACATGACAAAATGTGGAAAATGTCAAGGGGTGTGAATACTTTTTCAAGGCACTGTATACCCCCTAAAGCCCCTAAGGCCACGTACACACGATCAGACATCAGACATCAGGTTGAAGTGGTCTGATTGATGGTCTGATGTGTGTACACACCATCGGACCAAAAATCCGATCAGACCAGAACGCGGTGACGTAGAACACAATGACGTGCTGAAAAAACGAAGTTCAATGATTCCAAGCATGCGTCGACTTGATTCTGAGCATGCGCAGGTTTTTGGTCCAATGCTTTTGCGTACTAACCATTGAATCTGTCCGACGGACAGGTGTCCATCGGACAGATTTTAAAGCAAGTTTTAAACTTTGGTCCGACGGACAACGGTCCGATAGGCTGTACACACCATCGAATTGGTCCGATGAAACTGGTCTGCAGACCAGTTTAATCGGACCGGTCTGATCGTGTGTACGCGACCTAATACTTTCAGCATAATTTCGCCACAGGTACCATTCGTCATGGCATGTTACACGTGCCACATCATTGTTCTCCTTAGGGTGCCCCAGGTCTTTCACAACCCTAGCAACTTCCATGGTAAGATCAAAGTAATTACATCTCAGCTTGTATTACGTTTTTACTGGCCTTACCAATGTATTACAATGGTGCTTATTAACCACTTAAGGACCGCCGCATGTACATTTACGTCGGCAGAATGGCACCGACATCAACATCCAAAACCTTCTGAAACGTGGGATGGCACCTGCATGCACGGCGATGACGTGCTGTACGTGAAGCACGCACGCCGAGGGAGGGGCTGATCGCGCCGCGAGGCTGGCTGGGGGAGCGAGATGCTGGAGGCTCGGAAGGGGAACATAGGACAACGGATGGCTCAGCGGAGTGAGAGGCTGATGAACCACCTCGTACGGGCAAGGCAGTAGCTCCATCGGGCTGCAATACCCAGCGACCGCTCCTCCCCCCCCCCCCCCGCACACCCCGCGCTCCAGTCGGAAGATCTCCGGAGGTACAGCGTTGGATCCGAAGAGGCAACCAGCGTTCAGTATGATACACCCCACAGAGACAGCCAGGCTATCACTTCTCAGCATGTGATGCCCTGCCATGGTACAGGTAACATATATGGAGCCGGTATCTAACTGCAGGATAGGAGAGATTGCGAGGTGGCTGGTCGGGTAAGATCGTTCTGATTTAACATATGACACTCACCCTATGTCAGATAATGTGGAAAAAGTGTAAGGAGGTTTAAAATTCTAAAGTACCCGGGGACTTTTGCTTTACCAGGAGCAGTACAAAGTGACCTCAGAATACTATATTGAAACTTATATTTTGCTTCTGTTCTTTCATTTTCTCTCCTCATGGCAACTATACTGACTGTCAATATTGCATTTACCAAGAAAAAAAAAGAAAAACCTTGGGAGTTATAGAGCTAGTATACTGCTAGGACTAAAAGTCTTAATGGACTGCAAAACCTGGTACCATTAACCGCAGTGTCTGAGATTTGACTATCGCTCATTATTTAATTTTTTTTTTTCTTCCTTTTTATTGGTTCATGCGTTCCCTCGCCCAAAGGGCACAGTAGGAGTCCTCTGATGCTATGTTAATTTTATAAACTGTCAGTACTGGCATTTGCCATTGATACGAGACCAAGATCAACTTTATATGATCAAGGGAACTTGGTCATAAATCCACCAATTGCAGGCAATCCTAAGCGTGAATGAGAAGGGCTTAGTTGGTACATGCTCTGGCGTTGGCGGTGAGACATAGGGGTGGAACGAAGGGAGAAAAATAGGTGCCATGACCGAATGGGATATATGAAATGAAATAGGCTCTATTTAAAACCGCCCACATACAGCACGCTTTATTTATCCCCCAGGAGTATAAAAAGTGGAATTAATTCTCACATTTAGTATAACCTTGTCCATAGGAAAAAAAAAATAGATACATAGTGAAACTGGGGAAGCGAATTAGATCCAAGACTAGACACAACATGAGCAAGACAACTAGGGGAAATGCCCCGAAAATACCCAAGGAAAACCCCGTTAATAGCTCAATTAGACAGTATATGTCCCAAGAAGGAACCATTAAAAGTCCTGCCGATGACAAGAAGACTGGAAAACCGGGGACAACAAAAAAAGTATTAGGTGGTGCGAAAAGTACGGATGTCTCAACAGATGGGGACCAGGACCTAAGCCATATCGAAGACCCGAGAGTGACCCCACCTATCCCCAATATGGCGGAACTGGAAGAAATGCTCAGGAGATTAGAGAACGCCATAAAAGAGCAAATAGATGGTCTGAGAGCCGATATCAGCCATATTCTTCACCGGGTGGAGGAGATCGAAAGAAAAGTTGGAAAACAAGACGCTGAAATAAATCAAATGAAAAATCAATATGCCATGATGAAGCTAAATCAAAGGAATTTGCAGTATCGCTTGGAGGACCAGGAAAATCGCAATAGAAGGCAAAATATTAGGATCCGATCTATCAAGGAAGAAAAGGGGGAAGACCTAAGATCTATTATGAATAATCTGTTCTCTCCTCTCCTTGAAAACAACGGAGGAGAACCTCTTAAAATAGAGAGGGTCCACCGTTTAGGTAGACTCAAGGACAATGTAAGGGAAAGGCCAAGGGACATTATAGTCAGATTCAGGCACTACGAAGATAAGGAAGAAATCTGGACAAAGTTGAGAAGAAAACCTCCTTTGAGCTTTGGGGGGACAGAGTTACAAATCTTCCCTGATTTGGCCTGGGAAACCTTAACAAGGAGGAGGCTTCTTAAACCCCTCCTTGAACAATTGAGGATCCACAACATAATTTATCAGTGGGGTTTCCCAGCATGCCTCCATGCTCAGAAGGATGGAATATCTGCAAAACTTGTATTCCCTGAGGACCTCCCAGGCTTCTGTAGAAAATTAGACATCCAAGAGATGGAAATCCCAGGGTGGGAAGAATGATGGGGGGGTGTAGACGGGGTGTTCTGAGGATTGGCGGGGAGAGGGAGTGAGGGGAGGAGAAGGGATGAAGATCAAGAGTCCCCCAGGGAGGCCGCAACCCTGCCCCTATAAAATCTTGGCCCGTTAGGGTCCAAGGCAGGGTTGGGAAGGCGGGACAGCCTCACCTCACAAAAGGAAAACCGGTGGGCAATGGGTCACGTTAACCCCCACGGTTTAGAGGCATACTCAAGGCAGCGGGGGGAGGGGGAAGAGGGGGGAAGGGGGGAGAGTAGAGGAGGGGGGATGGATTAAGGGGGGTAGAGGGAGGGGGGAGGATGGAAGGGGTGGAAGGGGGGGCTGGGTTAGGGAGGGGGGGGGAAGTAGATGGAAAGTGGCTCCCAGTGATCTCTTTTAGAAAAATTTTGCCAGGAAAAACAAAATGGATGAACTGAAGTTCTTATCATACAATGTAAAAGGCCTGAACTCCAAGAGTAAAAGACTTCAGATCCTAGAGGAAATCAATCAATATAAAGCTGATGTGGTAGCAATCCAGGAATCCCACCTAACGTTGAATTCTAATGTGAAATTGTACTCCCCAACCTATCCAATCTGGTATTATGGTGATGCCATCTCAAATCATGCCAGAGGGGTTGCAATAGGTTTTTCTCAGGGGGTGGGGTTTTCTCTCGGGGCCAGGCTGGCCGACCCCGGGGGAAGATATTTATTCCTGAGGGGAAAAATTGGCAATGTTGAATATACGATTGCCAACATATATGCACCAAATGTCCACCCTATAAAATATCTAGGTAAAATGCTGGATATGTTAAAAACTTTTGCAGGGGGAAATATGATAATGATGGGGGATTTTAACTTTGTCATGAATCCGAAAGAAGACAGTACTTCCGGAGGGAGGGAGAAGACCAGTATACAGTTACAAAAAATTAAACGGAAAATGAAGGAGTGCCAGGTAGTGGATGTATGGAGGGCCTTACACCCCAATACAAATGGCTTTACGTTTTTCTCCCCTCCCCACGGAACATACTCCAGAATCGACCTTGTGCTAGTTGACCACAAACTACTTGAGTCGGTCACCAGTGCAGAAATAGGCATAATGACTATCTCAGATCATGCCCCGGTAACCATAAAAATAAAGACGGCACACGTTAATAACAAGCGCTCACTCTGGCGCCTTAATGATTATTTGATCCGAGACGAGGCAGGAGCAAAGAAAATAGAAGAAGAACTTAAACAATTTTTTACACTTAATGATACAGGTGAAATATCTGACGCCACACTCTGGGAGACACACAAGGCATACATTAGAGGGATTTTAATAGCAGAAGGGTCACGAAGGAAAAAGGAGAGAAATAGGAGGCGGGAATCCCTGGTAAAAGAAATAGTATCTTTGGAACAAAATCACAAAGAACATAGACAAAAAGAGACGTATTTGAATTTAATAATAAAGAGGAATGAATTAAAAGAGATCATGGAACTGGAAGTTAGGAAAAATCTCAATAATATCTCGAGAGAGATGTACTTATGGGGAAATAAATCTAGTAAACATTTGGCTAAAATGGCACATAAAAAGAAGAATAGGAACTATATCGAAAAAATTAAGACACAAAGTGGGGAAATGGTACATGCAACCGCCGACATTGCAGAGGCTTTTAAAAATTATTATGAGACACTGTACAATATTAAACAACCGGCGGGACAAGCCAGAGAAAGGGAGGCTAGGACGCGGGCCTACCTAGAGAAGGCAGAATTAGTAAAAATAGATAATAATGAAAGCTTAAATATGGATAGTCCCATAACAGAAGGAGAAATAAAAAAGGCACTGGAAAATATGGCGGGAGGGAAGAGCCCCGGCCCTGACGGCTTTACAACCCTATATTATAAAAGATTCAGTGACATATTAATTCCTAGGTTATGTAGCTACTTCAACGGACTGGGGAGTAAATACGAACTAAGCTCTGAAGCCTCAGCAGCTGTGATCGCAATTATTTTAAAAGAAGGGAAAGATAGCTCCCTCTGCTCCAGCTACAGACCCATATCTCTGCTAAATTTAGACACAAAGCTCTTTGCCAAAGTTTTGGCGGAGCGGCTAAAAAGAGTAATGCAAAGCCTGATCCATCCGGACCAGGTGGGGTTCGTGACTGGAAGAGAGGGAAAAGATAATTCGATTAGAGCTTTACTCCTGATACAGAGGATTGAAAGAGAGGGGGTCCCCAGTCTATTCCTGTCGATTGATGCTGAGAAAGCGTTCAACAGGGTAGACTGGGGTCTCATGATGCAGATATTAGCTACAATAGGAATTGGTAATAGGTTTACAAAATGGATCAAAACACTATACTATCAACCCACAGCAAGAATCAAGATTAACGGAGCCTTATCGAATCCTTTTAAGATGAATAATGGGACCAGACAGGGCTGTCCTTTATCCCCCCTTCTGTTTGTCCTGTCCCTCGAACCCCTGCTGGCTATTATTCGGAAAGACCCCGATATTAAAGGGATCTGGGTCGACGGTAAGGAACACAAACTATCGGCGTTTGCCGACGACGTACTGTTCTACATCGTAGACCCAACGAAGACTATACCCAGGATTATAGATACTTTACAACAATACGGAACCATTTCTAATTTTAAGGTTAATATAGCTAAATCTGAAATATTAAATATTAACTTAAATAAAACAGAAGTGGGGTTGGTTAAAGAGATGTGTGCCTTTCCGTGGAGGAAAGAGTTAAATTATCTAGGAATAAAACTGGTAAACACATATCAGAAGATATATAAATGTAATTACATTCCTCTATTAAATGATATTAAAAAAGAACTAAAAAAAATAACAAACAAACCCATCTCATGGATGGGGCGTATCAACATTCTAAAGATGGTTTTTGTTCCTAAGATACTATACAAATTTCAATTACTTCCAATTGCATTGCCCTCCCAGTATTTGAATACTCTAAATTCGATACTGATGAATTATATATGGAAAAATAAAAAGCATAGAATATCTTTGGCAACCCTGAAACAGGACAAACAGGGGGGAGGACTGGCAGCCCCCGATGTCAAAAGTTATTATAGGGCCGCAGTTCTCTCTAGGGCGGTGGAGTGGGTCAGAGACACACAAGGGAAAAGATGGGTCCAAGTGGAAAAATCACAAGATATAACTCAATTATGTAAAATTCTGTGGATACCCACACAATATAGAATACAGAGTCACAATATAGATGATCTTACTAAAAACACAGTAAAAATATGGGATTGGGCACAGTCACTTCTAAAGAGTAAATTTAATTCACCACTTATAAATATAAAAGATAACCCATACTTCGCACCAGGTGAAAAAAAACTAGGAGGAAAGTGGATTAAGGACAATGTCTATTTAGGTGATATTATAAAAAAAGGCGAGCTAGCCCCCTACGAGGAGCTGAAAAAACAAGACAGGATATTGGGAAGTTAGGTTGGTGGCAATATGCACAGTTAGACCACTTCGTGCGGCAACTCCCCCGACCATTACGTTCGAGAGAGGAGCTGACACCATTAGAAAAGATTTGTACTAGTGAAAACACTAAAGGCACTATAGCTAAACTATATAAGATATTAGTAAGGATTGGAGCACAAGGGGCAGCTCCCCTAGTAGAGAAATGGGAAAGAGAATTAGGCACTGTAAGGGGGGACAATATGATTAACAAGATAATGAAACTGACCCACTCCTCCGCAATAGATTCGCAGACAGCGGAAATGAACTATAAGTGCATCTCAGGCTGGTATATTACGCCGGTTAAAATGAGCAAATTTAAAAAAGATCAATCTTCTGATTGTTGGCGTGGATGCGCAGAGAAAGGCACGATGGCCCACCTATGGTGGAACTGCCCTGTAATACAAAGATATTGGGTCACCATATTATCTCAAATAAAGAAGATCACACATATAGAGATTAAGAAAGACCCTTGGGAGGTGTTATTCCATTGTAATAATCAGGGGATTAAAAAATATAAACAATCACTTCTGCCCCATCTATTGAATGCCGCAAAAAAACTAATACCAAGGAAATGGCAGGATACCAGAAGCCCACAGATATGGGAATGGGTAGATGCGGTGGAAGAGACCTATAGGATGGAAGAGCTAAAAGAGAGCGCCTTAGGGACCATCACTGATTTCCAGGTAAAATGGCTTAAATGGAAGGCTTACAAAAAAACTTGGAGCTATGCAGAGGGGCTGAGGGCCCAAGTATGAGAAAGCGAGGATAAACAGAGGAGTAGATTCCACAGCAAGGATAATAAAATAGAGTTCAGACCATGTTAAGGTTATTCCTGTACTAGATCAAGTTCACCTAAAACACATACTGGTAACAGAAATGAAACTCAGAAACCTGGGAGCCACGGGGGAGGGAATGGGGGGAAGGGGGGGAGGGGTTTGGGAAAGGGTTGTTCTTTTTTGTACTATCAGTTGAATAGTGGAGGTATGTGAAATGCATATAAGTGTACTGATAAAATATATAAATTAAAACAAGTACAGTCAAACTCAAAAAAAAAAAAAAAAAAACACATTCAGGGTAAAAATATGACCCCGCTAAAATGATAAACGGTTCACAGATGATGCAAAACGGCTTGTAATGACGTTTAAAGCCACAAACATGACTGGGTCTTACAAGATTGAAATAAGCTGATGTGAAAAAAAAAAAAAAAAAAAAAAGAATGGCACCGACAGGCACATCAACGTATATATACGTTGGTGCCTTGGGGGGGATCGGGGGTCCGATCGGACCCCCCCCCATACATGCGGCGGTCCGCGAGGCTGCAGGCTCCCAGCCAATGCGCGCGCCCGTCCGCCCTGTCACTTCCTCCTCCTGTGTAAACACAGGAAGGAGGAAGCGACGTGATCTCTCCCTCGGCGTTTGTTTCAAGCGCCGCTGAGGAGAGATCACAACACACCAAGTAAGTCCTGCACCAAACAGCACACTTACACACACACAAACACATTTAACCCCCGCGATCGCCCCCCCCCCCCCTCCCCCCTGTCACAGTGTCACTGAATGCAGTAATCATACATGTATGATTACTGTATTTAGTGTCAGTGTGACAGACAGTGTGACAGTCAGTCAGTGTTAGTGTCAGGGTAGCCCCCCCACCCCCCCAATAAAGTTTTAACCCCTTGATCACTGCCCTAGTTAACCCTTTCACTCCCTATTGCCAGCG
Organism: Rana kukunoris; assembly: GCA_029574335.1. Taxonomy (NCBI): domain Eukaryota; kingdom Metazoa; phylum Chordata; class Amphibia; order Anura; family Ranidae; genus Rana; species Rana kukunoris. Next base: position 575,389,440 of record CM056049.1, on the reverse strand, counting down.
TCACTAAGCGATCATTTTTCTGATCGCTGTATTAGTGTCGCTGTTCCCGCTAGGTAGCTAATTTTTTTTTAATGCGATTTTTTTTTTTACTAAAGACATGTGGCTAAATAAATTTTGGCCTAAATGTTTGACTAAAATTTAGTTTATTGTTTTTTTATTATAACAAAAAGTAAAAAATATTGATTTTTTTTCAAAAATGTCACTCTATTTTTGTATATAGCGCAAAAAATAAAAATTGCAGAGGCGATCAAATACCACCAAAAGAAAGCTCTATTTGTGGGAAAAAAAGGACGCGAATTTTGTTTGGGAGCCACGTCGCACGACCGCGCAATTGTCTGTTAAAGCGACGCAGTGCCGAATCGCAAAAACCCCTTGGGTCATTTGCCAGCGTATTGGTTCGGGTCTTAAGTGGTTAAAGTTATTTTTTATTTTTTTATTGCAGAATAATTTATGGCATGCAAAGTTTGTGCTGATTGATGCAGTTTGCAGACTGTTGAAAGTGTACTGAATATATATTTATCTCTGACAATACACTGAAATGTAAACAGAAATTTGGTTCCCACAATAATATTCAATTTATTTGATGTGAAAATGTGTAAATCTTCTGACTCTCAACAAGGTACCAGCTATTTTAAGACAACACTATTCAATATATTTAATTGATCCTATAGATTATATTTGTATTACAGGGCTGTGCTGAGAAAGCCTACTGCTTAGAATTGCCATAACAACAGCCTGCATGCAGTAAAACTAGATCAACTGTGTGTCAAAGTATATTGGTTGCTATGGAAACTGGCTTCATTTATTAAAAACAGCATCGAAAGCTTAATCAGTCAAAATGCACCCTGCTATCCAACTCCCCATTTAAATGAATTTATTTTTATTTAAATCAGACACAAATATACATAATGGTATTTCTAAGCTGTTTTCACTCAATATAATACTCCATTAAAATATATTTGGGTTTATTATTGTCAGTGTTTTCATGTAATTGAATTGTACCCTAGAAGTCAATAAATGCTAATTTGTTCATTTGTTGTGCCTTAAAATAAGTTTCATTTGTAATCTTGGTTACTGTTCTTAAGAGCAAGCTGAAAGCTAACTAATGTTTGCTGATAGGACACCCAGAATGACCTGGAATATATTAGAAAGCTCCACTAAACTGACAAAACTTCAACACATTATTGAGAGATAGCAAATTGCTTCTCTTACAGCTGAGTACAAGATCTGCAGCAAATGTAAGTTAACATGGCCAGCTACAAAGAAAGCTGTAATAATATAAAAATTACCTTATTGACAAGTTGGACCCTATATATATATTTTTTATATTTTTTATTATTTCCTTTTTTTTCTTATAACTCAGCACATTTGGTGCTGTGATTTAGGCAGGCGTGATTTGGCCACAATGAGCATGGTAAAACAATGTCATGTTTTCATTAACATCATGACAAAATTCTTCTATCTGAGAAACAAGATACTATAACTTATAACTGATAAATAATGCAATTTTTATTTTTTTGCAATTTTTCTTGAATTAAAAGCACTTAACTTATATTTCTAACACCTGGGGCCAGATTCTGGTAGAATCCACGGCGGCGTAGCGTAAGCCATTTACACTACGCCGCCGCAACTTACTGGAGCAAGTGCCGTATTCTCCAAGCACTCGTTCCGTAGTTTGCGGCGGCGTAGTGTAAATGGCCTGGCGTATCCCAGCGTAATTCAAAGGGGGCGGCTTGTATTTAAATTAAGCGCGCCCCCGCGTCGATCGAACTGCGAATGCGCCGGCTGGGAAAAAAAAGCCCAGTGCGCATGCTCCAGCTCACGTCGGAAAACGTCGTTGAAACCGACGTGAAAACGATGTGATCGTCACTTACGCAATGCCCTATTCGTGAACGACTTAGTAAAACGGCGTAGCCGACGGAAAAAGACGACGCTGACCCGACGCCATACTTAACATGGCATACGACGGAACTTCGTAAGCCTACCCCTTATATAGCAGGGGTAGGTTTACGCTTACGGAAACAACGTAAACGACGTAAACGACGGCGAGGCGGCGTAAAAACGTTCAGGAATCGGCGTATTAGGCTCATAGTATTTACAATTTTAATAGAGGGTTTATTTTTTATTGTCAATATTTCTTTATTAAAGTAGAATAACATAGTACTAGGGTTGAGCAAACCCCAACTGTAAAGTTCGGGTTCGTACTGAACTTTTGTTTTTTTTGGACCCGAACCCCTAACCGAATAATTTGCTGAAAGTTCAGGTTTGGGTTCGGAGTTCGGCAATGTAACGGCGCGATGCACGGCAGCCAATCGCCATTTGTTTTACTTGTGTGACCTAGCATGGCTGTGATTGGCCAGTGCAGCATGTGACCCAGCCTCTATATAAGCTAGAGGCACACACCGTAGCTCGTCACTCTGCACTCTGCTTTAGTTAGGTTAGGGAAAGGCTGCTGCTGCTCTCAGGGAGAGATTTAGATAGGAGTCAGACTGTCCTGCTTCAGAATCACCAGTACTGCATATGTTACTCTGAGATACTCTGCAAGATAGGTTAGGGGAAGGTTCCCGATTGAATTTGTAGGGAGAGATTTAGATAGGAGTCAGACTGTCTTGTCCTACTTCAGAATCACCAGCACTGCATATGTTACTCTGAGATACTCTGCAAGATAGGTTAGGGGAAGGTTCCTGTTTGTGCTTGTAGGGAATAGAAATATATAAGAGTATGTCCTGTTTCTAAAATCTAATTACACCAGCACTGCATTTATTACTGTGAGATACTCTGCAAGATAGGTTAGGGGAAGCTTCCTGTTTGTGCTTGTAAGGAATATAAATATATAGGAGTCTGTCCTGTTTCTAAAATCTAATTACACCAGCACTGCATCTGTTGGGCAGGGGTCTCCAAACTTTTTAAACAAAGGGCCAGTTCACTGTCCTTTAGATTTTAGGGGGGCCGGACTGTGGTCAGTGGGAATCAAAAATAAATTAAAGTTATAGTGCCGGTAGTCAGTAGGTGGAATAGTGCCTCATAAAAGGTATTAGTTATAGGAATAGTGCCCCATTGTTGGTGTCATAGGGAAGAAAAATACACCATCATTGGTGTCAGTGGGAGGTATAGTGTCCCATCATTGTTATCAGTGGGAGGAATAGTGTCCCATCATTTGTGTCAGTGGGAGAAATAGTGTCCCATCATTTGTGTCAGTGGGAGAAATAGTGCCCCATCATTGGTATCAGTGGGAGGAATAGTGTCCCATCATTGGTATCAGTGGGAGAAATAGTGTCCCATCATATTGTCTTATGCCAGCTAACCTTGGCACCCCAGATGTTTTGGAACTACATTTCCCATGATGCTTATGCACTCTGCATTGTAGTTGAGCATCATGGGAAATGTAGTTCCAAAACATCTGGGGTGCCAAGGTTAGCCATCACTGTCTTATGCGCATTGTTTTTGCATTCATGTAAGAGTCCACCTTTTTGTTTTTATCAATAAATATTGCATTCTTATACATACGTCACTATTGGGGCACTCCTCAATAAGGGAGACTGAGAGAGCATTGGCGTGTGGAAGGAGATGAGGCTGAGCCCAGGAGATGCACTGATTTGAGATACATGCATTTTCCCCACCGATTTAAGGTGAGAGTTCTGGGAGACTATTAGTGGATACCCCCTCACTATTCGGGCATCCATCTATCCATCACCAGCGGAAGTTATTTGGACACTATTTTTGGACTGTTTCTCACTCATTTTTGTCCATTCCTTTATGTTCATTTTTATTTTCATCTTCATTTTTTATTTAATTTATTATTGATTTATTTTCATTTTTTTTGTAGCCAGACATCATTTTTTTCTCATTATATATTGGAGACCCTGGATTTTAGTCTCACTTTGCTTTGGTGACTTTTTCCCTTCACTTCCACATGGTCACTGGGTATGATTTTTCATTATTTTCACTTTGTGTTTTATGGTGTTACATTATAGCCATCACTTATACACACAGACCCACGTCCACCATTTTTGTCCACACCTCACTTATGTGTTAGCCCTTTTTATTTCCCCCTTGCATCAGTGGGAGGAATAGTGTCCCATCATTTGTGTCAGTGGGAGAAATATGTCCCATCATTTGTATCAGTGGGAGGAATAGTGTCCCATCATTGGTGTCATTGGGAGGAATAGTACACCATCATTGGTATCAGTGGGAGAAATAGTGTCCCATCATTTGTGTCAGTGGGAGAAATATGTCCCATCATTTGTATCAGTGGGAGGAATAGTGTCCCATCATTGGTGTCATTGGGAGGAATAGTACACCATCATTGGTATCAGTGGGAGGAATAGTGTCCCATCATTTGTGTCAGTGGGAGAAATAGTGTCCCATCATTAGTATCAGTGGGAGGAATAGTGTCCCATCAATGGTGTTAGTGGGAGGAATAGTACACCATCATTCGTATCAGTGGGAGGAATAGTATCCCATCATTGATATCAGTGGGAGGATTAGTGTTCCATCATTTGTGTCAGTGGGAGAAATAGTGTCCCATCATTGGTATCAGTGGGAGGAATAGTGTCCCATCATTGGTGTCAGTGAGAGGAATAGTACACCATCATTGGTATCAGTGGGAGGAAAAAAGCCTCATCGCCTGTATCACTTCATATCTGTAGGAGGAATTTCCAAGGGCCGGATAAAGGCATGCAAATGTCCGCATCCAGCCCTGGGGGCCGCAGTTTGGAGACCACTGCTTTAGGGGAAGTTTCCGGCTTGTCAAGATTATTATTTTTGTTTTTTTTATGTTATTTTATTTTTTCAGAGTACTTGTCATGCTCTTACTGACATTTTGCTGCCATTTGCAGCCCTCTAGCCCTTTCCCTTATGCCGCGTACACATGGTCGTTTTTTGCGATGAAAAAAAAAACGTTGTTTTTTAAAACGTCATTTAAATTGATCGTGTGTGGGCAAAACGTCGTTTTTTGTCTTCAAAAAAACGACAAAAAAAAAATTCCAACATGCTTGAATTTTTTGTGTCGTTTTTCAAAACGTCGTTTTTTGTTTCACAAAAAGTCACCGTGTGTAGCAAAAACGTCGTTTAAAACAAAGTTTTTCAACCCGCGCATGCCCAGAAGCTAGTTATGAAGCGAGCTTCAATGGAAAAGAGTGGTGAACGTAACCTCGCTTTTTGGGAAAAAAACGATGGTGTGTATGCAACATCGTCTTTGAAAAGTGACGTTTCAAAAACGTCGTTTTTTACTTCACAGAAAACTTAGTTTTTTTTCATCACAAAAAATGATCGTGTGTATGCGGCATTAGTCTTTTAGAGACATTTTAGTAGTCAAAAGTCCAGGTCCTCATTGACTTTAATGGGGTTCGGGTCAAGTTCGGGTCCCGAACCCAGACTTTTTTCTGAAGTTCCGCCGAACCTGCTGAACCTGAACATCCAGGTATCCGCTCAACTCTACGTTGTACAAAAAAACAAAACATACAATAGCTGGTAAAGAATACACAGTTGATGCATACAAAAACATAACAGGATAGGCCCAAATAGAACTAGCTAATATAAACATAGGACAGAGAATCCAGGCAAGGCACTTGTTACAGTATATAATGGAAAAGGTGTATTTGCCATAGGTTAAAAGAAGGTTACAAGAAGAGGAATGGAAAAAAAAAAAAAAAAAAGAGAAGGGGGAAGGAAAGCGTAGAATAAAAGAGTAGAATAGAGCATGGACTAGATTACAAAATACTCAAACTGTAGTTGTACATTTAGGGTTGGATAGCCAGATGGCTATCCAACCATAAACACTGTCACTAAACACTGTCACAGTGGAGTTTTTGATTTTCAACAATTTCTCCATTTCACACTGATGCTTGAGAGTAGAAATGGTATTGGAGGGAGATGGGGAACTTGATGTTTTCCATAATCTCGTAATAGTGAGCTTCGCTGCCAAGAGCAGTTGTATAATCACTACTCGCATTTTGGGTGTAATATCCCGTCGGGGATATTAATCGGGAGCACTTCTGACTTGGACACATATTTTATTTATTTATATTATTTATATTTTATTTATTTTATTTTGTAGCCTGATAGAGCCCTAAATCGGTCAAGCTCTGCATGCAGATTTGGGAAAAGAGAATCACCGCTCCAGGTGAGTCTTATGGGCAATCAGGAACCATCGGGATACCAGGGTGCTGGCGATGCACGTAGCAATAGCAGAAGATAGGAGGAAGAATGGACGGCCGCACTCCGGAGAAACTTGAAGAAAGTTGTCTTTTATTAATAAAACTGGGACATGCAAAATCAATACAGCCACAGAGCAGAGCTTTTAACATCTCGGTATGAAAGGTACCAGAGGAAGAAGTGAGATTGAAGACATCTTGTAAATGGGGGGCAATTCCTTTCTGGATTCAGGTTGAGCTGTTGTAAGAGTAGTAAATTTAATCTAGGCATCAATAAGTGTAGGAGAGGGCTGAGGAGAAGCTTCATCCTTGTGGAGATCAAAAGAGATTGGTAGTAGTCCGCAAAAGCATTTGTATCATGTGCCTGGTGGAGATTGAGCTGTAGAGAGGTCTTCTCTTGCACCTCCTGTCCAACGCCCCTGGTAGAGATGACAGGGAGTGAGCACCACAGAGTGGCACAAGAGCTGAGGTAGCGGGTGGCACCGGCTGGACCTTTGCAGGAACCCAATGGCCGAAGATCACCAGACAGGTACTGAGAACTGGAACTCTGTGTCGCTCGATCAGCAGATGGAAGCCTTTGCGAGAACATAAGACGGGGGTTCATCAACAGCCGGGAAGAGCAGCTAAAGGAACACAAGGCAGAAGCTAAGACAGGATACAGGCCGGGTTTGGTACACAGCCGGGCAGCGAGGTACAGGAGCATAAGACAGGAGCAAAGTCAAACACAAGCCAAGGTCACAGGTAGGTAGGCAGAAGTCCAAGGGAAGGTACAGGTGAAGCCAGGTCAAACAAAGTTAACTGGAACAGATCAAGGTACAGGTTAACAGGAAAAAGCTGAAAGACCACTCTGCATGCAATGTGTATGGCCGCGTACACACGATCAAATCTATCTGCTGGAAACGGTCCCATGGATAGTAAATTCCTATAGACCGTTTCAGCAGACAAATTCGATCTTGTGTACGGGCGGACAGACGGGTTTTTCCAGCAGACAGATTTTAAAGCATGCTAACGAATGTATGTAGGCATAGGACACGCCCCCTGTCACACCCCTTAAAGGAGAATTAACACAAAAAAAAGGTTAATTAAATTCACAAGGATTTTTTTAACCACTACTATTCCTTTATATTGGCTTTTAAAATGTACAAATGCAGCAATTCAAAAATTGGATGAGAGGTTTAGCACTGGGAAACAATTTTTGAAAGATAAAAAGTGCATTTTATATAAAACTATATAAGTCAGACCAAAATAAGGGACAAATGAGGTGAACGGGGGAACAGACGGACTTTGTTCCAAATCAGGGGTAGTCCCTCAAAATCAGGGACATTTGGGAGCTGTGCATTGAAGTATTTAATTTGAATATTTTATAGAGCCATCTAATAAATCTGGAAAGGATGCAGGTTGCTATACTGGGTTTGACTATAGTCAATCTTGAATGAAATTAACTCTGATGCTGTGTACACACAATCGTTTTTCCGATGAAAAAAGTCCAATAGACTTTTTTCATCAGAGAAACTGATCATGTGTGGGCCCCATCTGATTTTTTTCCATCGGTGTAAAAAAATAGAACAACTTTTCAGATGAAAAAAAAAAGATAGTAAATTCCAATTGTCTGTGTGGAACTCCATCGGAGAAAAATCCAAACATGTTTAGAATCAAGTCGACACATGCTCAGAAGCATTGAACTTAATTTTTTTCGACTCACTGTAGGGTTTTACGCCACCGCGTTTCGGCACGGTCGGAATTTAGTCTGATAGTGTGTATGCAAGACTGATGAAAGTCAGCTTAAAATTCCATCAGATTTTACCCCATCAGAAATCCGATCGTGTGTTTGCGGCATTAGGATAAATGAATGCTGGTAATGAAAGTTTACTTTTTGGATCTAGGCGCTCAACAGCATTTGACAGTACTATACTGAATTATAAAAGGCATCATTACTGATTGTTAATGAGTGTTTGAGCTGGGTAAATGTTGTGTTTTACTGACTATATATACCGGTAGGTAATAGGTGAGTGGAAAAAATTATAATATTGCCATACAGTAAATATATATTTGTATTTTTAACCACTTAAGGACCGCCTACTGCACATTTACGTCGGCAGAATGGCACGGCTGGGCACATCAACGTATATATACGTTGATTTTAGTACCCAGTCGTGGGTCACGGGCGCGGGATTCGCGGACCCGATCGCCGCTGCAGTGCGGCGATCCATCCCTGGAGCGGAAGAACGGGGAGAGCCGTGTGTAAACACGGCTTCCCCGTGCTTCTCTGTGGCGACAGCATCGATCGCGTCATCCCTGTAATAGGGGGACACGATCGATGACATCACACCTACAGCCACACCCCCCTACAGTTGTAAACACAACACATAGGTCACACATCCCCTACAGCGCCACCTGTGGTTAACTCCCAAACTGCAACTGTCATTTCCACAGTAAACAATGCAATTTAAATGCATTTTTTGCTGTGAAAATGACAATTGTCCCAAAAATGTGTCAAAATTGTCCGAAGTGTCCGCCATAATGTCGCAGTCACGAAAAAAATCGCTGATCGCCGCTATTGGTATTAAAAAAAAAATTAATAAAAATCTATTAAAACTATCCCTTATTTTGTAAACGCTATAAATTTTGCGAAAACCAACCGATAAACGCTTATTGCGATTTTTTTTACCAAAAATACGTAGAAGAATACGTATCGGCCTAAACTGAGGGAAAAAAAAGTTTTTTGATATATTTTTGGGGGATATTTATTATAGCAAAAAGTAAAAAATATTGCATTTTTTTTAAAATTGTCGCTCTATTTTTGTTTATAGCGCAAAAAATAATAACCGCAGAGGTGATCAAATACCACCAAAAGAAAGCTCTATTTGTGGGGAAAAAAGAACGCCAATTTTGTTTGGGAGCCACGTCGCACGACCGCGCAATTGTCAGTTAAAACGACGCAGTGCCGAATCGCAAAAAGGGGCAAGGTCCTTTACCTGCATTTTGGTCCAGGTCTTAAGTGGTTAAATAAAAGAGATTTAAAATGTTTCCCCAACTACAGGAAGAATTTGGCCTCCTATCTACCTACTTGTTCTATAATTACCAGCTTTATCATGCTGTAAGGGCACATCTCTCTGATAATCACTAGTGTTGCTCACGAATATTCGCATTGCGAATATTCGCTACGAATATTGCATATTCGAGTATTCGCGAATAACACGAATATCGCGGCGAATATTCGCTATTTCGAATATTCGAATGTTTTAAATTTTTTTTTTAGAACAGATCACATCCTAGAGATCCCCATCGACGTCTAAAAGCATTGCTGGTATGATTAGAGACCTTGGGCCGAGTAGCTGCAGCGCTCATTTTATATTGCCGAAAAATCGCAATGCGATTATTCGGCAGTAGCGATATCGCGCGATTATTTTATATTGTAATATATCACGAATATTCTGAGCCAATCAGAGTGCTCCATTCCGCATTTCTCAAAATTTCGCAATTATTTTGTATTGTAATATATCACGAATATTCTGAGCCAATCAGAGTGCTCCATTCCGCATTTCTCGAATATTCGCAATTATTTTATATTGTAATATATCACGAATATTCTGAGCCAATCAGAGTGCTCCATTCCGCATTTCTCGAATATTCGCAATTATTTTATATTGTAATATATCACGAATATTCTGAGCCAATCAGAGTGCTCCTTCCGCATTTCTCGAATATTCGCAATTATTGTGTATTGTAATATATCACGAATATTCTGAGCCAATCAGAGTGCTCCTTCCGCATTTCTCAAAATTTCGCAATTATTTTGTATTGTAATATATCACGAATATTCTGAGCCAATCAGAGTGCTCCATTCCGCATTTCTCGAATATTCGCAATTATTTTATATTGTAATATATCACGAATATTCTGAGCCAATCAGAGTGCTCCATTCCGCATTTCTCGAATATTCGCAATTATTTTATATTGTAATATATCACGAATATTCTGAGCCAATCAGAGTGCTCCTTCCGCATTTCTCGAATATTCGCAATTATTGTGTATTGTAATATATCACGAATATTCTGAGCCAATCAGAGTGCTCCTTCCGCATTTGCCGAATATTCGCAATTATTGTGTATTGTAATATATCACGAATATTCTGAGCCAATCAGAGTGCTCCTTCCGCATTTCTCGAATATTCGCAATTATTTTGTATTGTAAAATATCACGAATATTCTGAGCCAATCAGAGTGCTCCATTCCGCATTTCTCGAAATTTCGCAATCGCAATCGCAATTCGCATTCGCATTCGCAATAGCGAAAATTCGCAATAATTTCATTTCCAAAAAATATCACGAATATTCGTATTTAGCGAATATATCTCGAATATTCAACTATATATTCGAGATATATCGCGAAATCGAATATGGCATATTCTGCTCAACACTAATAATCACCCCTCTTAAGAAATTGCTGAGACACCCTAAAACAACAAAACTTATCTCTAATTATTATTCTGCCCTGATGGTAGATTACAATCCTAGGTTCTCCATTGCTCAAGCCATGTGGTCTTCCTTGGACATTCACTTTTTGCAGTCCGATTGGTCTGAGTTCAGTGATACTTTTAAGACCGCTTTAATTTCCTCCAAAGATAGCAAAATTAAATTGAAAGTATTTTATCATACACATTTGACCCTGCCAGGTTGCAAAAAATGGACCTCCCTACCAAAGCTGAGTGTTTCAGAGGCTGTGGTCCTACTGGTAATTTCTAAGGCCTAATACACACTATTGGATTTTCTGCAGATTTTTGTTTTCAGATTTACCACAATCATAGAATATGAGGTCAATCCTTAAAAGTTTCAATTTGTATGCAATCAGACAGGCCATTGCACTACATGGTTTTGTTAAATCTGAAGACAAAAATCTGTTTGTATGGGGCTTTACACTGTTTTTGATATTGCCATGTAGTCCCCTAGTTACAAACATCCGACTTACAAACAACTCCTACTTACAAATGGAGGGAGACGACAGGAAGTGAGAGGAAATCTACCCCGAGGAAGGGAAATTCTCTTCTGTAAGAGTTATTATGGGAAAAAAAGTGTCTCCACTGATGTTTTATCACCAAGGCTTGTTTCCACAACAACCCAACATTTACAAAATCCAATTGTCATAGGTACAGAAAGTGAGGAGAAATCTTCAGGACAGGGGCACAGACAGCAAAACAAACATTACAGGGGTGTTAACCCTTCCCTATGCTATCCGAAAAGCTTAAAAATAGTATTTTTGGCTCAAAATACACTTTACCGTATTTATCTGGGTATTGCGGGCTCCCGCGTATAGCGTGCACCCCTAATGTGGACCCTTCTAAAAAAAAACGTTTAGTACTTTTAGTACTTACAGCTTTGGTGTCTTGCGCGGTGTCCATCGGCGTCCATCGTCCGGTCCGACGTCCGTCTTCGGCTCCAGTGGTGTACTCCCGGCTTCTCCAGCGCTGTCTTGAGTCGAATCCCTGCTTCGCTCGTGCTTACGCTCTGTGACATTTATGCGTGAGCACGAGCCTGGCCAAATGTACCTGAGTGTACTGCACTCAGTATATGTCGGCGGCTCAGTTCAGTGCGGGAAGCGGGTATCGGCGTATATCGCGCACCCGCGATTTTCCCCTTATTTTAAGGGGAAAAAAGTGCACGGTATACGCCGATAAATACGGTACCTGTTCCAATTTACGAACAGATTCAACTTAAGAACAGACCTACAGACCCTATCTTGTTTGTAAAACTGGGACCGACTGTATTGTGCTACCCAAAAAATTGTCTCTTGGGAATGTTTGGTGATCTGGTGATTTCTAAATATACTAAATGGGTCCGCATTTTGGATTTCTTTGCAATTTTATTATACTGAAAAGGGGCAACCCTCCCTATGCTAGGCAACTGGCTAAAACAAATTAATGATATGTTACCTTTGTATTGACTAACTTTTGTACTCAGGGAAAAAAACAAGTCTTTTTGATAAATTTTGGGGCAAATGGGTTTCCAGTCCACTTAAATTATCCTCTCTAGATCCAGGGTGTTAAATCTGCCCTATCTGATACTCTGTGTTGGTATACTTTGATTTGTTTATACAGTGGCATCTGTAATAATTACTGTATTTATTGGTGTATAACACTCACTTTTTTACCCTAAAAAAGAGGGTAAACTGTGCCTGCGTCTTGTGGAAAGTTTTTTCCTGAAAATTCCCTCTCAAAGTTAGGGTGCGTGTTATACGCCTGTGCATTGTTATACGCTGATAAATATGGTAATTTATATTCATTTGGAGCATGCTATTTAATGAGACACAAAATAGTCTGTAAGTTTGTTGTCGTTTCTATATATATATACAGTATTTTTTTATATATATATATATATATATATATATATATATATACATAGCCCTTGAAAATTCAATAAACATATCATAATGTGTTGTGCTATTATTTACAGTATGTGAACAAATCATATAACCAATATGAAATGTGAAAAATCAAGTTACCACAAAAGCCTCCAAATAATCCTTTTAATTCCATCCACTTGTGAAATCCAACATCAGTGCTCCATCCACCGCCACATGGAATTGCCTTCCAGAACCTAAGACCTCATAATGCAAGAGGTCTAACATCGCTTTTAATCTCTTAAGGGAATAAATGGCTTGAAATCTCTCACAGCAAGATGGAGGCATAACTCGCAGCTGAATACTGCGTGCACTATAAGCCATTCTTTTTCAAATTTATGAAGTTAGCCTCGCTTTGTTATCATTTTTGCCCTGGCTAGTCTTCTGTGCTCTGAAGTCTCCTGGGATATGCATGCCACCCCCTATGAAAGCAATATCCCCTCTTCCAATCAATCAAGATCTTTGCTGTGCACCCTTGCCTTGCCAGAATATTCTATATCAATCCCACATATTTTATACACCACGATCTTCATTTTTTTTCCATCGCATAGTCATAAGCGTTTGCACTCTTAGGCCGCGTACGCACAAGGAGACATGCCCGCTGAAACTGGTCCACAGACCAGTTTCAGCGGACATGTTCGATTGTGTGTACGGCCTAGCGGACAGTTTTCCAGTGGACAAAAGTTTCTAAACATGCTTAGAAACTTGTCCGCAGGAAACCTGTCCGTCGGAGATGTCCGATGGTTAGTACGCCCAAGCATCGGACCGAAATCCTGCGCATGCGTCTAATTGATTCGACGCATGCGTGGAAGCATTGAACTTCCTTTTGCCAGCACGTCGGTGTGTTCTACGTCACCGCGTTCTGGTCCGCGGGGATTTTGGTCCGATGGTGTGTACACAGATCAGACCAAATATCCCTTCAGACATGTCTGATGAAAACGGTCCGTCGGACCTGTCTCATCGGATATGTCTCCTCGTGTGTACAGGGCCTTATTCATTTCTATAAAAATTTTGATGCTACACAGAGTATGGCCATTCTACAAGATTGAATGAAGAGTGCAATTACATTTAAAAAATGCTAAGCATGTTGTTATGTTGGCTATAATCCAGTTGTGCAATTTCTGTACAATTTCCATCAAATGTAGTGAACCTATGTAATGTTAAAGCCTAAGCTCTAACGAGCAGGGCCCATCCTGTATTGATTTGTACTGTGACTGTACGGTCTTCCCTGATGTAAAGCGCTGCGCAAACTGTTGGCGCTATATAAATCCTGTATAATGATAAAAATAATAATGCCTAAAATAAAATGTGTATCAGGTCAGTTAGGTGATTGCTTAGCTAAGGTTTGGTAGGTCAAAAGGGGAATGTACATGTATGGTCAGCTTTAAGCAGATAGATTCCAAATAGTTTCAATGCAAGCAATAGATCATACAACAATTTATCAAAATGTTCTAAATAAAACACATTTTGGGTAAAGGGTCATTTGAGTTGCATTCATTAAAGTTGCCACATGAGGGCAGTGCAAATCTTTTTTTTTTTTTTTTTTTTCAAAGCACTGTCAAGCACCGGAAATGTGAACAGCTTTCTGCCAATCCAGCCAAGTGATAGCAGCATAATAACAAGCTATCCCAGTTGCTGCCCTTATATGTTGTAGCGTTTCCACTATTTTTATCTGTAATACAAAGCTTTTATATTTTAAATGCAATCTCTCTAACATTACTAAAACATAACAGTTGTCATAATAGAATAATTGTCATAATGTTTTTGTCCTATCTTTGCATTAGGCAAGATTATGCTCCTTGAAGCTCCCAGTCCTGGAGCCCTAGCTAGTTTTGCTGATATTATAATGAACATTAGTACTAAAATATTTATAACCATTTTTTTCTCATTGCATGCAGCCTTTGTGTCTTATACCATACATATTACAATTGTCTGCCCTTCTTCTGCACAAGATTACATTGCTCTCGTCTCATCTAAGCACTTTAATCTCTTCTTCTACCATACATATTTTGTTATCACATATTCCGCTCTTCTTCTGATCTTGCTTCACAGAAATCTCATATAGTTAACATCTTTTTCCCTCATTATTTTAGGCTTTAAATAAAATATGAAATGTACTATATTAACATCAGAATCAAATTCCAGTAATTACTTTCTTGACATTGCTGCTTTATTTTGGTAATGGCAATGTAATGATTGCAAAGCAAATACAAAAGCCGGCACTGGTGAATTTCTGCATTTTTTTTACAGGCCCCACCCATTTTGTCGCCAATGCTTGCTATGCAATTAGAACATAAAAAAGACTACCTACATACAGAAAAAAATGTTTTTGGAACCTTAGCCCGAGTGGTCACATCATGGGTTGTTCACATAGGCATTTGGTTGAAGCTGAATTGCTTTTCTCCCCACTCACATCAATAGAATGCAAAAAAATATCTTAAATTGATTGTAAAGTCTTGTTTTTTTTCAATAAAAATAACAAACATGTTGTCCAGCAGCCCAGATCCTCCTCTTCTTGTGTCTCTCTTTGGTGTTCCTGACCCCTCCCTCCTGGTTAGTGCCCCCAGAGCAAGATGCTTGCTCTGGGGGCACCTGAGCCAAGTTACTGTGTCCTGTGTCCATGCTCAGCCTCACCCCCTCTCTCTACTGATCAACTGACTGATTTGATTGACAGCAGAAGGAGCCAATGGCGCCACTACTGTGTCTCAGCCAATCAGGAGGGAGAGTCTTGGATGGCTCAGGTAAATATTAGGGGGGCTGAGACACACAGAAGGCTTTTTATCTTAATAGAATGCATTAAGATAAAAAACCTTCTGCTTTTACAGCCACTTTAAAGAAGGCAAGAAGCTTCTCATACACATCTGGAATGAATCTAAAGGCATGTATTGCAACTCCCTTCTTATTGGCCTGCCTCTCTATAGGCTATCCCTGATTCAGTCTATCATGCTGCTACCAGACTTATCCACCTTGCCAACGGCTCAGTGTCTGCCAAACCTTTCCTCAAATCCCTGCACTGGCTCCTGATCACCCAGCAAATGAAATTCAAAATACTAACCACAACCTACAAAGCCATCCACAACTCTGCCCCGAGCTACATCGCCATTCTTGTCTCCAAACATATCCCAAACCGTCCTCTCCGCTTTTCTCAAGACCTCCTACTGTCAAGCTCTCTCGTCTCCTCTTCCCATGCTCATCTCCAGGATTTCTAAAGAGCCTATCCCATCCTCTGGAACTCACTACTTTCCGGCTATTCCCTACTCTTGCTACCTTTAGGCGATCCCTAAAAACTCACCTCTTCAGGAAAGCCTATCACGTCTCCAACTAATCTTTTACCACTTCCATCAGCTCATTCCTCACAGGTACAACCTTTTGTACCTTCTGCCCCACCCTATTAGATTGTAAGCTCTTCTGAGCAGTGCCCTCTTAATCCTCTTGAATTGTATTGTATTGTAACTGTATTGTCTCCCTTTTATATTGTAAAGCGCTGCGTAAGCTGTTGACGCTATAAAAATTCTGTATAATAATAATAATAATAATGTAGTAATTGTCTATAGAAGCACCAATACAACATCTGAAAACCTTAAAGTGGTTGTAAACCCTCTTACTTGTTTTACCTACAGGTAAGCCTAGATTAAGGCTTACCTGTAGGTGTTTGCAATATCTCCTAAACCTGCACAGTTTAGGAGATATTTGCCGCAAAGAATGCTCCATTCTCTGTGGCGCATGCGCGCCGTAGACAATGGCACAGGTGCACTGAGAATGACGGTTTTATCAATAGATAATGCCAGCTTTGACGGCTCCTGCACGCATGCACAGAGTCACGTCATTGCCGCTACAGCCAATCAGAGCGCCGGAGTGGCGATACCCAGAAGTAACCTTCCGGAGAGATGTCTGCGGCCGGAGGGGGAGATGAGGGTGGCTTTGGGGGCTTCAATATAAGTTAAGTAATGCATAATGAGCTAGTATGCTAGTCATACTAGCTCATTATGGCTTTGTCTTGCAGGTTATTATTTAAAAAAATATATATTTTTGGGTTTACAACCACTTTAAGAGTCTATTCACACAGCAAAAACTGCATTAACAGCCTGTAAACGCATGTGCGCCAATGTGTATTGGTATGATGCGTTGCATTTTAACCACTTAAGGACCGCCTACTGCACATATACGTCGGCAGAATGGCACGGCTGGGCACATCAACGTATATTTACGTTGATTTTAGTACCCAGCCGTGGGTCACGGGCGCGCGCCTGCGGCGCGCTCCCGTGACCCGGTCCGAAACCCCAGGACCGGGACCGCGGGATTCGCGGACCCGATTGCCGCTGCAGTGCGGCGATCCATCCCTGGAGCTGAAGAACGGGGAGAGCCGTGTGTAAACATGGCTTCCCCGTGCTTCTCTGTGGCCGCAGCATCGATCGCGTCATCCCTGTAATAGGGGGACGCGATCGATGACGTCACACCTACAGCCACATCCCCCTACAGTTGTAAACACACACACAGGGAACATTAAAAGTCACAGCGCCCCCTGTGGTTAACTCCCAAACTGCAACTGTCATTTCCACAGTAAACAATGCAATTTAAATGCATTTTTTGCTGTGAAAAGTACAATTGTCCCTAAAATGTGTCAAAATTGGCCGAAGTGTCCGCCATAATGTCGCAGTCACGAAAAAATCGCTGATCGCCGCTATTAGTAGTAACATTTTTTTTTTATAAAAATGCAATAAAACTATCCCTTATTTTGTAAACGCTATACATTTTGCGAAAACCAACCGATAAACGCTTATTGTGATTTTTTTTACCAAAAATATGTAGAAGAATACGTATCGGCCTAAACTGAGGGAAAAAAATGTTTTTTTATATATTTTTGGGGGATATTTATTATAGCAAAAAGTAAAAAATATTGAATTTTTTTTTAAATTGTCGCTCTATTTTTGTTTATAGCACAAAAAATAAAAACCGCAGAGGTGATCAAATACCACCAAAAGAAAGCTCTCTTTGTGGGAAAAAAAGGACGCCAATTTTGTTTGGGAGCCATGTCGCACGACCGCGCAATTGTCAGTTAAAACGACGCAGTGCCGAATCGCAAAAAGGGGCAAGGTCCTTTACCTGCATTTTGGTCCGGGTCTTAAGTGGTTAATGTGCACTTTTCCCTAATTTTCTGGAAGATGGAAAGGACAGCCTGGAGCTATTAACCCCAATCAACTACTAGCGACTAGTTTACGGGGAGTCAAACATGTGATAGCCTGCTGTCTTCCAGAGAGTTGAGGTGACATGCGTTACCATGCATTGCGTCTTATATTGAAAAAAGTAGGGCTTTCTCTACTTTTTTTTCCCACTACTAACAGGCATATATCAATTATAGATGTACGCTCTAGTGAGAAGGGCCCTCTGTTTCCGCCTGTATTAAATTGTATCGTAAATGTAAATGTTGGCATTATATAAATCCTGTGTAATAATACTACACCATAGAGTTGCGCGATTAATCGTAAAAAAAAATCTTAATCTCAATTCAACCTTCCATACGTTCTTAATCCAGCATTTCCACGATTCATGTAAGAAGTGAAGAGAAGTTCCTTTTTTTTGCTAGAACATTACTTAGAATCCCTAAACATTTTGGCCCAGATTCACAGAGCGATTACGCCTGCGCAACAGGAGATGCGCGTGCGTAAGTCGAAATGTGCACGTGCGTTTCGTTGCGCGGCATCCACAGAACGAGATACGCAAAAAAGCGTTTGTCCCGCGTAATTTCGTTAGACTGGCGCATCCTTCTGCGCAAAAGTGCACTAGACACACCATTGATTTGCTAGTCAAATATGCTAATGAGGGACTTACGGGGATCCACAAAACAACGTTGGGGCAGCGCAGGCGACGCAGTGTGCGCAACAGCAAAATGTCCTGTCTAAAATTAGAGCATATAAAAGCTGGTCTAAAAAGAGAAAAAAAGTCTACTTGTTAGATAAAGCAACACTGTTAGTGAGCAGCTCAGCAGTCACACGTGTTGCACAACAATCTGTATGCCAACATGCCAGGGGCATCGTCGCACATAGCTATACTACTGACTTTAGATGAACAAAGAAGGATGAGGGCACGGAGGATGGCATGGAGGGTGGCACGGGAGAGGATATACCGCACCTGTTTGGCATGAGTGATTCTGAGGTGTTTCGCATCTTCAGATTCACCCCTCATGTCATCCTGGAATTAACCACAACCCTGCAGGAGGACATCACCAGCCCAACACACCGCTCACATGCAGTGCAGCCACTGGTCAAGGTCATGGCAACACTCCATTTCCTTGCCAGTGGCTCTTTTCAGCGTACAAGTGGAGTGGTGGCTGGGATGTCACAATCCTCCATGAGCAGATGTGTGTACCAGGTTGTCCCTGCAATTCTCAGACGCATGGCCAACCAAATCATCAAACCCACCACTGAGGAGCTGCGGCTGAAGGCAATGACAGATTTCTACAGAATTGCCAGATTCCCACGCACTGTGGGGGCCATTGATTGCACACATGTGGCACTCCAGCCCCCCCAGGAGACAGAGCACATGTACCGCAATCGGAAGCATTGGCATTCCATCAATGTACAGGTGATAGTCGATGCCCAAGGCCTCATATGGCACGTCCGTGCCAAACACCCAGGGTCCAGCCATGACAGCTACATATACAATCAATGCCACATCCGAATGGAATTCGATCAGAACGTGTATGGGGACACCTGGCTGGTTGGTGAGTGACATGGGTGGCAGGCATGACTATCCCCTCCCATGATGCACATCACAAGGGGCACATGCATGACTAACATCCTCCTGTCTTTTCCCTTCCAGGTGACTCTGCATATCCACTGGGACCCCATCTCATGACTCCTATCCGGAACCCCCAAACCCCAGGAGAGGAAAGATACAATCAAGCACATGCCCAAACACGAGCAGTGGTGGAGCGCACCTTTGGCCTCCTAAAGTCACGTTTCCGATGCCTGGATAAGTCTGGGGGTACCCTCTTGTATTCCCCAAACTTCGTGTGCCAGATCATCGGTGCATGTTGCATGCTGCACAACTTCGCAGAAAGAAAGGGCCTGCAGATTGACCTACGTGATGACCTGACCCCTGAACCAGACAATCCCCCCCTAACCGAGGCTACCCCGTCTTCTGAGGGTAGAGCAGCCAGGAGACAGCTCACATTAGGCATCTTTGCACGTTAAACACACACATTAATCATGGCACAATGAGAATGCATGCATGCACAACACTGTGGTCCCTAGCACACACACCCCACATCCACATCAAATTGGATTGGCACCAGTCCACCATGCAGGACTTGTGAGCAGCAACGCCACGCCAAGGCTCCAATTATGTCACTGTACATTCATACACCATTCACACGGACCTGGGGATCACTTCTCCCTGGTCCCGGGGAACCCTTCTCCACCAAAATAGAGGGTGACACCCCTTTTCCAGCAGGAATGTCACCCCCACATTCACACAGCATTCAGAACCCCCAAAAAAAAAAAATGACCTGCAAAAGCAAAAAATTTTCAGCAAAAATAAATGAAAAATAAAACAATTAAAAAAAAAATGGGGAAAAACAAATTATTGCCCTCTGCATGAGCCACGCCTGGGGCGCCCCCGGCCACGGCCCCGGCTTCTCAGGGGGAAGGTGTAAAACCGGGGAAGGAGGAGCAGCCCCTGATCTCTGCCCACCTGGCGGCCTGCCCTCCAAGGCCACGGCTATTCTGTCCAGGGCAGCACCAAGTGTTGCCGTGTTGGCCTGGATAGCCAGGGTAAAGGCCCTCACATCCTGCCCAACGCCTGCTGATGTCGTCTGCAGTTCATTTAGGCAGGTTGTGAAAGCCCGGGAGTGGGAGTCCAGGTTCCCCAGCGTATCCTTGATGGAGGACAGGCTCTCCTCCATCCGCGCCAATGTCTGGCTGACCTGTCCCAGATGGCGGGTCTGGACGAACTGGTCCCTTCTCAGAGTGGCGGGCAGGAGATCGGCCACCCCCCTGGTGGTCTGGGATGACATCCTGCCTCCAGCTGATGCTTGTGGCCGGGGAGAAGGGGAGGCCCTTGTGAGGGGAGCCATGTTGGGGGAGGAGGGGGGGGGGTTCCCCCTTAGGGAGGCCTGCCTGCTGCCAGCCAGAGGGGAAGAGTCCTCAAAACCCAAACGTCCAGTGCCTGACATGGACTCCTCCTCCTCATGATTCTCCTCCTCCTCATGATTCTCCTCCTCCTCATGATTCTCTTGCTCCTCTTGAACCTCCTCCGCGGACTCCGGCCTTGTTGGGGGGGCCTCATTAGGCTGCTGTCCTGGGGTTGGTGCGGTCAGGCCAGATGGCCCTGCACCCTCCTGCACATCTGTGGATGACACAAAACATTCACAGGTTGGAGGATCCACACACTTGCCACATATTCCCTTTCACCCCCTCCCCCACACATGCTACACACCTGATATTTAAAAAAAAAAAATTACCTGGCACCACGGGCTCCGGACTTGAGTCAAAGCCGGGCAGGCCTGCAACTTCATGCCGATGAAAGGTCAGGGCCACCACACGCTCCTCCGCTGTCAGGCTAATACGGCATGGTGGGCCCCCTCCTGTGCCCCTGGCATGGGCATGCATTCTGGCCAGCTTCTTTTTGACCAGACGCCGGAGGTCATTGATTTTTTTGTCAATCCCAGACCGGGTCCGTGTCTCCCCCTGCCCCGCTGAATTCACCTGGTCAGTGATCCTATCCAAAATCTCCCTCCTCCTGGCCGGGGTGGTGTTGGCACTCTGTGGGCCGTGGAGGTAACGCCCATACTCGCTAATGGCACGGGCAAGTATCTGTTTTTCCACAACTGTAAAATTCAGCTTTCGTTTTCTCTCAATCATCCTTCCAAAAAAAAACAGTCCCAGTCAACAAAATTCACGCACACAAACAAGCACAACCAATCAAAAAAAAACACACACAGAGAGAAAACTACTCAGCAAGAAACAGTCACCAAAAAACAAAACAAAAATACAGCAGGAAAAGAAACAAACACAAATATATCAATCAAACAAACAGTCTCTCAAACACTTATCAAAACCACTTTCAAAAATCTACTAGCAAACACTTGATCACACAGAACACTAATCTGACAACTACAAAAAACACCGCAACGAACAACAGGACAAAAGCACTTGGTTAAATGGGAAGGGACAAAGGGATGTACTTTTGCAATGCAAGTGCGTTTGTGTGTGTCTATTTATGCTGTCTGCGTAGTTCACAACGTTGCCCTAGTCCATTTCCAATTTCACTGATTGCGCCGCTCCCGAGTTGTGAGCATGCGCACAGCGGAGCTGACATGGTCTCCTTCAAGCGCGCATGCGAGAGCCGGCCAGCCCTTCATTTGCATGGGGTCACAGCTCATTTCAATGTAACACGCCCACGTCCTTCACAATTTGTATTACTCCTCCTTACGCCTCTGAAAAAACGTTACGTATGCGCAATTTTCTGCGCAAAAGCTACGAGAATAGGGTGATTACGCGACAAAATTGCGCAAGTCTAACGTAAAGGCGGTGCGCTACGCCGGTCCAATAATGCGCAGATGTACCTGAATCTGGGCCTTTATATCTAGATATATATCTAGATATATATATTGGCATAGACCCTAGAGAATAAAATGGTGGTTGTTGCAATATTTTTATATCACACTGTATCTGTGCAGCAGTCTTTTTTTTTTCAAAAGACACGTCAACGTAAGTACAAATTTGCGCCGTCGCATCTCTGCGCCGATTCACAAAGCTAGATACGTCGAAAAGCAAGGCTTCAGCCACCCGATGTAACTTGCCTACGCCGCCGTATGGGCGCATAGTTACGCTGGACGCATTCGGCGTTCCCATTTTAAATATGCAAATGAGTAAGATACGCCGATTCACAAACTTAGATGCTCCCGGCCGCTTCATATACGCGATTTGCGTAAGGCTTATGTCCGGTGTAAAGTTGCCTCTCATATAGCAGGCGCAGGTAATGCAAAGGTATGGGCCAGGGAACGACGCCATCGAATTTTACTTTGCGTACGCCGTTTACGTAGTACTACGTGAATAGGGCTGTGCGTAGGTTACGTTCATGTCGTAGGCAGTGTTCGACGTATCTTAGGCAGCTAGATCAATGTAACTGTGAGCATGCGCACTGGGATGCGTCCAAGAGACGACGAATGCGCAGTTCATTTTTTTAAGCTGGCGCCATCATTTGCATGGGGTCAAGCTTCATTTAAATATATCACGCTCACTTCCAGCCCACTTCCACCTACTTTGACTTACGTCGACAACTATACGCTACGCCGGCGCAACGTGGATCGCATATTCTTCGTGAATAGCAGGCTTGCTTCTCTACGTTGTGCCGGCGTAGCGTAAAGAGGATACGCTACGCCGGAATAAATATACGCCGCTCTACGTGAATCTACCCCTAGGTCTTTTTCAGGCATATGCTCCTACAGGCAGAACCCCCCAATCCTCCCTACCCCAACAAACTTGCATTTTGGAGAGGAGCTAGTGCCCCAGAGAGCTAAAAAATGCTTGAAACATTTGTTCCAGCTTTTTGTTTTGTTTCTACAAGGGAAAAAAACGCTTATGCTCAAAAAAGCTCGAAAGAGCTCATCAAAAACATGAGAAAGAGCACAAAAAAAGAACAAGCTTCTTCAAGCTTTTATAGGCAGAACTAAAAGCCCAAACGCCTGTAAAAAGCATTTTTTTTTTAAACTGCAGTATACATGAGCCCTTAAAGAACCAGAAAGTGATTACAAAAATCAGACCGTCCAATTAAAAACAGGAAAGGTGAAAATGCTAACTGCATCCTAATTATTCAGTCAGGTGGGTTTTACACACATTGATGTTGATTTACTAAAGGAAAATAGACTGTTTATTTTGCAAGGGAATTATACCCAAAGATTAGTGAATGAAGTGAAGCTCTGCTGACTTCCATCATTCATTCATGCACAAGCAAAAATGCTGTTTTTTATTTTCCTTGCACATGATTGGCTATTTCTTGCAAAGTGAAATTGTACCTCACTCATAAAGTTATGGGGAAAATTACCTTGCAAAGTGCAACTTTCCTTGCAAAGTAAACAGTCCATTTGCTTTCAGTAAATCATCCCTACATTCTTTAAAAAGAAGTGTATAATACATTTGCTGAATATTCTCCAAAATGTGGTTTAAAAAATCATTATTGTGCCAAATGTTCTTAGAAAACATAGTAAGGGCCAGTAGTGTTACGTGTTAATCCCTGGTCATGCTGCGATCATTGGAGCTGTTCACAGCTTTTACATCTGTTAGCAAAGCTGCATGGCAATAGACGTAAGAAGATTAGGTGTGAAGAGGTGAGGCGAGAGAAAGAGAACAATGCAGGCAGACAGTTCCCATCATCACTTATCTCAGGGGAAGCAATGGCAATTTGCTGCAAAATCTATTTCACTCATCGAGCTAATTAAGCATTTTGTGGATTTATTTAGGATTCAGTATACAGTATGTATAGCCAAAACAATTGTGAAGCGAAGGGTTAAAGTCTCTATGCTGTTATTTTTTTTTTTTTTTGCTGTGTATGTCCCACTGGGGCTGTTTCCCTGCACTTCCTATCCTGAAGACGCAACAGAAAACCTCACTTCTATAATTATATGCAATCAATATTCGTGAACACTGTTCTCCCTGAAAACACAGTGCATTCTTTTGCTGATCAATTGTTTTGTTAATTTGGCAGCGTGTGCAGGAGCTGAGTGATCACATAACAGCCTATGTGAAGCAGGGATGTGCAGTGAGGACAGTGGCTGGTGAGGCACTGGCTAGTATCAGAGTCAGATACACACAGTTTACATACACCGCAATAGTTAGAGCAAGGGCAATAATTCCTGCACTCGACCTCCTCTGTAACTCTAAACATGTAACCTGTAAAAAAAATTACAGAGTGACAAAAAATATCCTGAAGCTCTACAAAGGACTACATGTGTGATTGGATGTAGCTGTTACATAAACAATCAGTGGTTGATAATGATCAAGCTCGGTGCAGCTGGCACAACACTGGTACAATGTGGAACAAACAAAAAGAAATATAAGCAGCGCTTATGTAAGCGTGTAGTAGTCATGAAAAAGTTGTAACCATGGAATGATGATCCAACAATGCTTATTCCATTATAAATATGATGAGCTGATACAAAGTCTAAGGCCTCGTACACACGATCAAATCTGTCCGCTGGACCGTTTCAGCAGACAGATTCGATCGTGTGTACGGCCGAGCCGACGGATTTGGCCACCCGACAGATTTCAAAGCATGCTTTGAAATCTATCGGGTGGGAATCCGTCCGCCCGACATGTCTGCTGGTTAGTACACTTACCAGCAGACATGTCGTCCCGCACCGCCGCCGCACCGCCGCCGAATGGATTTGGCGCATGCGCGGAAGTGTTTTACTTCCTGGTGCATTGACGTGGCGGCGTCAACGTCACCGCCACGTCACCGACACGTCAGCGCGCTCTCTGCTGGCGGGGATTTTGGTTTGCTCGTGTGTACACACGAGCAAACCAAAATCCCAGCAGACAGATTTGTTCAAATCTGTCGGACGGACAGATTTGAACAAATCTGTCTGCTCGTGTGTACGAGGCCTAAAAGTAAAGTCTAAAAATCAGCTGGGAAATGGGTATAAAAACAATGATGTTATGGACAGATAAAAGTTATTCAATGTCACCACAGATGACCTCAGATGGGAAAGAGGGGTGAACAAACATCTGGGGGGCTCACTGTTATCACATGGGGGGAGCCAATGCCCATGTTGAAAAGGATGGAAATCTGGTCCCAAGGAGCCCAGAGGCTGTAGAAGATGGTGATATAGCCGGGTCCAAGATGGATAAAGCGTTAGGAGCGGGAGGATAGAAGGCCGTGTATGTCTGGACTGGGAAGGTGTAAAGTTGCCTAGATAAGGGCCCAATCACAGGGCTCATCGGGTCAGACCACTCAGTGGTGATAGCACTACTGAGGGGAACAGGAGGAGCCAAGCAGAGCCAAGAACAACCGACGCGTCTGGAGTGACGACAGAGGAGGGGATGTCTGTGGTCAGCTTGTGGAACACAAGCTGTGCTGTTGCCGTGACTTACATATTTCGCACGAATGCGCTTTGTTAAAGGCACCTTTTTTATGACTACTACACTTTGGTTCTTACTCATAGAGCGCTGCTAATAGTTCTTCTTGTAAAAAAAAATTAAAGCGACGCCTATGGAGATTTTGAAGTAGTGAAGTTTGGCACCATTCCACAAGTGTGCGCAATTTTAAAGCGTGTCATGTTAGGTATATATTTACGTGATGTAACATTATCTTTCATAGTATACAAAAAAAAAGGCTAACTTTAATGTCTTTTTATTTATTTTTTATTTATTCTTTCCCCAAAAAAACACGTTTGAAAAATTGCTGTGCAAATATTGTGTAACATAAAAAGTTATTACTATTAAAGGGCTGTTTACATTCCTTGTAATAGGAATAAAAGTGGTCTAAAATTTTTAAATTAAAAAGAAAGCATTAAACGAGAAAAATTAAAGAAAAATTAACAATACAACATTTTTTACATTTTAAAGCGCCCCTGTCCCCATGTGCTCACTCGCAGAGGCGAACGCATATGTAAGTCGCGCCCACATTTGTAAACAGCGTTAATACAGCACACGTGAGGTATCACCGAGAACAATAGAGCAAAAGCGATAATTCTAAACACTAGACCTCCTATGTAACTCAAAACATGTAACCTGTAAAAAAAAAATCAAACGTTGCCTATGGGGACTTTCAAGTACCAAAGCGATTTTGAAGCATGTCATTTAAGGTATCTATTTACTCAGTGTAACATCATCTTTCACATTATATAAAAAAATTGGGCTAACTTTACAGTGTGCAAATACAGTGCGAGATAAAAAGTTGCAATGACCACCATTTTATTCTCCAGGGGCTCTAGTAAAAAAGCATGTATAATGTTTAGGTGTTCTGTGTAATTTTCTAGCAAAAACAATTATGATTTTTACATGTAGGAGATACATTTCAGAATTGGCCTGGGTAGCAAGTGGTTAACATTTGAATTTTGAATGGGCTGCCAACCCACTGCAATGCATTTTGTAATGAATTTTGCACTTAAAAAATGCACACCCATTGTGATGCACTGGCTAGGTGCATTAAGTTGACAATAAATAAAAATGGCCCAGCAATGCACTTACACCAACAGGGGCATTTTCCAGCTGGTTACCACAATGCATAAGTGTGAATGGCCTGTTAAAACCAGCAAAAATAAATAAAAAATGGGCCAATGCATGCCATTATAATAGTCACATTTTTATAAATAATTAAGTATTAAAACTTCAGTAAATGTGAACTCAATTTTGCTCATCACTACTTATGATTGTCTGCATCTCCTGCTCTGCTTAAGACATGCACTAAGGTGGTGAGAAGGACTAAAGTCCTATACACACAATCGGATATCTAATGGAATCTAATCCGAAGGGTTTTTTCATCGGATATCCGATGAAGCAGTCTATTGGTCTGTTTTAATCGGACAAACCGATCGTGTGTGTACGCAGCTTAAGACTCCTTTTACACTGGAGGCGTGTTTCAGGTGCTTTAGCACTAAAAATAGTGCCTGTAAAGAGCCTGAAAAAAGCCTCAACTGCAATCCCAGTGTGAAAGTCTGAGTGCTTTCACTCTGGGGCGCTGCGCTGGCAGGGCATCAAAAAAAGTCCTGCCAGCAGCTTTTTTGCAGCGCTTTAGGAGTGGTAATACACCGCTCCTAAAGCGCCCTTGCTTTACCGCCCTGCTTTACCGCAGTTGGAAATCACTCTAAAGGGCCCCTGTCCATTGAAATCAATGGACAGCACCGCCGAACCACTGGCAAAGCACCGCTGCATCAGCACCTTTTTTTAGCCACTAGCATGGGTTAAAAGCGCCACGCTAGTGGCCTAAGAGTGCCGCAAAAACAATGGTAAAGCGCCGCTAAAAATACTGCCGCTTTAACGTCTTACTCTGAATGGTCCAAGGTTATCAGCGGTGTACCCCAAGGTTCAGTGTTGGGTCCCTTACTTTTCAATATTTTTATAAATGATATTGGGTCTGAGATCCAAAGTAACATTTCTGTTTTTGCAGATGACACCAAGCTATGCAGCGGAATAACGTCCTTACAGGATGTCTCCAATTTACAAACCAACCTCAATGCTCTGTCTAATTGGGCGACTATGTGGCAGATGAGGTTTAATGTTGATAAATGTAAAGTTATGCACTTGGGGGCTAAGAATATGCATGCATCATACATGCTAGGGGGAGTTCAACTGGGGGGATCTGTAGTGGAGAAGGATCTGGGGGTTTTAGTTGATCATAAGCTCAATAATGGCATGCAATGCCAAGCTGCGGTTTCCAAAGCAAGCAAAGTCCTTTCTTGTATTAAGAGAGGTATGGACTCCAGAGAGAGAGATATAATGTTGCCCCTGTACAAATCATTAGTAAGACCTCATCTAGAATATGCAGTCCAGTTTTGGGCACCAGTTCTCAAAAAGGATATCGGAGAACTGGAGAAAGTGCTGAGAAGGGCAACTAAACTGATAAGAGGCATGGAGGAGCTCAGCTATGAGGAGAGATTAGAAAAATTGAATGTATTCACTCTTGAGAAGAGGACAATAAGGGGGGATATGATCAACATGTACAAATATATAAGAGGTCCATATAGTGAACTTGGTGTTGAGTTATTCACTTTAAGGTCAACGCTGAGGACAAGAGGGCACTCTTTACGTCTGGAGGAAATACGGAAAGGTTTCTTCACAGTAAGAGCTGTGAAAATGTGGAACAGACTCCCTCCAGAGGTGGTTCTGGCCAGTTCAGTAGATTGCTTTAAGAAGGGCCTGGATTCTTTCCTAAATACACATAATATAACCGAGTACTAAGTTCTGTAGGTAAAGTTGATCCGGGGTAAATCCGATTGCCTCTCGGGGAATCAGGAAGGAATTTTTTCCCCTCCGGTAGCAAATTGGATCATCGCTCTGCTGGGGTTTTTTGCCTTCCTCTGGATCAACTGTGGGTATGGAGTTGGGTGTATGGGATGTACTGTGTTTTATTTTGTTTGTTTATTTTTATTTTTTTATGGTTGAACTGGATGGACTTGTGTCTTTTTTCAACCTGACTAACTATGTAACTATGTAACTATGTAACGTCGACGCCCGGGTGCTTTCAGTGTGAAAGGGCTATAAGGGTTTGCTTGGCCTTGGTGGATAATGGGATGGAAAGCTAGACACTGTTGAATAGACATGTGCATTCATTTTCGTTAGAATGCATTTTCGTGTATTTTCGTTATCTCTTTAACAAACGAAAACGAAAGCGCAAGAAACAAAAACCGAAATATCTGACATAACAAATGCTTTATTTTCATTTTCGTTCAGATCCGGCGATTTTCGATGCTTTGTCGAATTTTCGTCGTTCAATTCCTACCTATTCACTGTATTCAGAATGACAATTTTTGATGCTTTGTCGAATTGAACGACGAAAATTCGACAAAGCATCGAAAATCTTCGAATTTTCGTTGTTCAATTTCTACCTATCCTCTGTATTCAGAACGACGATTTCCGATGCTTTGACAAATTGAACGACGAAAATTCGACAAAGCAACGAAAATCATTGTTTTCGGACGAAAACTTTCCAGACGAAAACGAAATAAATCAAAACGATTTTCGGGAGTAAATTATTTTCCGGACGAAATTATTTTCCGGACGAAAACAAAATTACGAAACAAAATATTTCAGTCTGCACATGTCTACTGTTGAATAGAACAAGGTAAAGAAAAAACAAGATGCTGATCTTATATTATAATGGGGAATGCAGGCAAGAATTTATATGAAGTGCAGCAGCTGAGCCTTGGCCTGTGGCTGGCTTTATCTGATGTACGTACTAATAGAGACAGATATAATGTATAGCTTGTAAAGTATAGAGGCTGAGTGTTGTGTGATGTAGAACAGTGGAGAAGAAGTAGATTCATCGCTGAGGACTGGAAACTTTCAATCATTTATATTTGAAGAGGTTAGTGGCAGGGGATTTATAATGTACTGCAGAAAAGAAAGAAATAGTGGGCCAGATTCACAAAGCACTTACGCTGGAGTATCAGGAGCTGCGCCAGCGCAATTGGAAATATGCGCCTTCGTATCGTTGCGCTGTATCCACAAAACGATATGCACCAGAAATCTAGTTTTTTACGAACGACGTAATTTCGAAAGACAGGCGCATCGTGCGTGCAAAAAATGCGCTAGACACACCATTGATTTGCTAGGCAAATATGCAAATGAGGGAGTTACGGCGAACCACAAAAGTAAGTTGGTGCAGCGCAAGCTACGCGCTGTGCGCATCAGCTGCACGTCCTGTCTAAAATTAGGCAATATAAAAGCTTGCTTAAAATTAGACAATCCGTCTACATGTCAGCTAAAGCAACACTGTTAGGGACGAGCTAAGCAGCCACACTTGCAGGACAACAATCTGTATGACAACATGCCAGGGGCATCCTTGCTCATAGCTATACTACTGACTTTAGATGAGCGCAGAAGGAGGAGGGTGCGGGAGAGGATATACCGCACACGCATAGACATCTTTGGCATGAGTGATTCTGAGGTGTCTTGCACCTTCAGATTCACCCCTGCTGCCATCATGGAATTAACCACAACCCTGCAGGAGGACATCACCAGCCCAACACACCGCTCACATGCAGTGCAGCCACTGGTCAAGGTCCTGGCAACACTCCATTTCCTTGCCAAATCATCAAACCCACCCAGGAGGACCTGCGGCAGAAGGCAATGACAGATTTCTACAGAATTGACAGATTGCACACATGTGGCACTCCAGCCCCCCCGTGAGACAGAGCACATATACCGCAATCGGAAGCACTGGCATTCCATCAACGTACAGGTGATAGTCAATGCCAAATGCCTCATATGGCACGTCTGTGCCAAACACCCCGGATCCAGCCATGACAGCTACATATACAATCAGAGATCCATCCCAATGGAATTCGAACAGAACATGCATGGGGACAGCTGACTGGTTGGTGAGTGACATGGGTGGCAGGCATGACTGTCCCCCCCCCATGATGCACACATCACAAGGGGCACATGCACTACTAACATCCTCCTGTCTTTTCCCTTCCAGGTGACTCTGCATATGCACTGGGACCCCATCTCATGACTCCTATCCGGAACCCCCAAACCCCAGGAGAGGAAAGATACAATGAAGCCCATGCCCAAACTCGTGCAGTCGTGGAGCGCACCTTTGGCCTCCTGAAGTCACGCTTCCGATGCCTGGATAAGTCTGGGGGTACCCTGTTGTATTCCCCCAACTTTGTATGTCAGATCATCGGTGCATGTTGCATGCTGCACAACTTCGCAGTGAGACATGGCCTGGAGATTGACATATGTGATGACCTGACCCCCGAACCAGACAATCCCCCCTAACCGAGGCTACCCCATCTTCTGAGGGAAGAGCAGCCAGGAGACAGCTCACATTAAGCATCTTTGCATGTTAAACACACAAATTAATCATGGCACAATGAGAATGCATGCATGCACACCACTGTGGTCCCTAGCACAGACACATCACATCCTCATCAAATTGGATTGGCACAAGCCCACCATACAGGACTTGTGAGCAGCAACGCCACGCCACGCCACGGCTCCAATTATGTCACTGTACATTCATACACCATTCACACGGACCTGGGGATCACTTATCCCTGGTCCTGGGGAACCCTTCTCTACCACAAATGAGGGTGACACCCCTTTTCTGGCAGGAATGTCACCCCCACAATCAGAAATTATTCACAACACCAAAAAAATTGTCCAGCGCCCAAAAAAATGACCAGCAAAAAAAAAAACTACCGCCGCTGGCGTGACCCACGGTTGGGGGGCCCACAGGTGCGGCCCCGGCTCCTCTGGGCCAACTCATGGGGGGGGTAATCCGGGGAAGGAGGAGCATCCCCTGGTCTCTGCCCACCTGGCGGCCTGCCCTCCAAGGCCACGGCAATTCGAGTGAGGCCATCATTGAGCGTTGCCGTATTGGCCTGGATAGCCTGGGTGAGGGCCCTCACATCCTGACCGAGGGCCCTCACATCGTGACCAACGCCTGCTGTGTTAGCCTGCTGGTCATTTAGGCAATTGATCAGGGCCAGGGAGTTGCAGGCCATGTCACCAAGCGTATCCTTTATGGAGGACAGGCTCTCCTCCATCCGCCCCAAAGTCTGGCTGACCTGTCCCAGATGGCGGGTCTGAAGGGCCTGGTCCCTTCTCAGGTTGGCGGGCAGAAACTCGGCCACCCCCCTAGTTTTGTGGGTTGCCTTCCTGCCTCCAGATGAGGCTTGTGGCCGGGGGAGAAGGGGAGCCCCTTGGGAGGGGAGCTCTGTTGGGGGAGGAGTGGGAGGGGCTACCCTGGATGGAGGCCTGGCTGCTGCCAGCCATAGAAGAAGCCTCCTCCAAAAATAACAAGTCATTCCCTGACATGACCTCCTCCTCCAACTCAAACTCCTCCTCCTCAACCTCCTCTGAGGACTCCGGCCTTGTCTAGGGGTCTTCATCAGGCTGCTGTCCCGGGGATGGTGCGGTCAGGCCAGATGGCCCAGCACCCTCCTGCACATCTGTGTATGACACAAAACATTCACAGGTTGGAGGATCCACACACTTGCCACATAATCCCTCCCCCCACACATGCTACACACCAGATACCAAAAAACGTACCTGTCCTTACGGCCTCCTGACTGGAGTCAAAGCCAGGCAGCCCCTCCACTTGCTGCCTGTTGAAGGTCTGGGCCACCGCACTCTCCTCCTCAGTCAGCCTAACAGGGCATGGTGGGCACCCTCCAGTGCCCCTGGCATGGGTGGCAATCTTGGCCAACTTCCCACGGACCACACGCCGGAGGTCATTAATCTTCTTGGCGATCCCCTGGCGTGTCTGGGTCTCCCCCCCAACGTGTTGACCTGGTCGATAATTTCCTGCAATATCTGTGCCTTCCTGGCCGGGGTGGTGTTGGCACTCTCGGGGCCGTGCAGAAAACGGCCATATTGTGTAATGGCCCTGGCAAGAATGCCCTTCTCCCCCAAAGAAAAATTCAACTTTTGCTTCCTTTCACTCATGTTCTCACAAACTGGAACCAAAACAATCACCAAAAATCAGTCACCAAAAATCAGACAGCAAAAATCAGACAGCAAAAAGCAGACAGCAAAAAACAAACAGCAAAAAACAGATAGCAAATAAGTATCAAAAACAGTCACAAAACAACACTCTGAAAACCACTATCAAAAACACTATAAACTATACACTATAAAGCACCTTGCTGTATAGGGAGGGATACAAAGGGATGTACTTTTGCAAAGGAAGTGCGTTTGTCTCTGTCTATTTAATCTCTCTGCGTAGCTCACTAAGTTGACCGGGCCAAGTTCTCACTGATTGCGCCGTTTCCGAGTTCTGAGCATGCACAGAGAGGTGCTGACCATGGTCTGCTTCATGTGTGCATGCGCAATCCGGCCAATCCGGCCGGCCCTTCATTTGCATGGGGTCACGGCTCATTTCAATGGGACACGCCCACGTCCTTCCCAATTTGAATTACTCCACCTTACGCCTCGGAAATTACGTTGCACCGGCGCTAATTTCTGCACAAATACTACGAGGATACGGTAATTGCGCCTCTACATTGCACCGGTCTAACGTAAAGGAGGTGCGCTACCCTGGTCAAAATATGCGCCACTGTACGTGAATTTGGCCCAGTGTGTATATGTTTAGACTGGTAGATGAGTGTTATATCGTATTCGTATTCGTTTCGTATTAGTTTAATTCAACCAGACTTACCGTATTTATCGACGTATAACACACACAGGCGTATAACACGCAGCCTAACTTAAAGAGGAAAGTTTCAGAAAAAAACTTTCCACAGCCCCCTGCGTATAACACACAGGTACAGTTTACCCTCTATTTTCAGGGTAAAAAGGTGAGTGTTATACGCCAATAAATACAGTAATTCATCAAAACACCATCATAGTGACTGTGCAGATATCCTTAATTAATCTGTTATACTATCAGTTAATAGAAAAAGTGACTAATAATAAACCAAGACTAAAACATATAAATCATGTCAAGTAACAGTGCAACTACCAAGAAATACCAAAGGGGGAAAATTCCCCACACTGTGAGTCCAAAGTGGAAAACATAAAAAAAAGTCCAATTCCAATCCAAGTGTGTGACGTTAAGATAATCAGAGGTGAAACATGATTTATAGTTCCAAGGATTATATGATGACAACCACCGACACCTTTACCCAAAGTGATAGATGAAATGGTCGCTTACTGGCTCCACATGACACCCCTTTCAGGATGGTTTTTGGGCTTTAAGGGTGGACCCTAAATCTCCCTTGTGGATACTCCTCAATAAACAGGGATACCCCTATACATACGACAGCAATGTTCTATATCTGGTTGCTCATGTAAATTAAAAAGATAGACACCTCTCCATAATGTAAAAACGCTTAAAACCATTTACAGTGCATCTGGAAAGTATTCACCGCGCTTCACTTTTTCTACATTTTGTTATGTTACAGCTTTCTTCCAAAATGGATTACATTTATTATTTTCCTCAAAATTCTACAAACAATACCTCATAATGAAGATGTGAAAGGAGTTTGTTTTAAACCTTTGCAAATTTATAAAAATAAAATAAAAAATCACATGTACATAAGTACGAAAGTCAAAATTGAGCTCAGGTGCATCCTGTTTCCGCTGATCACCCTTGAGATGTTTCTACAACTTGATTGGAGTCCACCTGTGGTAAATTCAAGTGATTGGTCATGATTTGAAAAGGCACACACCTGTCCATATAAGGTCCCACAGTTAACAGCCCCACAGTCCATGTCAGCCTTGAAGTCCAAGCAAATTGTCTGTAGACCTTCTAGACAGGATTGTATTGAGACACAGATCTGAGGAAAACAGACATTACAAAACATATAGAAACATTTTTGCAGCATTGAAGGTCCCAATGAGCAGAGTGGCCTCCACGATCTGGAAATTTAAGACGTTTGGAATCACCAGTACTCTTTCTAGAGCAGGCCGCCTGGCCAAACTGAGCGTTCGGGGGAGAATGGCCTTAGTTAGGGAGGTAACCAAGAACCTGATGGTCCCTCTAACAGAGCTCCAGCATTTCTCTGTGGAAAGGGGAGAACCTTACTGTTGACACAGACAGCAAAACTCGGCTCCGCCCCTGGCACCTGCATCATTGGATTTATTGACAGCAATCCCCAACAGTGTCACAAGCAAAGCACCCCCACACCATCACACCTCCTCCTCCATGCTTCACGGTGGGAACCAGGCATGTAGAGTCCATCCGTTCACCTTTTCTGCGTCGCACAAAGACACGGTGGTTGGAACCAAAGATATCAAATTTGGACTCATCAGACCAAACCACAGATTTCCACTGGTCTAATGTCCATTCCTTGTGTTCTTTTGCCCAAACAAGTCTCTTCTGCTTGTTGCCTTTCTTTAGCAGTGGTTTCCTAGCAGATATTCTACCATGAAGGCCTGATTCACACAGTCTCCTCTTAACAGTTGTTCTAGAGATGTGTCTGCTGCGAAGGGTGGCTACTTTGAAGAACCTAGAATATGAAATATATTTTCAGTTGTTTCACACTTTTTTGTTATGTATATACAGGTGGTTCTCAAAAAATTAGCATATTGTGATAAAGTTCATTATTTTCTGTAATGTACTGATAAACATTAGACTTTCATATATTTTAGATTCATTACACACAACTGAAGTAGTTCAAGCCTTTTCTTGTTTTAATATTGATGATTTTGGCATACAGCTCATGAAAACCCCAAATTCCTATCTCAAAAAATTAGCATATCATGAAAAGGTTCTCTAAACGAGCTCTTAACCTAATCATCTGAATCAACTAATTAACTCTAAACACCTGCAAAAGATTCCTGAGGCTTTTAAAAACTCCCATTCTGGTTCATTACTCCAAACCGCAATCATGGGTAAGACTGCCGACCTGACTGCTGTCCAGAAGGCCATCATTGACACCCTCAAGCAAGAGGGTAAGACACAGAAAGAAATTTCTGAACGAATAGGCTGTTCCCAGAGTGCTGTATCAAGGCACCTCAGTGGGAAGTCTGTGGTAAGGAAAAAGTGTGGCAGAAAATGCTGCACAACGAGAAGAGGTGACCGGACCCTGAGGAAGATTGTGGAGAAGGACCGATTCCAGACCTTGGGGGACCTGCGGAAGCAGTGGACTGAGTCTGGAGTAGAAACATCCAGAGCCACCGTGTACAGGCGTGTGCAGGAAATGGGCTACAGGTGCCGCATTCCCCAGGTCAAGCTACTTTTGAACCAGAAACAGCGGCAGAAGCGCCTGACCTGGGCTACAGAGAAGCAACACTGGACTGTTGCTCAGTGGTCCAAAGTACTTTTTTCGGATTAGAGCACATTTTGCATGTCATTCGGTAATCAAGGTGCCAGAGTCTGGAGAAAGACTGGGGAGAGGGAAATGCCAAAATGCCTGAAGTCCAGTGTCAAGTACCCACAGTCAGTGATGGTCTGGGGTGCCATGTCAGCTGCTGGTGTTGGTCCACTGTGTTTTATCAAGGGCAGGGTGAATGCAGCTAGCTATCAGGAGATTTTGGAGCACTCCATGCTTCCATCTGCTGAAAAGCTTTATGGAGATGAAGATTTCATTTTTCAGCACAACCTGGCACCTGCTCACAGTGCCAAAACCACTGGTAAATGGTTTAACCATGGTATTACTGTGCTCAACCATGGTATTACTGTGCTCAATTGGCCTGCCAACTCTCCTGACCTGAACCCCATAGAGAATCTGTGGGATATTGGGAAGAGAAAGTTGAGAGACGCAAGACCCAACACTCTGGATGAGCTTAAGGCCGCTACCGAAGCATCCTGGGCCTCCATAACACCTCAGCAGTGCCACAGGCTGATTGCCTCCATGCCACGCCGCATTGAAGCAGTCATTTCTGCAAAAGGATTCCCAACCAAGTATTGAGTGCATAACTGAACAGAATTATTTGAAGGTTGACTTTTTTTTAAATTAAAAACACTTTTCTTTTATTGGTCGGATGAAATATGCTAATTTTTTGAGATAGGAATTTTGGGTTTTCATGAGCTGTATGCCAAAATCATCAATATTAAAACAAGAAAAGGCTTGAACTACTTCAGTTGTGTGTAATGAATCTAAAATATATGAAAGTCTAATGTTTATCAGTACATTACAGAAAATAATGAACTTTATCTCAATATGCTAATTTTTTGAGAACCACCTATAATTCCACATGTGTTAATTCATAGTTTTGATGCCTCCAGTGTGACTCTACAATTTTTATAGTCATGAAAATAAAGAAAACTCTTTGAATGAGAAGGTGTGTCTAAACTTTTGGTCTGTACTGTATGTAAATGGTGTTCAAATCCCACATGTGAGACATCGCAGTGATCTAACATTGAAGATCCCCTGTAACTTAAAACTGGTAACCTGTAGAAGTTTTTAAACATTGCCTATGGAGATTTTAAGTACCAAAACATGTTGAATATCAATTTACTCAGCATAACATTATCTTTCGCAATATAAAAAATAAATTGGGCTAACTTTACTGTTTTCTTATTTTTTATTTAAAAAGTGTATATTTTCCCATACAATAGCGTTTTGTAAGACCGCTGTGCAAATACAGTCTGGCATAAAGTTTTGCAACAACAGTCATTTTATTCTCTAGGGTGTTTAAAAAAAAAAATATATCATTTCCTGCAAAAAGTCACCATAGATCGAGTCTCCCCCCCCAACCTGGAGACCCTGAACGCTCCCATCTCCGCCATAGAGATTCACGATGTCATTAAAAACCTTGCCCCCTCCAAGGCCCCGATGGCTTTACGGGTGAATTTTATAAATCCTTTCGCGAGACATTCGTCCCTACCCTCCACGAAGTCTACCAACACATCTGGTCGGGCGGCTCCTACCCACCCACAGGTAACCAAGCCATTATCAAGCTATTGGAGAAAAAAGGGAAAGACCCTCTAGAACCCGGCTCCTACAGGCCCATATCCCTCCCTGAATCTCGACATAAAGATCCTCTCCAAGATTGTTGCCACCAGATTGGCAACTATCTTACCCTCCCTGATACATCCGGCCCAGTCTGGTTTCGTGAAGGGGAGGACAGCCACTATGAATATTCGGAAGGTAATGCTAGCCCTAGAGCACGCAAAAGGTGACCCGAAAGGTGACCATGCCATCATCACACTAGACGCAGAAAAGGCCTTCGATAATGTCAGCTTCGAATGGCTCTCCATGGTCATGGCCACAATGGGCTTCCAAGGCCCCTTCACCCATCTCATACAGGCTATGTACACTGCCCCCGCCGCAAGACTGGTGGCGGCGGGCCTCCTGTCAGACGAATTTCGCCTCCACAAAGGCACCAGACAGGGCTGCCCACTATCCCCTCTCCTCTTTAACATTGCCCTAGAACCCCTATCTCGATATTTATCTCAAGTCGCCCCCCTTCATGGTATCATGATTGGCGACCACGAAATGCGCACCTCTCTCTTCGCTGACGATGTCCTCATATTCACTTCCAACCCCTCACAGGACATGATCACGATCAAGGACACTTTCGATGTCTTCAGAAAGTGTTCGGGGGTCCGCATAAATTATAGCAAGAGCGAAATCCTCCCTATAGGTTCCCTTTCTGTCCCCTCCTGGACCCAGGGATCCCTGTTCACAGTGGCCAAATCCCATTTCACGTACCTGGGAATTAAAATAGGTAGGCTGCCCTCCTCCCTATACCACCTCAATTATCCTCCACTGTTTGAAAAAATAACACGGGAATTGGATAACTGGATGGATTTGCCTCTCTCGCTTCTGGGACGATGTCACTTGGTGAAAATGGTCAGTTTTGCCCGTCTACTATACCCCCTACAAACCATTCCCTTACTATTACGCCATTCGGATGTCAAAACCCTAAATTCAGCCATTTCCAAATTTCTTTGGCGGGGCAAGCGGGCACGTATAGCCTTTGCCAGACTTCACCTTCCCAGGCGCGAGGGTGGTATAGCCCTGCCCAACATCAGAACATATAACTTAGCCTGCCTGCTCAGGACGAGTCTAGATTGGGTGACCCAGTCCTCCCGGTACTCAAACTTTGTCCTGGAATCAGCCATGGTCAACTCCTTCTCCCTCACTGCCCTGCTCCACTGCCAATGGAAATCTGTTCCCCCTCCCCTCCAACATAACCTTCCCCTCCGTGATATGGCTATCGCCTGGAGAGAGGTCAGAAAAGCCCTTAATCTCCCCTCTTACATATCCCGCTATCTCCCAATCCGGGGAAACCCGACCTTCTCCCCCGGCCTTGAGAATCAACCCTACGTCCTCTGGCAAAGTAAGGGACTAAATGACTTCTTCTCACTATGCAACCCACAGACGGGCCGCCCCATCGGTTTTAAAGCACTAGCTGACAAATTCTCACTTCCCCCATCACATATTTTCCAATATGGGCAATGTATTAGCTTCCTGAAAAATGCTTGTAGTGATGATGCTAAAAGATTCAAAAGTTCCTTTATTGAGTCTCTTCTCGCTCTGGGCTCCTACAAGATTTCCGACATATACTTACCTCTCCTCCTGCAAACTATCCCCCCCCTAACGTTCTCATCGGCCGCCAACTGGGCGAAGGACTTCCCCGACACCGAATTGGTGGAGAAACTTCTACATGGCCTTAACACTGTCCACAAGCTGGTCCCCAACGAGATCTGGAGGGAAACTCAGATTAAGATTGTCCACCGGGCCCATATCCCTTTTAGTCATGCCCACGCCTCCCCAGAATGCCCACTATGCAAACAACCTAAGCCTAACCTCACCCATCGCTTCTGGTCCTGCTCTCATATCGCCACCTTCTGGGATCAAGTCCTCCAGTATATCTTTGACATAACCTTCCTACGGATACCCAAGAACCCCTTGCTACTCATCTTCGGCCACTGGGACCCCCTTTTGCTCCCCTGGTTACCTCCCCATTCCCACCCCGGCAAAGACTGGATCCTGATTTGCCTCCTTCTTGCTAGAAGAGCCATCCTTCACAACTGGATTTCCGACACCGCCCCAACCACCACCCAAATCAAAAAGGATCTCCTGAAATGACTCTACAAAGATAAACTCAACACGGACCTAACCCACGAGCGGTCTAGAACTCGTTTTTACCAAATCTGGAAATTGTTTATGGTGCACACCCTCACCCCTACGGATATAACGAACTTTGAGAAGATGTCTTTCTTGTACTGTGACCCCCCCCCCCCAGACCTCACTCCTGTCCCCCTAACCTAGAGTACAGATAGGTTACGTTATGTTCTCAATATGTGTTATTTAGATACATGGCTCCCCCCTCTCCCCCATCCTCTTCCCCCCTCCCTTCTCTCTTTTTTTTTTTACCTCTTCCTTTTCTTTCTTTTGCCATTTCAAAAGTTTGCATTGGTTTTCGCATTATACTATGTTTGGAATTTCTTTAATAAAAATATATTTAAAAAAAAAAAACAAACAAAAAAATATATATATATATATATATATATATATATATATATATATATATATATATATACAAAATACCAAAATATACACTAATGAACAAAAGGATTCCTCCAGGGGTGTTTTTTTAATGGACCTGAAATAGTGAATAAAGTAGAGTAGAAAGTGTACAATTTATTGATAAAATGTCATATAAAAGATGGAATCACATAAAAACAAGCACATAATGTAAATGACAACATGGAATCAAAGTAGATAACATATGGGTCAACTGTCCATTGGGGTAGGACAGAAGAAATCCAGCGCTTTTCAAACAAAATTTATAAATGAAGGTCTTTTTCAGGGACAATAGGTTATACTGTTCCATATTTTTCAAACTTAATCTAAAATTACAACGTATATTATATTATAAACATGAACATGACTAAATGAAAAGTATACAAAGGTCATATATATACATTATATATAAACATACTGACCCTTTGTGCTGATGATTAAATCAGTGAGAGTCATGGCTTTAATATAGGGAACTGAAGAGAAAGTTTATAGGTAAGAGGATAAAATAGAGGATAAAATAAACCTAAGCATACTTTAATTATATGTAATAGATAAAGTCTCTGGAAGTAATGATGGTGTCGATGGAATACCCCAAAAGACAATATCGATTGTAGTTATCAATACATTTGCCACATGTACAAAAAACCCCAGGGACTAGAAATGAACAGCATAAAAAAGAGGCCTTGACAGGATAGGGATGTGTTGCATGGCACTGTGATACAGTCGTATCTAGAATAAGGAGATAATAAATATAAAATTAGATAAATGTTGATAAAGCCCATGTGTAGCGAGATGTTGGAAAACAATTGGTACTGTGGGTAAGAGAACCAACAGTCCGGGTATTTTGTTGACCAATAGGTAATCTACTGGTTTGATTTCATGTTGTCATTTAAATGATGTGCTTGGTTTTATGTGATTCCATCTTTTTAATGATATTTCATTAATAAATTGTATACTTTTCTACTCTATTCACTGTTTCTGGTTCGTTAAAATCCCACCACTGGAGGAATCCCTTTGTTCATTGCTTTTCCCAGGGATGTGGACTTGAAACAGTGGGGTAGATTCACATAGATCAGCGGATCTTTTGATCCGCGTGATCTATCTTTTTTACGATGCGCATGCGCCAGTTTTTGAGGCAAGTGCTGTATTCAGAAAGCACTTGCCTCGTAAGTTGCCCCGGCGGATCGTACAGTGCCTGCCGCCGAGAATGTGTTTATAGCACGACAGCATCACGCTGATTCTCGGCGACAGGCTGCCGACATCTCGCACTCGCTGGAATAGTAAAAGCACATTCCAGCGAGTGCGTCATAGAAGCGACGGGGATCCGACGCGGATTCCCGCCAATTCTACACGTGGGCGGAGTTTGTTATGAATCCTGAGAAGGAAGTCCCCGCCGGATTTTAAATAAAAATCCGGCATGGGTTCCCCCCTCAGGAGCATAACAGGCCCTTAGGTCTGGTATGGGTTGTAAGGAGACCCCCCTATGCCCAAAAAACGGCATGGGGGTCCCCCCACAATCCATACCAGACCCGTATCCAAAGCACGCCGGCCGGCCGGTCAGGAGGGGAGTGGGGGGCGAGCGAGCGCCCCCCCCCTCCTGAGCCTTACCGGGCAGCATGCCCTCAACATGGGGGGGTCAGGTGCTCTGGGGCAGGGGGCGCACTGCAGCCCCCCACCCCAGAGCACCCTGTCCCCATGTTGATGAGGACAGGGCCCCTTCCCGACAACCCTGGCCGTTGGTTGTCGGGGTATGCGGGCGGGAGGCTTATCGGAATCTGGAAGCCCCCTTTAATAAGGGGGCCCCCAGATACCGGCCCCCCACCCTAAG
Organism: Rana kukunoris; assembly: GCA_029574335.1. Lineage (NCBI taxonomy): Eukaryota > Metazoa > Chordata > Amphibia > Anura > Ranidae > Rana > Rana kukunoris. Next base: position 575,347,473 of record CM056049.1, on the reverse strand, counting down.
TGAATGAGTATGGGGTACATTGTACCCCTACCCATTCACCTGCAAGAAAAGTTTAAACACAAATAAACCACACAGTGTATTGAAATATTTTATTAGTTGGCCGCCGGGGGGGGGGGTGTGTATGATTGCTTTTATAAAAGCGCCCCCCTCCGGCGGGCTTCTGCAGGGGGTGGGTGCCACTGTTCTTCACCGCCGTCTGGTTCTCTTCTGCCGCCGGGGGGGCGCTTTGATAAAAGCGCCAACCACCCGGCGGGCTTCCTTCGACATCTTCGGCGGCGAGGGGGTCTTCTCCCACTCTCCGGGGTCTTCTCCCGCTCTCCGGGGTCTTCTCCGGCTCTCCGGGGGTCTTCTACGGCTCTCCGGGGGTCTTCTCCGCTCTCCGGGGGTCTTCTTCTTCTTCAGGACTCGCCGCCGCTATCTTCGTGTGTTAGCTCAATTACTGGCGGCGGCGAGTCCCCTCTTCTGGGACGTCATCTTCTCTTCTTCTTCTCCAGATGTTGACGCGACGCTTCCTTCCGCTGTTATGGCTGGCGCGCGGCTCGCAGCGAGTTATATAGGCCTGTCTTGTGACGTCGCAGTCCCATCATGCTCCGGTAGGTACCACGTGCAAATTCCGCGGCTAGGGGGAGTTTACTATTTAAATCACGCGCGTCCCCGCGCCGATCGTTCTGCGCATGCGCCGCCGGCTAAATTTCCCAGCGTGCATTGCCTCAAATGACGTCGCAAGGACGTCATTGTTTTCGACGTTAACGCTATTAACGTGTGGCCGTATTACCGAACGACTTACGTAAACGACGTAAAAAATTCAAAATTCGACGCGGGAACGATGGCCATACTTAACATAGGATACGCCGCACTTACCCTGCATATAGCAGGGGTAACGATCCGCCGGAAAAAGCCGAACGCAAACGACGTACAAAAAAAACGATGGCCGGGCGTTCGTTTCAAAATCGGCGGTTCTCCTCATTTGCATATTCGTCGCGTATAGTAATAGAAGCGCCACCTAGCGGATGGCGGGAGATTGCAGCCTAAGATCCGACAGTGTAACTCACTTACACCAGTCGGCTCTAAGGGAGATCTATGCGGAACCTGATTCGAGGAATCAGCCGCATAGATCCGAGCGTCGGATCTCACAGATACGACGGTGTATCAGTAGCTACACCGTCGTATCTCTATGTGAATCTACCCCAGTATTTTCAGTTAATTTGCAAAATCTTTTTCCATTGTATATCAGGGTAGTAAATACTCACTCCTCACCCCTCTTTGCCGTTAACTATCTGGTTTAGGAATTATAAGACAGATAATTAAATTTCTACTAAAAACTTTAACCACTTAAGACCCGGACCAATACGCTGGCAAATGACCCAAGGGGTTTTTGCGATTCGGCACTGCGTCGCTTTAATAGACAATTGCGCGGTCGTGCGACGTGGCTCCCAAACAAAATTCGCGTCCTTTTTTTCCCACAAATAGAGCTTTCTTTTGGTGGTATTTGATCGCCTCTGCGATTTTTATTTTTTGCGCTATATACAAAAATAGAGCGACATTTTTGGAAAAAAATCAATATTTTTTACTTTTTGTTATAATAAAAAACCAATAAACGAAATTTTAGTCAAACATTTAGGCCAAAATTTATTTAGCCGCATGTCTTTAGTAAAAAAAAAATCGCATTAAAAAAAAATTAGCTACCTAGCGGGAACAGCGACACTAATACAGCGATCAGAAAAATGATCGCTTAGTGACGCTGGCAATAGGGAGTGAAAGGGTTAACTAGGGCAGTGATCAAGGGGTTAAAACTTTATTGGGGGGGGTGGGGGGGGCTACCCTGACACTAACACTGACTGACTGTCACACTGTCTGTCACACTGACACTAAATACAGTAATCATACATGTATGATTACTGCATTCAGTGACACTGTGACAGGGGGGAGGGGGGGGGCGATCGCGGGGGTTAAATGTGTTTGTGTGTGTGTCAGTGTGTTGTTTGGTGCAGGACTTACTTGTTCTGTAGTGATCTCTCCTCAGCGGCGCTTGAAACAAACGCCGAGGGAGAGATCACGTCGCTTCCTCCTTCCTGTGTTTACACAGGAGGAGGAAGTGACAGGTCAGGCGGGCGCGCGCATTGGCTGGGAGCGATCCGGAGGGGGCGGATGAAAACGGATAGCCGCCCCCACTTGTCGGACCGCCGCATGTACGGGGGGGGGGGTCCGATCGGACCCCCGATCCCCCCAAGGCACCAACGTATATATACGTTGATGTGCCTGTCGGTGCCATTCTGCCGACGTAAATGTACATGCGGCGGTCCTTAAGTGGTTAATACAGGGAGTGCAGAATTATTAGGCAAATTAGTATTTTGACCACATCATCCTCTTTATGCATGTTGTCTTACTCCAAGCTGTATAGGCTCGAAAGCCTACTACCAATTAAGCATATTAGGTGATGTGCATCTCTGTAATGAGAAGGGGTGTGGTCTAATGACATCAACACCCTATATCAGGTGTGCATAATTATTAGGCAACTTCCTTTCTTTTGGCAAAATGGGTCACAAGAAGGACTTGACAGGCTCAGAAAAGTCAAAAATAGTGAGATATCTTGCAGAGGGATGCAGCACTCTTAAAATTGCAAAGCTTCTGAAGCGTGATCATCGAACAATCAAGCGTTTCATTCAAAATAGTCAACAGGGTCGCAAGAAGCGTGTGGAAAAACCAAGGCGCAAAATAACTGCCCATGAACTGAGAAAAGTCAAGCGTGCAGCTGCCAAGATGCCACTTGCCACCAGTTTGCCCATATTTCAGAGCTGCAACATCACTGGAGTGCCCAAAAGCACAAGGTGTGCAATACTCAGAGACATGGCCAAGGTAAGAAAGGCTGAAAGACGACGACCACTGAACAAGACACACAAGCTGAAAGTCAAGAATGGGCCAAGAATTATCTCAAGACTGATTTTTCTACCGTTGTATGGACTGCTGAAATGAGAGTGAGGCGGCGTACAGACGATCGGACATATCCGATGAAAACGGTCCGCGGACCATTTCCATCGGATATGTCCGATCGGGAGTTTGATCCGATGGCGTGTACACACCATCGGATCAAATTCCCCCCGCCGCCGGACGGCGCGGTGACGCGGCGGTGACGTTGACGCCGCCGCGTCACCGCCACGTCACCGCACCAGGAAGTAAAACACTTCCGCGCATGCGCCGAATCCATTCGGCAGCGGCGCGGCGGCGGTGGGGGCCGACATGTCTGCTGGTAAGTGTACTAACCAGCAGACATGTCGGGCGGACAGATTCCACCGGATAGATTTCAAAGCTTGCTTTGAAATTTGTCGGGTGGAGAAATCTGTCCGCTAGCCCATACACACAAGCGGAGATGTCTGCTGAAACGGTCCATCGGACTGTTTTCAGCGGACATATCCCCTCGTGTGTACGCCGCCTGAGTCTTGATGGGCCAGACGGATGGGCCCGTGGCTGGATTGGTAAAGGGCAGAGAGCTCCAGTCCGACTCAGACGCCAGCAAGGTGGAGGTGGAGTACTGGTTTGGACTGGTATCATCAAAGATGAGCTTGTGGGGCCTTTTCGGGTTGAGGATGGAGTCAAGCTCAACTCCCAGTCCTACTGCCTGTTCTGGAAGACACCTTCTTCAAGCAGTGGTACAGGAAGACGTCTGCATCCTTCAAGAAAAACATGATTTTCATGCAGGACAATGCTCCATCACACGCGTCCAAGTACTCCACAGCGTGGCTGGCAAGAAAGGGTATAAAAGAAGAAAAACTAATGACATGGCCTCCTTGTTCACCTGATCTGAACCCCATTGAGAACCTGTGGTCCATCATCAAATGTGAGATTTACAAGGAGGGAAAACAGTACACCTCTCTGAACAGTGTCTGGGAGGCTGTGGTTGCTGCTGCACGCAATGTTGATGGTGAACAGATCAAAACACTGACAGAATCCATGGATTGCAGGCTTTTGAGTGTCCTTGCAAAGAAAGGTGGCTATATTGGTCACTGATTTGTTTTTGTTTTGTTTTTGAATGTCAGAAATGTATATTTGTGAATGTTGAGATGTTGTATTGGTTTCACTGGTAAAAATAAATAATTGAAATGGGTATATATTTGTTTTTTGTTAAGTTGCCTAATAATTATGCACAGTAATAGTCACCTGCACACACAGATATCCCCCTAAAATAGCTAAAACTAAAAACAAACTAAAAACTACTTCCAAAAATATTCAGCTTTGATATTAATGAGTTTTTTGGGTTCATTGAGAACATGGTTGTTGTTCAATAATAAAATGAATCCTCAAAAATACAACTTGCCTAATAATTCTGCACTCCCTGTACATTTATCATGGCCAACCCTGCTGGTTAAAATTGGGAAACCCCCAGGTCAGATTTTTACAAGGAATTTTCCCTCAAAGCAGAAAGACACTGAGCTGTCCTCTGTCTTTTTCCGCCTAAGGAAATTACTAGAAAAAGTCCTCCCTCCATTGGGACATACATTCCTTTTTTGGGCTACAACCCCAGATTTTTCCTACCATGGAGAAAATTAGCTCTTCTTTTAAAAAGGCATGGGAGGAAAATGTGTTACTATGCTCCAAGCGTATGATGTCACGCTTGAGGGAGAAATGTGGCAATAGGATTAAGGAGCTAGACAAGGATCTGGACTCCATTTATATAATGATCCCCCAACATAAAGACCATTCATCATACATGCAACTAAATAAGGAGTTGAGGGAACATTTGGAAAATTTCAATCATCAAATTCTTATAAAAAAAGAAAAAAGTTACAATGAGATAAAATGGCCTTTCAGGAGGGTAGAGTATTTAATTGGAGCCCAATGTATCTGGAAAAAAAGCATTTAAATCTAGTTATTGAGACCAAAAAATGCTTACCCCCACATATCAGAAGCTTCCTCTGTTTCATCTCTATCTGTTTCCTCTCTAGGATCTTCTAGGCTCAATAAATCAACGAAAATAATTTAAAATGGTGGTGGGTCTCATGAAAAATCATCCAAAGAGCGACTCATTGATCCAGTATGCTCTGGTGACTCTTTAACCACTTAAGGACCATCTCCTGCACATATACGTTGGCAGAATGGCACGGCTGGGACCGGGACCGCGGGACTCGTGGACCCGATCGCCGCTGGAGTGTGGCGATCGGTCCCCGGAGCTGAAGAACGGGGAGAGCCGTGTGTAAACACGGCTTCCCCGTGCTTCACTGTGGCGGCAGCATCAATCGCGTCATCCCTTTTATAGGGGGAACGCGATCGATGACGTCACACCTACAGCCACACCCCCTACAGTTGTAAACACACACAGGGAACACATAACACCTACAGCGCCCCCTTGTGGTTAACTCCCAAACTGCAACTGTCATTTTCACAGTAAACAATGCAATTTAAATGCGTTTTTTGCTGTGAAAATGACAATTGTCCCAAAAATGTGTCAAAATTGTCCGAAGTGTCCGCCATAATGTCGCAGTCATGAAAAAAATTGCTGATCGCCACAATTAGTAGTAAAAAATAAATAAAATAAAAAATAAACGCTTATTGCAATTTTTTTTTTACCAAAAATAGGTAGAAGAATAGGTATCGGCCTAAACTGAGGAAAAAAAATTGCATATATATTTTGGGGGGATATTTATTATAACAAAAAGTAAAAAATATTGATTTTTTTTTCAAAATTGACGCTCTATTTTTGTTTATAGCGCAAAAAATAAAAACCGCAGAGGTGATCAAATACCACCAAAAGAAAGCTCTATTTGTGGGGAAAAAAGGACGCCAATTTTGTTTGGGAGCCACGTTGAGCGACCGCGCAATTGTCAGTTAAAATGACGCAGTGCCGAATCGCAAAAAGGGGCAAGGTCCTTTAGCAGCATTTTGGTCTGGTTCTTAAGTGGTTAACTCACATTGTGTCAGGTAACCCTTTAGGTTCTTCTTCTAATTCTAACACTACTGGGGCATCTCGCTCTACTTCTACTATGGGTGCTCTTAAAATTTCACGTAAGCTATCTTTACCCTCCAACCACACACATAGGATTTTTTAGTACCAGACCTGGAACAACCCTCCACAAGCACCATTGTTCCAATTTGATTTCACCTTCGATACCTCTTGAACATGAGGATTCACTTAATGTTGTTAACCTGTCCCAATATCTGTTAAATGATATAGAAATGCATCTGCTCGTAAAAGGCTTGAGCTTTTGTCTAAATGAGGATATAGATAAATTTGAGGCAATCAAAGATATCCAAATTTTCTCTGGACAAATGATCCTAAAACAATTATACTCCAAGATCAAAACAGGATATGTTCATCTCAACCCCCAGGAGACTAAATCTATTGACCATCTCATTACATTACTTCAAGAGAATGATTCCCTCCAGAATCTAATTGATCAAATTGATTTAGAGCATCTTCTCCAAAAGCTTGAGCAATCTACATGTTCAACCCCCACTGCTTACTTAGATCCAAAAAATAAAAAGAGGTCAGACAGGTTCCCTATACTAGGAAAAGATCCTAATGTTCTATCATTTGTTAAACTTACCACTAATGAAATCAAAAATATGAAAATCAAGCATGATACTCACACTTACCTTTCAGTGGAGGAACAAAATGCCCTGAATAATCTGTGAATCAATTCCTTGATCATTATAAAACCCTCTGATAAAGGGGGAATGTAGTAACTATGGATAATGACAGATATATAGATATGTGTAATAAAATCCTTAACAATAAGCTTTGGTATTCACGTATCACTACAACTAAAATTGACAGATTCCAGCAGGATTTTTTTTAATTCTTAAAGGATCACTAAAGGATTTTTTTTTTTAGCTAAATAGCTTCCTTTACCTTAATGCAGTGCTATTTTCATGTTCTCATTGTTCGTTTTTGCTTTGAAGTTACTGTAATTCTGCTCTGATCTCCACACTTCCTGCTTGTCTGGCTCCTTATGTAAAATCTCATGGCAGCTTTTCACTGTGGTCCAAGCTGTGTGTCTAAAACTCCTCAGAACCAATCAGATTCATTTGAAAAACAAAACACTGCCCTGGGATTCAATTTAAAAACAAAACACTGCCCTGGATTTGTTTGTTTTTGTTCTGTCTCTCTCTCTACTTCACATAAACACAAAACCAGTTTAAAAAAGGAAGTGAAACTAGAGGCATATTATATGATTGATTTTTATCTATTTTTAATAATTTTTAAAAGGAATCGGTTAACTTGTATGTCTCTATACCCTGTAAACAGTCATTTCAGCAAAAAACATTTTTTCCTTTAGTGATCCTTTAAGGATGATTGGGATTGTATTCGTATTTCCCTTCCTCGCACACCTACCTTTTACTCATTGCCTAAGTTGCACAAAAGTCTGTCACATCCATTGGGAAGACCAATTATATCTGGCAATGTCTCCCGCACAGAAAATCTGATCAAGTTCATTGATGGCTACCTACGTCCTCATATGTTGAGTATTCCCAGCTATATAAGAGATACAATCCTTTTAATCCAAAATATTGATGGGCTGCATGATTCAGCAAATGCATATTTGGTAGCTATCGATGTGGAAGCCTTATATAGCTCTATCCCACAAGATAAAGGACTTGCCTGCATCAAACGGATATTATCTAAAAATAGTTGCAAACTTAATGACTTTATCATTGATGTGCTTGAGTTTGTGCTTTGTCACAACTACTCATCTTACAATGGTTCCCACTTCCTTCAGGTGCAAGGCATAGCGATGGGGACATGTTGTGCCTCATCCTAAGCCAATCTGTACCTGGGGGAGTATGATCAACTCCTCTGAGGAGCTAGCTTCCCTTCTGGACCATGTGATCCTTCTGGTCCCGATGTGTTGTTGTAGACTTTTGTCCAACAACCTAATACCAACTTATTAAATTAGAATTTTACAATGTCTTATAACCTCAACAAGATAATGTTCTTGGATGTACAGATTTACAAAGTCAATTATGGCCTTCTGTCTAGTAGCCTGTACAGGAAGCCCACTGCTGGCAATGGCATTTTACATGCCAGCAGGTTCCATCCCTGTAACCTTGTTAAATCTATTCCCTTTGGCCAGTACCTTCGCATTAGACGCAACTGTTCAAACAATGAAACCTTTAAAGAGGAAGCAGATAAGCTTAGGTTTAGACATTATGCATGGGGCTACTCACAGAAATGCCTCAAGAGGGCTTTTAAGAGAGAAACCACCAAAACTAGGCAGGAGCTGATATACAAAACCACAACACCCAAAGTCAATGTTAACCAACTAAGAACCATCACCCACTTTTCAAACCAACAAATCAACATATCATAAAAAAAAACTGGCATGTCCTGGCAATGGATCTTACAGCAGGGCCATTAATGCCAGAGCGTCCAGCATTTAGTTTTAGAAGAGCGAGATCCATGAGAGACAAACGTGTCTCAAGTGAATTTAAAGGTGATATGGAAGAACCCTGTAAAAGGCTAATAACATATATATGTAGAGGTTGTGGATACTGTCAATATATGAATACTTCTAAACACCCTATCGTTCCAGATGGAAGGGTCAGTATGTGTATTTATAATGTATATATATATATATATATATATATATATATATATATATATATATATATATATATATATATATATATATATATATATGATCTCTGTATAATCATTATTGAATCATGCTCATGTTTATAATTGTGTATACTGTACTTTTGTAATTTTAAATTAAGTTTGAAAAATCTTGAACAGTATAACCTATTGTTCCTGAGGAAGACCTTCATTTATACATTTTGATAAAACATGTTGGATTTCTCCTGTTCTATTCCAATTGACAGTTGACCTATAGGTTATCTACTGGTTTGATTCCTTGTTGTCATTTACATTATGTGCTTGTCTTTATGTGATTCCGTCTTTTTTTTTATATTTCATCAATAAATTGTATACTTTTCTACTGTTTTCGGTCCATTAAAATCCCACCTTTTTGAGGAATCCTATCTGTCATTAGCAATCTGTACAACAACAAAACACAATCCATTTTACTGGAAATCACACAGCTGAATTTATAACATAGAACAGTCCTCAGTACTAGGGATGAGCTTCGAGTTCGAGTCGAACTCATGTTCGACTCAAACATTGCCTGTTCGCGGAACAGCAAACAATTTGGGGTGTTCGCGGCAAGTTCGTGTGAACTTTAGAACCCTGTTAAAGTCTATGGGACTCGAACGTTTGAAATCTAAAGTGCTAACTTTAAGGCTAATATGCAAGTTATTGCATTTTTTTGGGAGCAATGATTTTAATAATGCTTAAAGTGAAACAATAAAAGTGAAATATTCCTTTGAATTTCGTACCTAGGGGGTGTCTATAGTATGTCTGTAAAGTAGAGCATGTTTCCCGTGTTTAGAACTGTCCCTGCACAAAGTATAATTTCTGAAGGAAAAAAAGTAATTTAAAATCACTTGGGGCTATAATGAATTGTCGGCTCCCAGAAATACAGAGAATAGCCATTCATAAAAAAAATGCGTGGGGGTCCCCCCAAATTCAATTAGGGTCTGGTGTGGATTTTTGGGGGGAACGCAACGCTTTTTTTTTTTATTTGGCGTGGAGTTCCCCTTAAAATCCATACCAGACCTGAAGGGTCTGGAATTGATATTTGGGGGGAACCCCACATCATTTTTTTTTATTTGACACAGGGTTCCTCTTAATATCTATACCAGACCTGAAGGGCCTGGTAATTGAATTTGAGGGGACCCCCACACATTTTTTTTTTATGAATGACTTTTCTCTGTATTGCTGGGAGCCGACAGTTCATTATAGCCACGAGTGATTTTAAATGACTTTTTTCCTTCAGAAATTATATTTTGTGCAGGGACAGTTCTAAGCACAGGAAACGAGCACCACTTTACAGGCATACTATAGATACCCCCCCCCGGTACAAAATTTAAAGGAATATTTCATTTTTATTGGTAAACTTTAAGCATCATTAAAATCACTGCTCCCGAAAAAAATGCCTTTTATAAAACTATTTTTGCATTGATACATGTCCCCTGGGGCAGGATCCGGGTCCCCAAACACTTTTTAGGGCAATAACTTGCATATTAGCCTTTAAAATTAGCACTTTCAATTTCAAACGCTCGACTTAAGCACACTAAGATTTATTTTACCTATCTGATGTTCATAGGTTATAATCTGCACATGGTTTGGATTTAAGCTTTCTGTGCTTTTTATGTCAGAATGTACAGTATAAGATTTCCTATCATCTGTGCCCAGTCTTGCCACACAGAGTTAATCCAGCTCTGAGCAATCATCTTTTATTGTTAAATTAAACGGACTTACAGAGAAAAACCTTAGTCAGTTCCGCTTCCTTGCTGTGAGTGACAGGTTATTTACATATCTCATGCATTAGCCTGGAGACAGGCATTATTTATTATTTCCCAACCCCACTCCTTTTCTGAAGTCAAGTGGTTACTTTTCTGGATTTTGACTGGATAATGGTGATCAGCAGAATTTAGTGTAAGGAATACACAGGAAAAAATACATGTTGACAAGGGGAGTGTAGAGGAGGGCGGGGAGTCTACTGACTTCACGACTCCACCCACAGAGCTCCAGACAACAGATCCACCCACAGAATCTGCAGTGTTCCAGTTCTAATAACAGACAGAGGGGAAAAATTTGACAGGTAAGGATACATGCAGGAGGCATCTATATCCTTATAGATCAGCACTATGGCAGTAGTTTAGAAAGGATGAGAGTGGGTTTACATCCACTTTAAGCTATCTCACTACAACTTGATCAGTTATAGACTTTACACTTTTAGTGCTTAGATTGCAGAAGCAACGCAGTAATAGTGAGCGTAAACACCAGTTGCAATTTATTAAATGTTTTTATTGGGTTCACAGTAATTACATTTAAATAAGTTTACACCTTTGCAGCCATCATTACTGTAAATCAAGCATGAAGATGGGGATGCCATATTTCACAATTTACTGTGTGAAAGAGGTAATCTCATCTGCTACTACTGAATAGATTAGTCTATGGCCAATTCCTTACAGGTAACTGAAGTTCAACTAACAAGAAAAGATACATTAAAAAAACTGCCTAATTTAATTTAATTTAATCTGGCGTACTATTTTAGTCTTCATTTACCGGTAAGTGTTCAAGATGTAAAGATGTAGACTTGGAATGCATTGTGTGGCTATGACATTGTCAGGAACCATAAATAAGATGGAGACAGAATATGCAGTAAAAATCACACCTTTTACTTTAATGGTAAAAATGGTACAAATCGGTAAACGTAGTCAAAACATAGCCAGGGTACAGTAGCTGAAGTGGATAGTCAGAACAAGCCAGTAAATCAGGAAGCCAGAGATCAGGGTAGTTGGAGGCAGCAGGCAGGATAAGGAATCAGAAGGGATGTCAGCGAGGCAAGTCTTCAACAGGAACACATCAGAGAGTCTCCAGATATGTTTGACAAAGGAGAAGGCACAGAAATAAATTAACCCAGCGATAGTTGACCCCCTTAGAATGCAAGGCTTTCAACAGAGGACGGACCATTCTACGTTGGTACATGGTCCTACGGTTTTGATCTGGGTACAGAGATAAGTTTGTGCAGTCAAGGGAAATTTCAGGACTACTACGGGCCATTTTCATAATATTTTCCTTTACTGCATATTTATGTACTCTACATATAATGTCCTTGGGTTTCTCCATATTTTTAGTGGTATATGTGGGGACTCGATGTATCCGATTTAACTCGATACGTTTAGGTGCAGAAGCCCCCAGAATCTGACCAAATACTTTTTGTATGGCTGAGGCTAATTCGGGTGTCTGAATTGCTTCAGGTAACCCTTTTATATGGATGTTCTGTCTTCTGTCTCTATTCTCATAATCATCAAATTGATCTTTATATGAGTTTAGGGCATTCTCATCATCTTTAATATAGTCTTGAACCTCCGCCACTGTCTGTACCATTACCTCCTGACTCTCTTCCACACTTTCCACCCTATGCCCCAATGCCCGTGTGTCCTCTCTTAAATCCTCTACCGATTGCTGGCAGGACTGCTCCACCGAACTAATTAATTTCTGAATGTCAGTCTTTGTGGGAAAGGCCCTCATTAGTTCCCTAATTTCCCTGATTTCACTTACTGCATCCCCCGCCCTCCCTTTTTGGCACCAGAGTCCACTCCTCCCCCTCTTCCAATGGGGGGGTTATGGGGTTTGTGACCTGTAGATTCAATTTGTCTCCTTGTATCTTAGGACTATCACTGGGCACTGTCATTGCTTGATTCTCCTCCCCGTTACCCATTCTTCCTCCAATATCGGGGTTCCCCTCTCCACTCTTGCCGGATCCCTCTTTGAGGATAGAAGATCTAATGCCATTCCATCTACATACATTTGCTGGTGAAAAAATGCAATCACCTAGGAATGATTTATCATGTGTTTTCTGAAAAACAATCTCATGGTATTCCTAATCAATTTTTTTTTACTTCTTACCAGGATAAAAAAAACTCTGGGTCATCTTACGGACATGTTCATTTAATGTATACCGGGGCAAATTGAAATGAGCAAAACTAGTCATTTATGGAATGATGTTGCTTTGAGGAAATACTTAATTTTACCATATGCAAAGCAACACTGGTACATATTTAAGGAGAAAAGAAAATAGACAATATTTGCACTGCACTCAAACTGATGGAATAAGTATTTCATTTCCCGACAACCCACAGAGATCCACATGCTGAACAAATTAAGTTTTGCATTATTAAAACAAAAGACAAATGTTCTCTTCTAATAGTGCTTATTAGTGAATCGCAGACATAGGCTATTATAAGTAGCGAACCGTTCAACCAAAGTAGCATATTTGTACATGCATAATTCAAGAGCTGTTTTTCACATTGAATTTTAATTTCTCATAATATCAAAAAAAATAATAAGCATAGTTATTACTAAACAGAAATATTTTTAGCACAATAAAAAATGCACATGTTTACTATGAAGACACATAGACTTAACGTGGTGTTAATAACGTGGTGTTATAAATGACCACTGTAATTTCAAAATAAACAAATCAATCTTCATTATATTTTCATATGAAACATAACCTAATGTATGAAGGTGAACGCTCTTTTTATAGTAGTTTTCTTCTGCCTAAATGAAACCGTTCCTTTGATCATGCAGGGTCAAGTGAAAGGTTTCACCCCTTCCCTAGCAACCTATACTCCCCTTCATTATGCACACTTACCCCAACATTCAATTGCTGAGAGCAAAGTGAAATGCCCAGCATTTCCAGATGTGAATTGAATCCCCTTTTTCATGTGACAGTGCTCAGTGATTCCTCATTGGCACAATGCTGATATATGGGGCTGGGGAAGGTGTCTATAGCCCTATGTCAGCTCTAACAAGTTGGTTTGGAGCTAACATAGGGCTCCATTCTTTCCCCATGGAGCAGGGAAGAGGAATACTACAAAGTGTCACTTGAGTGACGACTCTAAATATGCTGGGGCTGCTGACACCAGATTCAAGATAATGACAGCTAGCAGAAATCTCAGGGTTTTTAAGATGTCTACATAAGGGGGGCTTTTACAGGTAAATACCATGTATAAAATAGGTTAAATGCACATATAAGCTTATGGTTAGAGTAAAAAAAAAGTAATTATAACACACACAACAGATCTCCATGTCAGCCAGCCTTTTGTGGCCCCCAGGGCCACAAAAGATGTATACTGTATTTATCGGCACTGCCTTGGAGGGGACAGGACGAGCCCCGTCGGATTACATGAAGAAAATCTCCTGTTTACTCAGCAGCATCTGTATTGGAAGTCCCATCTCCTGGGATGCCATTGGACAACTGTCCTGTCTATCATAAAAGGCGGGACTTTGTATTAAAGAGGCCACAAAGGAAACAATATATTCTCCTGTTTGTAATATGTTGGCACTTGTCCCGCCCCCTCCGAGTATGCAGAAGGGCATTGATCAGGCTGCACTGATGGCAATGGTAAGGCTGCATTTATGGCACATGTCAGGCTGCATTGGTTGCAATGGTGAGGTTGCATTGGTTGCAATTGTAAGGCTGCATTCATGGCAATGGTGAGGCTGCATTCATGGAAATGTTAAGCATGTGCGTGTTATACACCGATAAATACGGTATATCCAAATAACACGCCCAAGCTCATCCTTAGTCCTGAGCAGCGCTCTGGGATTCGTTGGGGCCACAAAAGAAATATATACATTATATCCAAATAACACGCCCAAGCTCATCTCTTCAACACACACAGCCACAAAGGTAAGATCATTCTTGTTGGGCAGTGTAGTAGTGCTCGGACGAACACACTTAGGCCTCGTACACACGAGGCAATCTATTTGTTCAAATCGGTCGGACCGACCGATTTGAACAAATCTGTTTGTTAGGATTTTGGTTTGCTCGCGTGTACACACGAGCAAACCAAAATCCCCTCCAGCAGACGGCGCGCTGACGTGTCGGTGACGTGGCGGTGACGTTGACGCCGCCACGTCACCGCACCAGGAAGTAAAACACTTCCGCGCATGCGCCGAATCCATTCGGCGGCGGTGCGGGACGACATGTCTGCTGGTAAGTGTACTAACCAGCAGACATGTCGGGCGGACGGATTCCCACCCGATAGATTTCAAAGCATGAAATCCGTCGGCTCGGCCGTACACACGATCGAATCTGTCTGCTGGGACGGTCTAGACCGAATTTTAATGGTTGAAAGAATGTCAGGCAAAATAGTCGGCCCTCGCGCATGTTCACTTCATTAAATCTGGCCCTCTTTGAAAAAATTTTGGACACCCCTGATCTAGAGGAAATACGGAAAGGTTTCTTCACTGTAAGAGCTGGGAAAGTGTGGAATAGACTCCATCCAGAGTTGTCTCTGGCAAGCTCAGTGGATTGCTTTAAAAAAGGCCTGGGTTCTTTCCTAAATGTACATAATATAACTGGGTACTAACATTTATAGGCAAAGTTGATCCATAGAAAATCAGATTGCCTCTTGGGGAATCAGGAAGCAATTTTTTCCTCATCTGTAGCAAATTGGATCATGCTTTGCTGGGTTTTTTCGCCTTCCTCTGAATTAACTGTGGGTAAAGGATTGTGTATATAGGATTGTATTTATTCTTTTTTTTTTTGGTTGAACTAGATGAACTTGTGTCTTTGTCAACCTAACTATGTAACTATGCAAGACCAAGTCCTTAAAAACGTATAACAGACAGAGAGGTGAGTAGCGATGAGCAAATCTTTTTAAAATCCAAAATGTGAATGTTTAAGTTTCCTGAATATATACACATAGGGGATTATTTACTAAAGGCAAATCCACTTTGCCCTACAAGTGCACTTGGAAGTAAAGTCACTGTAGATCCGAGGGGGACATGCAAGGAAAATTAAAAACAGCATTTTAGCTTGCACATGATTAGAAGATAAAATCAGCAGAGCTTCCCCTCATTTCATATCTACTGCTTAGATTTAGAGAGACTGCACTTCCAAGTACACTTTCAAGTGCACTTGTAGTGCAAAGTGGATTTGCCTTTCGTTAATAACCCCCAGTGTGTACTGTTTATACTGCATACCAGGTGTGGGCTTACTAATGAAGACAAAGAGTCACCCCTAGTGGTCATGACACCCTTGGATACAATCTAGTACAAAATCTGGCTTTGCATATATGCAGAAAGGTGATACCAATATTCTTGTGAATAACCTTCAGTATCTTGGTTTACTTCATGATGCTGGTATGGTGTGTAAGGCCGCGTACACACGATCAAATCTGTCTGCTGGAAACAATCTGCCAGACCGTCCCAGCAGACAGATTCGATCGTGTGTACGGGCGAGCCAACGGATTTGGCCAGCCGACAGATTTGAAAGCATGCTTTCAAATCTGTCGGCTGGGAACCCGTCCGCCCGACATGTCTGCTGGTGTGTACACGATCAAACCAATACGTCCCCAGCAGACACATTTGTTCAAATCGGTCTGTCCGACCGATTTGAACACATCTGTCTGCTTGAGTGTATGGGGCCTAAGAGCTAACTAGGAAACTAGGAAGTCCTGTATAGTCTCCTTTAACAAATCTATCAGCATTAAAGGGGTTGTAAATGTTTGTTTATTATTTTCTATATAGGTTACTTTAAGTGAGTGCATTGTTGGTTCACTAACCTTTTCCTTCGATTTCCCTTCTAAATGTTTTTTTCTTTGTTTTCTTTGTCTTAATTTCTCACTTCCTGTTCCTCCTCAGTAAGGTGTTCATTAAGCTGTTCTAAATGACTTTCCGCTGCTCGGATGATGGTGGAAAGCTTACTGAGGAGAAACAGGAAGTTAGAATTTCAAACAAAGAAAAAAAACATTTAGAAAGGAAATCGAAGGAAAAGGTAAGTGAACCAACAATGCACTAGCTTAAGGGAACCAATTTAGAAAAACAAAAACAAACCTTTACAACCCCATTAATTTGGCTTTTAGTTATTTTCAAATTTATGTGCTAATAATTGACAAATAAATACATCTAAAAGAAAAAAAAAAAAAAAGAAATAAAAAAGTTGATTACTGGAACATCACATTATGATAGATGTAGTGATTAAGATGATATATTGAAAAGCTCAGTTTATTTTGTCAATTACTGTAACTGTACTTGTCATTGTGTGGCAGATTAAGGATCTAAAATAAATCAAGATGTAACAACATTATATGAAATAAAATAAAAAAATAATCTCTTGCTAGAGTACAATATTAGAGATAGAGTGTTGGCCAGAACTAAAGAGCAAAAATATTTAGGGGTACTACCCATTTCAGATGATTTCAAACTTTTCGGCGCAATATTGCAGTCTATGCTCGAAAAAAAAAAAAAAAAAGATTTTAAATGTGTATACCGATATATTCCGGTATATTGAGGGAAGACTCAATAGACCAATTGGTTGTTTTCTTTCATTAATCTTCTGTGTTTCAAAATAATAGTGTATCAGAATTTTAGCCCAAGAAAGGATGGTAATCCAACAAACATTATTTACCAGTGCGGCTATATACATTATTACCACATAGATTTCTGTGGGCCTAAGTGTTGTCTATTGTTCTAACTGTAGAATGAGTCCTAGCATTTTTGTACTACTATCACATACATTGGTCCTCTTAGCCGAAGCAGAGCTGACTCATACTCTTCCTGTTTAGTAATATTTAGACTTTGCTGAATTACAGTACCATGCAGGAAAGACAGAACCTTCTGCCCTTTGATAACGTATGACGAAACATGTCAGGGCGGAGCCACGCACTGACGTCACCGCGTGATTAACGTGACCGTGGAATGCCCGGGTCTACGTTTGTTTTTAATATGCAAGTTTTCTGCCGGAAATTTTAAATACATTAGTGTATATGTTACACTTTTAAATAAACCCTGTTTTATAGTACTTCACCATCTCGAGCTTCCGTTTGCTTTTTCCTCTGTGACTCCCTGTGGGATAGAACGGATTGCTCCGAGGAGACAGCCTTTGCAAAGACTGAGTGGAGACCAGCTGGAACTCAAGGAGATAGCAACCCCTGTAATCTCTTATCATCAGATCGGGTGGATACATATGCCTTCTTGAACCTATCTAACAGAGGGTCCAACTCGTCTGGTAAGAGCATTCACTTACCTTTCCTTTAATGTAATCTTGTGGAATTTTCTCCTTTCAATCAATCAAATTTTCAATCGGTGGTGGATGTTACCTTCTCATCTTTTCACTGTTTGGATATATATGAATTTGGACGGACTTTCTTAACTATTTACGTCTGAACCCATTTTTCAGTTTGAATACATGTTATATATTTTGTCATCTAGAGCAACGTTTCTCAACCAGTGTGCCGTGGCACACTGGTGTGCCGTGAAGAGTCCCCAGGTGTGCCGCGGCAAAATGACCCCAAATATTGGCAGCTATGGCTGCTATCTGATGTAACACTACTGCTGGGCACTTCGTTATCATTTGTCTTTACAGCGGTGCCGTTCCTCTGTGTAAAACTCACTTCCACTGTGTGTGTTTGTACGTGTGCCTGTTTGTGTGCGTGCGCATCTGTCTGTATGTTACTTTTAATCCTGACCCCCTATTCCTGTACCATCAGAACTACATTTGTAGGGCTTGTTCGAGATAGCAACAAGGACTGCTGCTCCTCTGAAAAGCAATTTGTGTTCATATCGCTCTTCAGGGGCATTTGTCAGCCAGTAAAAAGGCATATCTTGCCTCCTCACCACCTGTTTTAAGCCTGTTAATGCAATGCACACAGTTGCGGGGTAGTTGCAGTGCAGCCCCATTCACCCTGGGTATACCTCCATCTGTAGCCACAGCATGTTTACACCCCTCAGCTGTTGCCTCTGCAGCTAAAGGGTCAAAAGTTGGGGGTGGTAAAAACAGCTCAACCATGTGGTTTTACTTCCCCTCCAGCCTGACATGTGAACAAGCTCTTGGTTCTGTGTGGATGCGTGTAGGGCAGCCCATTCATTTCCCTACCCGCAGTAATGCGGGGAAAGCAGTCCCCGACCCTTTTTGTTAAATTGTGCCACAACAAAAGCAACCCATGTTTGCCAATGGATGGGGCACCATTAAGAATTAATGGCACCCCTAAAGAGCAGAGCATTTGTCTGTGTGTCAAGAACGAGCGCGATTTTGCGCATGTTCCGCAACACACAGCGATGTGAACCAAGTCTTGGACAGGGGTGCCTCAAGACTGAAAATACTTTTCAAGGGCGCCCTGTGACTTGAAGTACGACTTCAATGACCAGGGACCCCAAATGACACTTTGATCCTCAAATAATTAAGGGGAACTTCACGCCATTTTTTTTTAAACGGCATGGGTTCCCCCCTCATGATTATACCAGGCCCTTCGGTCTGGTATGGATTTTATATTGTAATGATTTTTATTAATAATAATTCAAACAAGAACAATTTAAATAATACAGTGAAAAAGACATGGAAACACGGACGCAGCCATGTTATGTAACAGAGGAATGCAGTGTCAGAAAGACACGATAACAGTAAAGTAACATCTTAATACATGGCTTGGATAAAGTAAGCATATCAAACGTTGAGAACCAAACAATTTAGAGCATATATTAGAGAAATCAACGAAGAGCATACAGTCTAGATTCATGATTTTTCCATGAATCCAGGCCGCAGGTTAAACCAGAATATTGAAACAAACAAAGTAAATAACAACATTCTGAATATAACTAAGGGAAAGTAAATGGTGAAGGAATGAAGAGAAGGGGTCTGCCGTTATATAAATGGATCAAGAGAATTAAATAAAGTGGAGGTTAATCCCCCAAGGTGACGGATTTGTATTCATCAGATGAAATAAAACTCAGCCAATCAGACCAAATATCCAAGAACCTTTTTTTGAGTATCTCTCGCCTGATGTATCAACTCCTCCATCTCCATGTTTCTCATGGTGCGGTTAAACCAGTCAATTATTGAAGGGGGTTTGGTTGATTTCCAATTAGTTGGAATACACATCCTGGCAGCATTGATCAGATGCATTGCCAAGAATCGGCAGTAGCCATTTGGTAATGAGGGAGAATAATGTAATAAAAATTGAGTAGGGGTGAAATCCAGATTGAGAGAAGTTATATGGGATATATATTCATGGACCTTTTTCCAATATGGTTGGATGTCTTTGCAGGACCACCAAATGTGCAAACAGGAACCCGTCTCGCTATTGCATCTCCAGCACATTTTAGATACAGATTTATTAATCCTATGTAATTTAAGGGGGGTCATATACCACCTGGATAGAATCTTATAAGCATTTTCTTGTGCTTGGACATGAATAGATCCCTTGTGAATAAATTTGTAAATATTTCTCCATTCTGTGTCTGACAAATCAAGCGAGAGATCTCTTTCCCAAAGTTGATTAGCCCAATTAATTTTAGGTGTCTGATCAGAAAATAGTAGAGAATATGTAGCTGAGACTAAGTGCCTGAGAGGTCCATCGTTCTCACACCATTTTTCAAAGTCACTTTTTTCTCTCGACCAATTCGGTCTGGGGTTAGGTTTCAGGAAGAAATTCCTTAATTGAACATAGGTCCAAAAAGGAAATGACTCCACTTTCAATTTATCGGCAAACTTGGATTGGGATATAAACTCATCACCAATGAAGAACTGTCCTGCCCTTACTTTTGAATGGGGCCAACTTTTAGGTAAAAAATCTTCATGCATTCCTGGTGTAAAACCAGGATTAAGTGTAATAGGAGTCATTGGACCATTCGGAGAGGAAACCTTGTGTTTATTGCAAGCTCGACGAAATGTAAGGATAGTTGGATGGATCAAAGGATGTTGTTTACACGCCAAGGGAATATCAGTGGTTTTAATCCAAGGGATTTGAGAGAGAGGAATAGGTGAGAATAAATGTTCCAATCTAACCCAATCTTTGTGGTCAAAATGAATATTCCAATCAACAATTCTGGTTAGGATACAAGCTTGGTAATATTTGTACATGTCAGGTAGACCTATACCACCTGATGGTTTTGGGGCAGTAAGCCTATCATAACTGAATCTCGGGCGCAGTTTATTCCAGATAAACAATGTGCACATTTTCTTAAATGAAGAAAAGAAGGCTTGGGGGATCGCAATAGGAACAGTCTGTAAGACATACAGGATTCTCGGGAGAATATTCATTTTTACGATCGCAGCCCTGCCAAACCATGAAAAGAGGCCTGAAGACCATTTTGAGAGATCAGATCAAATTTTTTGTAATAGGGGAGTATAGTTAAGGGAGTACAAGTCGGAAAGACAAATTGGAAGTAATATTCCTAAGTATTTAATGGCTTGGGTACTCCAAGAGAAGGGGAAGTCAGACTGGCATAAATTGCACAGTGTTGTGGGCAATGAAACGTTAAGGGCATTGGATTTGGAGAAATTGATTTGAAAGTTCGATAGGGTTCTAAAATTAGCAAAATCGTCAAGTAAGTTGGGTATAGAGGTAAGGGGATCTGTGAGGAACAAAAGGACATCATCTTCAAAAGCAGCCAATTTATATGTGTGATTTTTAATTTTTACACCTTTAATGCTAGGATTGGACCTGAGACAGTTTAACAGTGGTTCCAATGAGAGTATAAAGATCCATGGTGATAAAGGGCATCCCTGGCGAGTACCATTCGATACAGAGAAGGCGTCCGACAGGTGACCGTTCACACGTATTCTAGCAGTAGGTTTGGAATAAAGCGTAGAAATAAAGTTTAACATGGCAGGTGGGAGGCCTAAAGCGATAAGCGTTTCGGTCATGAAGTCCCACGCCACTCTGTCGAACGCCTTCTTCGCATCCAACGAGAGCAGGAATCCAGGTGTCTTGGAGGAAGTGAGCCAATGGTGAATATTAATGGCCTTAAGAGTATTGTCTTTGGCCTCTCTGCCAGGAACAAAACCCACCTGATCTGGGTTTATCAGGTCAGGTATAATTGGAAGCAGTCTGTTAGCAAGGGTTTTTGCAAACCACTTTAGGTCAACATTTAGCAGTGAAATCGGCCTATAATTAGCAACTAAGGAGTGGTCCTTTTCAGGTTTCGGAATCAATACTACGTGTGCCGACAGTAGATCACAAGGCGGTTCAATTGGATGAATAAACGAGTTGAAGGATGACAAAAAAAAGGAGTGAGGATTTCCTCATATGTTTTGTAATACCCAACTGTCAATCCATCAGGGCCAGGGCTTTTAGCAGGTTTCATCTGCTTGAGAGCGAGACTCACCTCTGACTTATTCAAAGGTGTATCCATTTGGAGTCTCATTTCGTCAGAGATGGGTTTGGGGCTATATTTTTGTAAGAAGTTCCTAATCAAGTCTCGTCTGTCGTGTTTGGACAATGAAGGATCAGAATGAAGGAGATTATAGAGTTTTGAGTAATAATCAACAAATTGTTTTGCTATGGCAGAGGGTGAATGTAATTTGTTACCCTGGGCATCAGAAATAGAGTGAATCGTTGTTTTAGCTTTGTTTTTTTGTAAGGCTTTGGCAAGCATTTTACCAGCTTTGTTACCAAATTCATAAAAAGATTTCTTTGCCAGAGCAAATTTGCGTTTGACTTTCTTGTTTAAAAAATTTAACATATCGGACCTAGCCTGAATAAGTTCAGTCAAGGTCGTCACTGCTTGTGTAAGTTTATGCGTCTTTTCCAATTTCTGAATAGCAGAGGCAAGATCAGAGTATCTCTTTTTTCTCTCCTTATTACGTTTGGCTGCGGCCGCGATAAGAATACCCCTAATTACACATTTGTGAGTCTCCCAGTTAGTGACAGAAGTATCTAATGGATTATTTTCATTAAAAAATAGTTGAATTTTACATCCCACCTCCTGAGCTATAGAGGGATCAGTGAGCAAGGAAGGGTCAAGCCTCCAAATATTCATTCGAGGAAGTGCATCTGGGAAAGAGACAGTCAAAGAAATAGGGTTATGGTCTGAAAAGAACATAGGATCAATTGAAGTTTTTTGGACCATTGGCAAATCATTTTGAGTTATAAACAGATAGTCCAATCTGGAAAACCTGACGTGTGGTGGTGAATAAAACGTGTAATCTTTGCCGTCGGGATTCAAAGTTCGCCACGTGTCATGAAGTAAGAGGTCATGAAGGTGGGATTTAATTTTCTTTATATTTCTACATGTTATTGAAGAAGTACCTGTGGAGGTATCCTGGATAGGATTAAGGGGAACTTTGAAGTCCCCACCCAAAATGAGCACACCTTCTTTAAATGAGGCTAATTGTTCTGAAATGGATCCAAAAAAAGAAACTTGATTTCTGTTTGGTGCATAGATATTGGCTAGAGTAATCGTATGATTTGAAATAGTGCCTTTTAATAATAAGTACCTGCCCTCTTCATCGATGATGGAAGCAGAGACAAGAAGGGGGCAGTTCTTGGCAATCAAAATCGAGACACCTTTAGATTTCAGTAAAGGGTTAGTGGAATGGAAAACTGTGGGGAAGTTGTGATCAGTCAATTTGGTTATCGAGTTTGAACGAAAATGGGTTTCCTGGAGAAATACAATGTCCCCTTTATTATGTTTCAGGTATAGAAGTAATTGGGATCTCCGTTCCGGGACATTAAGACCTCTGGCATTTAGTGAGATGATCTTCACTGGAGGGATATCTTTCGATATAGTATTGGTCGTCATGATGTAATTGGGAGTGAACAGAAAATGGTATAGGATAAGGAAAGGTATGTAGTTATAACGGCAGACAAGGAGAGGTATTAAAAGGGGAAATAATCAATCACAAAAGAGGGAAAGGGAAGAGGTACAGGTGGAAGGGTATCCGGACTATCTGTGAAATTCCACTCACTAATAAACTTGAGTGGGTTCAGCAGAAGTGGGGGGAGGGGGGGGGGGTCCGGAAAGGAATAGTAGTCTACTACTAGTAGTGAGAAATAAAAACCCACTTTTGGATAAAAGCGAGACTACTGTATGGGGGTCGGCTAGACCATTCAGAAGATATACAGAAAATGATCTATCAAATTACGAGATGGTTGTCACAACCAAAGCCCTTATAAAAATGGAATTTCAATGCTCAGGGTAATATAGGAACACAATATCGGTCCAAATGTCCAGAATGTGGGACAGCTCTGGTCATATTATAATTCAGCAACCTTTACTATTTCTGAAATATTTTTATATTCTTGTAGCTAAACTATTAAGACTAAAAGTAAAGCGTTATACGGCAAAAACGTCCCATGAGCGCTAATAAGGAAGGACAAAAGAAAAAGGGGTCGTACTTGAAACCCAAATCTACATAAATGTTGATTTGAGAAAAGAAAGATTCAATCACCCTAATTAACAAATAACCACTCTCGCGGGTAAGCATTGCCAAATAGGATGAATAAATCGGGTGTACATGCGTATTATAGCATCACGTAACCTCCTCGAACGTGTTGAAAAATATATATAAATGTAGTAGTGAAAAACCATCTACAACATACTTCTGTGCATAAACATGTGAAACAAAGTTAAAATCATGAAAACATATAATAATGGGTTACATGGGAAGTATTTCAAAATACCCCACCTATAAATAACGTCATATTTTCCTATCTATTCATTGTAGCGGAGTAGTGTTTCCTATGTCAAAGACAGCTATGTATAAAGAAGCACCGCACTTATCGGCCCACAACACGAACCGGCGTTTAACCACTTAAGGACCGCCTACTGCACATTTACTTAGGCAGAATGGCACGGCTGGGCACATCAACGTATATATACGTTGATTTTAGTACCCAGTCGTGGGTCGCGGGCGCGCGCTCCGGGACCGGGACCGCGGGATTCGCGGACCCGATCGCTGCTGGAGTGCGGCGATCCGTCCCTGGAGCGGAAGAACGGGGAGAGCCGTGTGTACACACGGCTTCCCCGTGCTTCTCTGTGTCCGCAGCATCGATCGCGTCATCCCTGTAATAGGGGGACGCGATCGATGACGTCACACCTACAGCCACACCCCCCTACAGTTGTAAACAAACACTCTAGGTCACACATCCCCTACAGCGCCACCTGTGGTTAACTCCCAAACTGCAGCTGTCATTTCCACAGTAAACAATGCAATTTAAATGCATTTTTTGCTGTGAAAATTACAATTGTCCCAAAAATGTGTCAAAATTGTCCGAAGTGTCCGCCATAATGTCGCAGTCACGAAAAAAATCGCTGATCGCCGCTATTAGTAGTAAAAAAAAAAAAATTAATAAAAATGCAATAAAACTATCCCTTATTTTGTAAACGCTATAAATAATGCGAAAACCGACCGATAAACGCTTATTGCGATTTTTTTTACCAAAAATACGTAGAAGAATACGTATCGGCCTAAACTGAGGAAAAAAAATGTTTTTTTATATATTTTTGGGGGATATTTATTATAGCAAAAAGTAAAAAATATTGCATTTTTTTTAAAATTGTCGCTCTATTTTTGTTAATAGCGCAAAAAATAAAAACCGCAGAGGTGATCAAATACCACCAAAAGAAAGCTCTATTTGTGGGAAAAAAAGGACGCCAATTTTGTTTGGGAGCCACGTCGCACGACCACGCAATTGTCAGTTAAAACTAAGCAGTGCCGAATCGCAAAAAGGGGCAAGGTCCTTTACTTACATTTTGGTCCGGATCTTAAGTGGTTAATAAGCACCCCAATTTAAGAGGGAACTTTTTTTTCCCTTTTATTTTTTATTTTTTTTCTAATTTTTTTTTTTTTTTCTTTTCCTCTTCTTCCCCCTTTTTTTTTTTAAATTACCACTTTAGAAGCAAAATCTAAATCCTTGCTTTACCAAAGATTAATACATATCCCTTAAAGCAGAAATGTAACTGGCTGGGTGATTTATGGGGCACTTGGAGAAAACAAACGTTTAGTATTCCAGAAACACACCTATTTTTTTGCTGGAGATGTAGTTCCAAACAAAGACCAGGGGTGTCAGTAAACACCAAACAGCTATGCAGTCTGCAATTCAGGTTTTGGCCAGTGGTGTCAGTGGTAAGCAGATGGAAACCGTCTTTGTTCCAGTCACCACAGCAACCATAATAAACATACGGTGCTTGTTCCTCTTCGCTCATACAGCAGGGATCGGCGTACAACGTGCACCTACAATTCTCCCCTGATTTTAAGGGGAGAAAAGTGCACGCCATACGCCGACAAATACAGTATATAATAACTTCCTAAAAATAAAAGCATTTAACTATTCCCAAACCCATATAAATGGTACATAACAGAAGGGAATCAAATGGCTATATGCATATTACATAGGGCTTTTGTGTGAACAAAGAGGGTGTCACACGTAAATTAGATAGGGAGTTGAGTCCTTATAAGATATAAATCAGGACTAAGGAGGATTTTACTACAAGGGCACCTCGAAGGAGAAGGGGGCTATTAGAGATAATAAAAACGGTGCATAGGGATCTTACTCAAAGTACAAGACAAAAGAGCTCAGCCATAAATAACAAAGGAAAAATACTCTATGATCTATTAAGACTAAAGGGTATATCATTAAAGAAAGGCTAAAGCAATGCATAGTTATACCGGATTATTTCTGCTTTCACTTAAAAGAGTAAGCTCAATGGGTGACAGAAGCTTGATCGCGGCGAGTTCTACGAGGTAAGGGTTCGGCCTGAGGATTATGCGGCTCATGATCGTGAGGTGATTGATCTTCGGTCACAGGAGATGAAGGTGACGATGAACGTTTGCGACGAGTCCGGGAGTTCAGGGCTTCCATCGGTTCCACTGATGATGTGGGGACCTGTTCAGTTGGTGTCGCAAATTCCGCATACCAATCAGGTAATGCAACCAGCGGCAAGCCAAGTTTTTTGCAAAAAGCCGGTAATTCCTCTGGTACTCTCAGCAGAGCAGACTGGTTTAGATGGTATGCAAAGAGGCCAAAAGGAAACTTCCACTTATACCGAATGTTTTTGGAATTAAGCACTTCCAATAGCGGACGAAGATCCCTCCGATTTTTGAGTGTTATTGCAGATAGATCTTGGAAAATTTGCAATCGATGACCCTCAAAAAGTATTCTGCGCATATCCCTGCTTTTCCTTAGAATCGATTCTTTGATCTTAAAGTCATTTACAAAGCAAATGACATCCCTAGGGGGATCAGATTCTTTGCCTTTAGGGCGCAGAGCTCTATGTATGCGCTCCATGGAAATGACAGTGCTGTTAGTGTTGCCAAGGATGTCATTGAATGCGTCAGAGACAACCTGAGGTAAACTGTCATCGTTGACATATTCAGGTAGGCCACGGATCCTCAGGTTGTGGCGTCGTCCTCTATTGTCAATTTCCTCCACATGACGTTGCATGTCACGGAGTTGACGATTATGGAGATTAATCCGGTAATCGATCCGTTCGATCGATTTGTGATGAATTAAAGTATTTTCCTCCACTTTCTGTATCCGTCCATTCATAACCTGAAGGTCCATTCTCAGATCTGATATGGCAACCGTGAGAGCATTCTTAATGTCAGCTGTCATCGATTGAAGATCATGAATGCTCAATTGATGGACCGCAGGTAAACCGTGATCATTTGTGGGTGAGTTCTGACCTGGCGGATATATAGCGATACCATCATGATGATGGAGAGATACAGGGTTAGATGAGGGGGCCGTCGCCATTATATTACCCTCCTGGAGTCGGCTGCGATGAAAATCGATCGATTAGCAGTCGTTGTGAGATTCGGTAACCGGGATAGTGAAGCCGAATCGTTCTGGGAGAAATCTCCGTTCTTCAGAGAAAAAAATTGTGCCGAATACCATATAGTAGCTAAAATTGGGCCTTGGAGTGACAGAGCTCTCACTCTAAGCAGCCATCTTCCTTCATGGCTAGCCACGCCCCCCTGGTATGGATTTTAAGGGGAACCCCCATGCTGAAAAAATGGCATGGTCCCCCCAAAATCCATACAATATCCTTATCAGAGCACGCTGCCCGGTAGGTCAGGAAAGGGAATGGGGACAAGCGAGCACCCCCCATCTGAACCATACCAAGCCGCATGCCCTCAACATGGGAGGTGGGTGCTTTGGGCATATGCTCCAACATATGCAAATCAATATGGTAATACAGTCCAACTTAAAATGATGAAAAAATTGTGAAACAAAATTTTGTTGATCCACCAAAATGTGATGTGTGCCAATTCCACTGCTTTAGGAATAAAGCTTACCAGATGCTGTTGCCATTCACACTCGTGCCTGGGAAATATTGAAGAGCCGCTTTTACATGCCAATCTCCATCCGGAATTATAAAGACACTTTCCACATGTGGGGATAGAAATTGAGACAGACCCTCCAATAGTGTAAAAACACCTTTACCACTTGCCGACCGCCGCACACCTATCTACGTTGACAGAATGGCACGGGCAGGCAGATTGGCGTACAGGTACATCCCTTTAAATCTGCGCCGCGTGTCTCGCGAGTGTGGCCGCGGGTTCCGGGAACGCAATGTTCCCTGGAGTCCGGTGATTGCAGGCGGCAAGGGCAGAACAGGGGAACAGGGGTAAACAAGGCATTCCCCTATTCTGCCTAGTGACACTGTCACTGATGACCGTTCCCCATGATCGGGAACGGTCATCAGTGACATGTGACGTGTAGCTACGCCCCCTAACAGTAAGAATCACACCCTAGGGAACACTTAACCCCTGCAGCGCCACCTATTGGTTAACCCCCTTCACTGCCAGTGTAACTTTTACAGTAATCAGTGCATTTTTATAGCACCGATTGCTGTAAAAAACACAATGGTCCCAAAATAGTGTCAAAAGTGTCCGATGTGTCCGCCATAATGTAGCACTCACGATAAAAATTGCTGATCGCCACCATAACAAATATTAATAAAAATGCCATAAAACAGTCCCTTATTTTGTAGAAGCTATAACTTTGCGAAAACCCATCAATAAACACTTATTGCAATTTTTTTTAACAAGAATATGAAGAATACGTATCGGCCCAAACTGTGGAAAAACATTTTTTTATACATATTTTCGGGGGATATTTATTATAGAAAAAAGTAAAAAATATAGTTTTTTTTTTCAAAATTGTAGCTCTTTTTTTGTTTATAGCACAAAAAATAAAAAAACGCACAGGTGATCAAATTCAACCAAAAGAAAGCTCTATTTGTGGGGGAAATATGGACGTAAATTTTGTTTGGGAGCCATGTCGCACGGCTGCGCAATTCTCAGTTAAAGCGACGCAGTGCCGTATCGCAAAAAGTGGCCCGGTCATTGACCACCAAAATGGCCCGGGGCTGAAGCGGTTAAGATAATCGGTTTATTTATTAATGCAATTACATCATAAAAGATTCAAAATCGCTGTGTTAAAAATTCAAAACATGCCAGGTGACTGTGTTGTGATCTTCTCGTAGTTTGCAAAAGAAAGAAAGTGATGTTACTATTAAATGTTTTATTTACTATATTGATTGACTCATCCTGCCCTAGTGTTTTGTTTCATTGAAAAGTCCCACTGCCCCTCCCTCGTCCCTTCCCCCGTCCCCATTGCCATGTTTTCATTCATCTTCTCATAGTTTCCTTCATACATATGTAGTCACTGTCGCATCGTTGCTGTGTAGCTCGTCCCAATGCTTTCATCAATTCAGACTTTGTCACGGGGTGGCGACACTGCATGGCAACAAAGCTTAAGTATCTCCCTCCTCATCATAGTGAGCAAATTTGGTGGACTTTTAAGTCAATGGACATGGATCATTGCAACATACTAAAATCTGAAAGAGCAAAAAACAACCTACGAGTTTAACAAATTGAATACAGTTGGATAAATATTTTTTTTGTATGTTCTATCATAGTAATATATATATTTATTAACTATGGGCCAGATTCAGCAAGACTTGCGCTGGATTAATTCGATATGCGCCGCGTAACTGTGATTATGCGCCGTCGTTTCTATGTGGCCGTACCCATTCAAACTAGATGCGACAGAAAACTGGCCATTTCCGATCGGCTTAACTTTCCGACGCCAGAGTATCGTCAGCGCATAATTTCGATTGGCGCATCAGTCGCGCCTATTGATTTCCCCTGCAAATATGCAAATGAGGGATATTTCCCGATTCGCGAATGGATTAGCACCATACGCTGGCTACATGCGCCGCGCGTATCTCGTCCGTCCGACGCAAAGTTATTTCTACAAATAGCTGCTTTATCTTTACTCCAGACGGCCACAGGTCAGCAGGAGAGCAGCTACAGCAGCGTTACCGACGATAAGAGCTAGCTGAGCACCCCCACTTGCAGGACAACACCTCTGTCCATGCTTGTCTGTCAACTTTTACAGCCATGGAGGAAGACATCATAGGTCTCCATAGCCGAGATGACGGCTGACAGCTCCTGGCCTTTAGAGTTCAGCTTTCTCCTGTGTGTTTGCGGGGAACGGGAGCAGCCATCTCAGAACAAAAGTAACTTCACTGCGGGGAGGGGGAACAGGATATACTTTAGTGCCGGAATGGCGCATCTACGGGCGCATTTAAACGCCCAACGGAACGCATTGCGCTGACGTTTCCCGTGAAGTGGTGCCGACGGAAGTTGTGAGCATGCGCACAAGGGGGCGAGTGAAGCCTCACTTACTGCGCATGCTCCGTGGATGATGCGCTGAACGTAAGCCTCTGCGCTGGGCTCCGCCCATCATTTACATATGATCACACCCACTTCCACTTGCGTCGGGTTACGCCAGCGCATTATCCTTACTCTGGCGCAAGTTTACGCGCAAGTGCTATGTGAATAAGAGTACTTGCGCCGAAAGTGTCGGCGGAGTAACGTAAATGAGAAACGTTACTCCAAAGTAAAGAAGCGCCCATCTACCTGAATCTGGCCCTATTATTATAGTTTTTATTATTATTTCTTATTATAAACTATTAAATTATAGGTAAAATAGCTGAAGTCAGTAATTTTTCTATTCAGGTATTTGTGCCATAGCAGCTAATTTGAGATAAATTAGATTAGATGGCTAAAGTAACTGTTAGTGAATGTAAAGAATACAAATGCATCCAAAGTTCCAAATTATCCGAAATAAAGAATGCTGCATCTAAATTAATGAAATGGAATGAATACAAATGCATTTGAAGTTATGACTGATCTGAATTAAAGAATGCCGATCATACTGAATAATCAGATAAATGAAAAAACAAAAAAAATGTTTTTCAGTAGTGCACGTGTCTATAGATTCATTTTTTAGGGGCTAGCAGCAGGTTTGTGCTTCTCTGCTCAAAAGATGTTGCTAGATGGCTGACCTTCTATATACAAAAAAAAAATCTTATACACTGCAGCAATAGACTGCGGGGTTTTCAGCACACAAACATCCTTTTAAGCTGTTACAGTAAGCTGAAATTAGCCATGGATCACTGGCTTTACTGGGAAACAGTACATACAAATAGAAATCTCAGAAACAAGGAAGTATTATTACTTATGGCTCATCACTTGCTAAATTTGGGTTTTGTTTTTTTTCTTGTATTTGTTTTATATACTGTAATACTCCTGTGATTTTATTTAAACTGCACTGTATGCCTTAGCGTGATAAGAACATAAAGAAATTCCCCTTCCCTCTTCTTCCTATAAAGTAGGTCTATTCTATGTAAAAGTAAATAAATTAAATGAATTAAATAATAAAATCAATTGATATAAAATCCTTTGTAATTTCGCTAGTTTCAAATAAATGATGACATAAAAGCATGGTGCTGTAGCAGACTGAAACAAAACTGAAATCAGTTTTACTTTAACTTATTTTTGCATTGCTAGAGGTGGTAAAACATATTTATTTCTTGATGTTTGCCAAAAATATGTTCAACTCCTGATACAGTGCCTTGAAAAATAATCATACCCCTTGAAATTTTCCATGTTTTGTCAAAAAACTTACATTTATTTTATTGTGATTTTATGTGATAGACCAACACAAAGTGGCACAAAATTGTGAAGCGGAAGGAAAATTACAAATGTTTTTCCAAATCTTTCACAAATAAATATCTGGAAAGTGTGGCATGCATTTGTATTCATCCCCCTTTTCTCTGATACCCCTAAAAAAAAATCTAGTGGAACCAATTGCATTCAGAAGTCACCTAATTAGTAAATAGAGTCCACCTGTGTGTAATATAGTACGCTAACCAGCAGACATGTCTTCTCCCACACGCGTCGAATGGTTTCGACGCATGCGCGGAAGTGTTTTACTTCCTGGTGCGGTGACGTGGCGGCGTCAACATCCCCGCCACGTCAGCACGCCGTCTGCCGGCGGGGATTTTGGTTTGATCGTGTGTACACGATCAAACCAATACGTCCCCAGCAGACAGATTTGTTCAAATCGGTCTGTCCGACCGATTTGAACAAATCTTGTCTGCTCGTGTGTATGGGGCCTGAGAGGTTTATTAGAGAACCTTGGTAAACACACAGCATCATGAAGGCCAAGGAACACACCAGATTAAGGATAAAGTTGTGGAGAAGTTTAAAGCAGGGTTAGGTTATAAAAAAATATCCCAAGTTTTGAATATCTCACAGAAAAGTGGCAGGAAGAAAGCCATTGTTGAAAGAAAGCCATAAAAATTCCTATTTACAGTTTGTGGGGGACACAGCAAACATGTAAAAAAAGTTCTCTGGTCAGATGCGACTAAAATGCTATGTGTGGCAAAAATCTAACAGTACACATCACCCTGAACATACCATCCCTACCGTGAAGCATAGTGGTGGCAGCATCATGTTGTGGGGATGCCTTTCTTTAGTAAGGACAGGGAAGCTGGTAAGAGTTGATGGGAAGATGGATGGAGCCAAATACAGAAGAAAACCTGACTGATACGATGTGAGAATACACCGCTCCAGGATAATTACCCCTCCTGAGGTCAGCTGTCTCCATCTTTAAAGAAGCAGGGCGCTGGCTCTGTTTGCAACAGAGATAATGAAAAGAAAATAGCTGGATAGCTGCACTCCAAATATTCACCTTTATTCAAAAGTATAAAATCAAGGCATCAAGGGTAGGTACAGACTAACTGCACTGCCGCTGACATGTTTCACACCAAACACGGTGCTTAGTCATAGCAGCTATGACTAAGCTCTGTGTCTGGTGTGAAACATGTCAGTGGCAGTGCAGTTAATCTGTACCTACCATTGATGCCTTACGTTAATACTTTTGAATAAAGGTGAATATTTGGAGTGCGGCTATCCAGCTATTTTCTTTTCATAAGAAGAAAACCTGTTAGAATCTACAAAAGACTTGAGACTGGGGCGAAGGTTCACCTTCCAGCAGGATAACGACCCTAAACATACAGCCAGATCTACAATGGAATAGTTTAGATCAAAGAATATTTATGTGTTAGAAGGCCCAGTCAAATTTTAGACCTTAAACCATTTAAGAATCTGTGGCAAGACTTGAAAATTGCTATTCACAGACGCTCTCCATCCAATCTGACAGAGTTTGAGCTATTTTGCAAAGAAGAATGGGAAAAATATCACTCTAGATGTGCAAAGCTGGTAGAGACATTCCCAAA
Source organism: Rana kukunoris (assembly GCA_029574335.1). NCBI lineage: Eukaryota > Metazoa > Chordata > Amphibia > Anura > Ranidae > Rana > Rana kukunoris. The sequence continues at coordinate 575,314,580 of CM056049.1, read as the reverse complement.
AAGACTTACAGCTGTAATTGCAGTGAAAGGTGGTTATACAAAGTATTGACTTGGGGGGCGGAATACAAATGCATGCCACACTTTTCACATATTTATTTGTAAAAAAAAATGTAAACCATTTATTATTTTTCTTCCACTTCACAATTATGTGCCACTTTGTGTTGGGGTATGAATACTTTTTCAAGGCACTGTAGTTAAGTCGGGAACATATGGTCTTTGCACAAAGGATATGATATGCAGTCCACTACATTAATGTTGTGAATAATCACAAAACAGGAGATCTAATAAGATCCTTTCAATTTAAAAGGTAAATTTTCTTTGTAAAATATAAACTTTAAGTGATAGTTTAACTGTAACATTGGATGCATTTTTCATATTTAGAAAGCACAGTGACCATCTCTAAAGACTAAATCTACATTTTTTTTGTTTATGCTTAATTATGTTCACCAGATCTCCACATCAGTCTTCAAGCAAATTTAATTCATCTTTACTTAGCAGCTTCTGGCAAGGTTATACAGTTATTTTACTAGGAAATCATGGAATTTCTGTTAGTAATTGCCAGCAAAAATGTCCAAAGCGGCTAAGCGGATATTAAAATGCTTGTCATGTCAATTATTTAAAAAGAAAAAAATTCAGATATGAAAACCTATATATTATAGCAATAAAAAAAGTATACCAAATAAATGGTGTAGTATATTATTAAAGAACTCTAAAATATTGAGACCGGTTCATAAAATGTTGGATAAAAAAACCACACAAATTATGAAATGTATTTTGTATATGTACTAAATATAACAAAAGATAGGATTGACACGCTCACTTCACCATGCATCTATCTAAACCCACTTTGTCCTAAAGTATAAACTTTATTAATTTTTTTCCAATTCAATGTTTATTATAGGCAAAAGATAAAATACACAAAAGCAATACAATTGTAAAATGTATAAAGTGTAGTACAATGCATTGTTAAAAGTTATCAGAGATAGCATGTGGAAGAATACATTATGGGCCAGATTCAGGTAGATGGGCGCTTCTTTACTTTGGAGTAACGTTTCTCATTTACGTTACTCCGCCGACACTTTCGGCGCAAGTACTGTTATTCACATAGCACTTGCTCCTAAACTTGCGCCGGAGTAACGAAAATGCGCTAGCGTAACCCAACGCAAGTGGAAGTGGGTGTGATCATATGTAAATGATGGGCGGAGCCCAGCGCAGAGGCTTACGTTCAGCGCATAATCCACGGAGCATGCGCAGTAAGTGAGGCTTCACTCGGTCCCCTGTGCGCATGCTCACAACTTCTGTCGGCACCACTTCACGGGAAACGCCAGCGCAATGTGTTCCGTTGCGTGTATAAAAGCACCAGCGGAAGCGCCATTCCGGCACAAAAGTATTTCCGTTTCCCCCCACCCCAGGGAATTTACTTTTGCTCTGTTATGGCTGCTCCCGCTACCCCCAAAGAGAGGAGGAACCTCAATTTTAATGCCCAGGAGGTCTCTGTGGTCATCTCTGCTATGGAGACTTACAATGATTTCCTGCATGGGAAGAAAAGTAGGAAGACCAGCCGGGAGAGGAAGCAGGCCATCCTGGACACCATTGCTGGCAGGGTGAATGTGTTGGGGTACTCCACCCGGACTGCTGGTGATATCCAGAAAAAGATAAATGACCTGCGGCGCAAGGTCCGTGGCAAGGTGGCCACCATTCGGAGCAATGAGCGGGGCACAGGTGGTGGACCCCCATGTCCGGTCAGCCTGACCACAGAGGAGAAGGTGGTCGCCCACTGCCTGGAGAGGGAGCAATTGGAGGGGTACCAGGCTATAATTCTGTGGAGGAAGGCTCCAGGACAGGTAAGTGTTTTTTATCCCCTATTTGGTGTGTTGCATGTGGGGGGGGGGGTACATGTGCCAAGTGTGTGGGACCACCAACATGTGTCTGCTTTGTGTCATCCACAGATGATGGAGCTGGGCCATCATCTGTTGCCGGCCATTCCACCCCAACCCCCCAACGGGATCATGAGGGCGAGCCCCTGGGTGCTGAAGACACTGAGGTGGAGGAGAGTGCCCACACCACTTCTGTGGAAATGGTTGAGGAGGAGCCTGTTCCTCAGCAGGAGTTTTTTTTGGTGTTATCTGAGTCCTCCCCTTCTGCAGGTCCCTCTGTCATCCCCTCACCCATCCTCGGTAGCCCCTCAAGGGCGACTCCATCCCCACGGGGACAACCTTCTCCTGGCCCCAGGAAGGCCACTCGTAAGACCAGGGGGGTGTCTGATCTGGTCCAGGACCAGGTGGCGATGGACCATGCCCGGCAAACACAACAGATGGGGGAGATTGCTGGGCACTTGGACCGGCTCGCTGACAGTCTGTGCTCCGTATCGCAGCTGCCCAGTGGTTTGCAGGACGTTGTCACCAGCCTGGGGGAGGTGCAGGCTGATGTATGGCACCTCACAGCAGCCGTCCACGCCAACACAGCTGCCATCCGGGAAGAGGGGAGGCAGCGGCAGCGTGCCCAGCGGCATAATATCACCCGCCAGATGAGAATGCAGGCCCAGACCAATCATTTTCTGAGCCGGATTGCCGTGGCCTTGGAGGGCATGCAGCCAACAGCAGCCAGGAGTGGCCCACCCGGGGATCAGCCTGCTCCAGATGCCCCCCCACCCCCACCCTCCAGGCAGCTGAGGAGCCCGAGAGTGCCCACAAGGAGGAGCCCCCGTCATCCCAGATGAGGTTTTTTTTTCTCGGGTGTTTTTTTTTTTTATTTTTTTTTTATTATTCAGGTTATGAGTTTATTTTTTCTGTTATTACTCAGGTTATGAGTTTATTTTTTCTGTTATTACTCAGGTTATGAGTATATATTTTATTTTTAACTGCACACGGTCAGGAGTGCAGGGGACAGTGTGAATGGTGTGTGAATGTGAGGGGGTGGCACTCCTGCCAGTAAGGGGTGTCACCCTCGGCCGTGGTGGTGAAGTTAACCCCACGGCTGTGTGAATGACGTGTGAAAGGTGTATGAATGGACAGCGACATCATTGGGGCCTTGACGCTGGCGTTGCTGCTCCCAAGTCCTACATGCTGGACTTGGGCTAATCCAATGCGATGTGCATGTGGTGTGTGTGATCTAGGGACATCAGTGGTGTACATGCGTGCATTGTCTGTGTGATTAATGTTTTGGTTTAGTGTCCAAAGATGCCTACGGTGAGGACCCTCCTGACTGCTCTTCCATCAGCAGACTGGTTCTCCTCTGGCAGGTGGGGACTGTGTGGGTCGGGGGTCAGGTCATCACGTATGTCAATCTGCAGGTCTTTTCTCCTAGCAAAGTTGTGCAGAATGCAACATGCACCGATGATCTGACACACGAAGGTAGGGGAATACAATAGGGTGCCCCCGGACTTATCCAGGCAGCAGAAACGGGACTTCAGGAGCCCAAATGTTTGCTCCTCCACTGCACAGGTTTTGATGCGTGCTTCATTGTATCTTCTCTCTCCTCTGGTTTGGGGGTTCCGGAAAGGAGTCATTACACGGGGTCCCAGTGCATATGCAGAGTCACCTGTAAGGGAAAAGACAGGAGGATGTTAGTCATGCATGTGCCCCTTGTGAGGTGTGCATCATGGGAGGGGATAGTCATGCCTGCCACCCATGTCACTCACCAACCAGCCAGCTATCCCCATACATGTTCTGCTCGAATTCTGCTGGGATGGGACTCTGACGGTATATGAAGCTGTCATGGCTGGATCCGGGGTGTTTGGCACAGACGTGCCATATGAGGCGCTGGGCATCGGCTATCACCTGTACGTTGATGGAATGCCAATGCTTCCGATTGCGGTATATGTGCTCTGTGGCACTGGGGGGCTGGAGTGCCACATGTGTGCAATCAATGGCCCCCACAGTGCGTGGGAATCTGGCAATGCTGTAGAAATCTGTCATTGCCTTCAGCCGCAGCTCCTCAGTGGTGGGTCTGATGAACTGGTTGGACATGCATCTGAGGATTGCGGGGACAACCTGGTGCACACATCTGCTCATGGAGGATTGTGACATCCCAGCCACCACTCCACTTGTACGCTGGAATGATCCACTTGCAAGGAAATGAAGTGTTGCCAGTACCTTCACCAGTGGCTGCACTGCTTGTGAGCGGTGTGTCTTGCTGGTGATGTCACCCTGCAGGGTTGTGGTTAGTTCAAGTATTGGATCTGGGCTGAATCTGAAGAGGCAATACACCTCCTCATCCCCCATGCCAAAGAGGCTCATGCGCGTGCGGTATATCCTCTCACGTGCCCGCCTCCTCCGTACCGGGGGACCCAGTACTAGTGCTAGGACCGCGACTGCCCCTGGCATGTTGGCACACAGAGGTGTTGTCCTTGCACGTGTGGTTGTTCAGCTTGCTAGTTTCGTCGGTAGCGCTGCTGCTGTAGCTGCTCTTCTGCTGACCTGTGGCCGTCTGGAGTAAAGATAAAGCAGCTATTTGTAGAAATAACTTTGCGCCGGACGGACGAGATACGCGCGGCGCATGTAGCCAGCGTATGGTGCTAATCCGTTCGCGAATCGGGAAATCTCCCTCATTTGCATATTTGCAGGGGAAATCAATAGGTGCGACTGATGCGCCAAGCGAAATTATGCGCTGACGAGACTCTGGCGTCGGAAAGTTAAGCCGATCGGAAATGGCCCGTTTTCTGTCGCATCTAGTTTGGTGGGTACGGCCACATAGAAACGACGGAGCATATTCACAGTTACGCGGCGCATATCGAAATACTCCAGCGCAACTCTACCTGAATCTGGCCCTATATGTTAGTAAGGTATAACAAGAAGAGAGCAAAAAGAAAAAGATGAACATCAATGGCGACTAGCCCTGAAAGAAACCAAGGAGTTATATAATCATATATATATTTAGTTGGCATGCTGTAGTTTCCCTATCATTAAATTGCAATCTGGGGTGCTTGTCCATTGGGGTAGCTGTGAACCGTTATGCATCTTATGCCTCGTACACATGACTGGACTTTCTGAGAAAAAAAGTCAGACGGGCTGTGTGTAGACTCCATCTGACTTTTTTGTTCTCTTTCTTTCCGTCGGACTTCCGATGGGCTCACGGCAGACTTTTACATGCTCAAAAGTCTAACCGTGTGTACAAGGCATAAGGGTATTTCCGCTATATCAGTGTGGGTTGAGGGTATAAGTCTTGAGGAGCATTGGCGGTGGTAGGGAGCGTGTGTACACTCACTAGTAAGGTTGTCCATTTGTAAATCTTCTACTTTTAATGTGCTTACACAAAACAATGTGGAATAAAACTATACTTATAATACTTTATATACTTATATAATTTTCCCCACTCATATCAATCCATCAATGGCGCATCATTGGTGGATGATTTATACTAAGCTCATAAACAAACTCATCACCCCTAACTTTTGTTATAAATAACATAAATAATATTTATAATAATTTTGTATCTTTGTATCGGTACCACAATAGTCCTAATTGGCCCTCCCCATTCTTGGTTCTTTGGTTCGGGGACCTTAGACTCAAGTACTCTATATCTTAATCTCAAGGATGATGGTACCTCCCACTTTAACACTAATATATTTTACCCCTGAGGCTCTAACTTCAAATTAATAATAAATAAAATAATAATATAATGAATAAAATAAATGATCTGGTACATTACTAAAGAATAAGGAATATTAGGAAAACTCTACATACTGGGACTGGTTTATAAACATTTTAATAAAGAAAGTTTCACTTTTGCCTCTAATAGAAAGCACTTGCCCAATGCCATTTTTCTTGTGCAATGTTAAGACCTACCTAACTAAAGAGCTTTCAGTTCTTCACACAACATACAGTGCTAACTCCAGGAGTGTGTCATACTTTGTATTAACTTTAAGTACACTATATTACCAAAAGTATTGGGACACCTTTACACGCATATGCTCTTTAATGGCATCCCAGTCTTAGTCTGTAGGGTTCAATTTTGAGTTGGCCCACCCTTTGCAGCTCTAAAAGCTTCAACTCTTTTGGAAAGGCTGTACACAAGGTTTAGGAGTGTGTCTACCAACTAAGACTGAGATACCATTAAAGTTAATGTGCGTGTAAGAGCAGGTGTTCCAATACTTTTGATAATTTAGTGTATAAGTCCACCCAATCACTTATCAATGTTTGTTATTTTGTAGTCTTTATGTATTAATGCCTGGTGATTGTGCATGAAGTTCATTGATCAGACACTCCCTGCTAAAGGGGGAACAACACTCCTGCCTCCCAATTGTGCTCTTGTGTTGTCACCCTGTCACATAGGCTTTTCAAAGGAGTTAATTTGTTGCTGTTTCAACACACATTATAAGGGAATGGCCCGTTGTTGTCACCATGGTACACTCTGACTGGCCATACTTTTGGCTTCAGAACCAGCACTTTCAAAGCTGGCTTTTGACAAGGGTGCATACTGTAGCAGTTCACTGGCAGATCATGTGACATCACACAGGTTGAAAACTTACTAGCTTGTGTTTAACTTCCACTGCCCTTGTCTGGCTGTCTCTGAGTGGCTGTTCATGATCGGTGACAATTATGGACCACCCAGTGGGACCAATGGTATTTTGTTGCTTAACGTGCCACTTACAATATCTGTCAACTTTAATAAAGAGGAACGTGCCCCTAAAATGTTTGTGTAGATGCACCTTGCTTCTCATGTAGTGACCTGCCGGAGCCCTTTACACATCTGATGGCACAACAGAGTACTTAGAGAATTCTCCTACAGCGCAGTTTGAGGGTACTGGGAAAATCGGGATGTGATGTGTCATATATCAAGCTTTTAATTTGTAAGTGTAATCATTTGTCTTTTGATAATTTATTCATTAAACTGGGTGATGTTATGCACAGTCTGGGTGATCTCACCTTCGCTGTATTTTGCAAGGACAAGCAGACTGCCCACTGACCCCTTTAGTGAGGGGGATCCTTAATTAGATTTTTATTTTTTTGCTGTCAGTTTCTAATTGTCCTGGTGATATTTGCTGCTTCATTCATTTTAGGGATGTCACTGGTACAAAGGTGTGGGAAAAACAAGATGTAAAGATCAAGGGTGGAAACATAGACAGCAATAAAATCTTAAACAAGATTTTTATCCTTCCACAACCTAAATTCAGAAATTGGGCAGAGAAATTATTTGAGCTTTGATTTTGTTCAGTGTTCACTATACATATCTTATGACTAATTTTGGTTATCACTGATAAAACACATTTATCCTAAAAAAATATATGAAGGTGATGCTAGCCTAGTAATGCCCACTAACTCCTGGGAAAACAATGACACACATCTCCCAGGAGCACAGGCGTCGCAGGATATGACCTAAATCGCCACGGACCGGAAGTGGCATATTAGAAGGGACCCTGTAGAAATAACGCAAACAGAGTAAGTAAAAAAAATAAAAGTTGTTGCCGAAATGTTGTTGTTCATGCTCAAAGCTCATCATTTATGTAAAGATTATATTATGGGTGGAACTCCGCTTTAAGAGAGCAAAGTCTCTTCAGGCCACTCTTCTTTAGAATTTGCTGCCATTACTTTTTACTTTTCTATACTGGCAAGGTCAACTGAAGTTTGTGAAACATGTTAAATAAAACACAAATGTACTTTTACTCATGCCCTAAATGACAAATATAATGTAGAGGGGGTGATATAAACATAAGTGTGCCGGCACTGGGCTGCATATTAATCTCCAATTCCTTAAATTTGTTTTATGATTTCAACGTTTTTAATATACTGTATACCGGTTTCGCTTTAATCTATATACTGTATCTAAAGCCTTAGGCCGCGTACACACGATCGAACATATCTGCTGAAACTGGTTCGCAGACCAGTTTCAGCGGACATATATGATCGTGTGTACGGCCTAGCAGACAGGTTTCCAGCAGACAAAAGTTTTAAAACATGCTTTAAAACGTATCTGCTGGAAAGCTGTCTGTCGGACATGTCCGCTGGTTAGTACGCCTAACCAGCGGACCGAATGGATTCGACTCATGCGTGGAAGCATTTTACTTCCTGGTTTGCGGACATCGCTGGGTCACGTCACCGCCACGTCACCGCGGGGATTTTGGTTTGATCGTGTGTACACACATCAGACCAAAATATCCCAGGAGACATGTCCGATGAAAACAGTCCGTCGGACCGTTTTCATCGGATATGTCTCCTCGTGTGTACGCGGCCTTAGAAAACATCAAAACTTTAACTTTGTAAAATATGCAAATTCAAGGGTGAATGAAGAATACACAGATATAAAAAGCAAGGACTTTAAAAGAGATGAGCCCCAAGAGAACTATTTATTTGTGACCGAGCTTCTATATATACAACAGCTGTTTTCCTGTCCTCTCCTGTTCTGCCATGCACTACAAAGCAAACCAAGAGCACAGCATGATTTCTGGTTTGTGCCTCTGTGCATGATTTGTGCTCTGTGTATAAATAGGTTTATCTCCTAAAGAAGAATCCATCTGCATGGAAGCCTCATATGAACATGATACTGTTTTTTACTAGATATACTCAGGGAGAGAGAATCATTTCAAAAGAGATGACCTAAGTCAGCTAAACCCTCTGTCTACTGTTAATGTGTCTGAGCTGTCCTGTACATGTTTCTCATTCTTTGACAGTGGGATGGGATCTGCATTTATCCCCATACTGGTGACTTACTGAAAAAATTGGTTACACTCACATCATATATTTAGCATCGTCATTACTATTATTTTATTAAGTGAAATCACTCCAGAGTTTATGTCTTTTGTATTTCTTTATAATCTCTTTGCTCTATTTTCCTTTGAAAATCTTAAAGAGGTGGTTTACCCTAAATACACTCTTTCCCATGTGATCCAGCATACTGGCGTCAGCGCCAGTATGCTGTTTTTTTTTTTTTTTAAATGCCCCACTTACTGTGTAATCCTTAATTTTTATTTATTTCCCTGGCGGTGGATGGCACCTGTATAGCCCGTCACGGCTTCCGATTTAGGACGCTATGCGGCGCCTGTGCACAGACCTAGGAGCCGACTGTGCAGGCGCCGTATTTCTCCTATGGCCATGGTCGCATCACGCCCTCTGAAAAAAGCCGAAATAGGACTCGGAGAAATACGGCGCCTGCGCAGTCAGCTCCTAGGTCTGTGTGCAGGCGCCGCATAGCACCGGAAATACCCGAGTCCTAAATCGGGTATTTTCGGTAGCCGTGACGGGCTATACAGGCACCATCCACTGCGGGGGAAATAAATCAAAATTAAGGATTACACAGTAAGTGGGGCATTTAAAAAAAAAAAACAGCATACTGGCGCTGATGCCAGTATGCTGGATCACATGGGAAAGAGTATATTTAGGGTGAACCACTGCTTTAAATTTAATTTCTGTGACTTAGACACTTGGTAAAAATGTTCATGGAAACAATTTAAGAAAGAATAACAGTGGGGAAGGATGGTAAAAAATTTCATAGAAACAATTTAAGAAAGAATAATTTTTTTTAAAATAACGAACATGTTATACTTACCTCCACTGTGCAGCTCGTTTTGCACAGAGTGTCCTCTAACCCTGTCTTTTGGGGTCCCTCGGTGGCTGTCTCAGGTCCTGCTCGCAAAAGCATTCCACCTTAATGTGAGCGAGCGAGCACGGTGGAAAGCTTTTGCGAGCTCGCTCCCGTGATACAGCGGTGGCCATAGCCGCCGACTGTATCACTCAGCCCTGCCCCCGGCGCGCCGCTTCATCTGCTGTGATTGACAGCAGGGCCAGCCAATGGCTGCGCTGCTATCAATCCGCCCAGCCTAGCCAATCAACGGCCAGGCTGGGAACCGAAGAGGATGACGTAGACGCACCCGGGAATTTTGAACGGTCAGGTAAGTAAAACGGGGGCTCGGGGGGGGCGGTACCATCGGATGTTTTTTCACCTTAATGCTTAGGATGCATTAAGGTGAAAAAACATTTACCTTTACAACCCCTTTAACTTACTTTTACAGGTTAGGCTCCGGGACTGTCGTCCTCACTCTAACTACACCATACCCTCCAACTGTACCATTTTACTGAATACAGTACCATTTTTTAAACATGCTTATTATTCTATGAGGCATGTAAAGTCTGTAGTGGCTATGGATTATATTACTTAGGAATTTCAACTATCTGTCACTTCAGCACTTAGTCCTTTAACCAAGTCGCCCTTCAGTAGAGTAAGCTTACATGATTGGACAAGCGGCCATCGCTACCAATTCTGGTGTAGGCTTTTTTGCCCTTGACAGGCGATCAATTGGTTGGTCGTCCTTCGGAGGCCAGAGTCTATTTAACCACATATTTTTTATATATTTTGTATATAATTTTCATTCCTGGTTTATACTCATTTTATTGGACCACTTATTATTTCACCTACTTTCATCTCACAATCATCGTGAGACTCGACACTTCACATAGTAGTTGGATGCACATTTTATTCATCACCCCAGAGGTCTAATATTTGCTTTCACAGATTGCTATTTAAATTTCACATCAAACAGGCAGCGCCAACACCCCTAATTTACACTTTTTAATTTTCTACCAGTTCCTAGTATAGGAAACCTGAGAGGGGGGCAGCAGCCGGGATTGTCCATTTAAGCACGGATACCATTATATATTTAAAATCTGTATCGTGCCATCAATTTTGTACTGATTTGGCTTTATGTGGGAGTCTCTGCACAGAGCCTGCAAACTGATAGACTCCCACATGGCAGCAAAGTGTAGGCAATGTGATCTGGTGAGGTGGTGGGGATGTTTAAAGAGGAATTTAGGTATGGATATTTTTACATAGGTCTATTGGTCCAGCTTGGACCAATGCAATTATGCATATACCATTCCTGTGGGATCCTTATAGAAGCTGGAAATCACTATAGTAGACACCCCTTATGCCAGCGATCTCCACTGTACTGATTGGCGATATGTGGTTGTCTCTGCACAGGGCCTGTTTAAAGAGGAATTCAGGTATGAATATTTTTATATTGATTTATTAGTCCAGCTTGGACCAATGCAACTATGCATATACAAAAAAAGCAGGAGGTACCTGGATCCACTGCAATTAAATCTACAATATGGAGGAGTAATGGTACATTAAGTTTTCAAAACTCGTCCACAAGGGGGCCCAAGGGACGCAGTTGAGGTAGACCCAAATTGCATAAACAGAAAGAGAGAATAAAGTTCTCTTAAGTGTGGATTCCAAAACACTTTGGATGAATACAAAAATACTTTATTAATTCCAAAGATTTATATTACAACAATTAAGTTAATCAAAGTGTAACAAATAGATTGTGCAAAACAAACTGGTTTAAAAATAGGACAACGTTGTCATACAATCTAAAAACAAGAGGAGATTGCAGCTGCGCATACCTCACTCACACCAAGAATACCACATGCAAGCAAATTAATTGTAAAAAAGAAAAAAATACCTAATCACCGAGGTGAAAAAGAATGGCGGACTTTGAGGCAGTGCGGAAGTACGTTTAAAAAAATTGATACTTTAATATAAAACTATAACATACAATTTTACAATGTAGAAAAAATAACATAGAAATATATATTGATTATAAATTCATAGATGTTGAAACAAATCCTATTGAAGTCGCCTACGCGTTTCGCCGTTGGGCTTCCTCAGGACGAAATAGTTTAGGATTTTTTGAGAGAGTACATATATTGTTGTGTAATCTCATTACATCACGATGAGTGTGTTCATCTGTCACATTTCGGACATCAAAAATTGCCACTGTATTCAGGTATGAATGTATTCACTTGATGTAGCATAGGGGAAGATCAGTAATCCTCTTAGTACCGTCAAAAAAGATAGTTCCAGAGTGTCGGAAAGATAGTTCCAGAGTGTCGGAAAGTATGACTCCTATCGCGTTGTCAAGGTATATTCCAGGGGCTTAGCCACAATACAATATATACAATATATATTTCTATGTTATTTTTTCTACATTGTAAAATTGTATGTTATAGTTTTATATTAAATTATCAATTTTTTTAAACGTACTTCCGCACTGCCTCAAAGTCCGCCATTCTTTTTCACCTCGGTGATTAGGTATTTTTTTCTTTTTTCCAATTATCCAATATACGGATGTGGCAAATGTGAGTGCTTTCCCTGTGTATCTTGCCCCACTTGCGCTTTCTCTGTTTTCCTCTCTCTACTGCTTTCTTAGCCCTGTCTCTTTTCCCCCCTCCTTTACTCTGTCGCTTTTCTTTCCTCTTCTTTTCTTCCTCTTTGCTGCTCCTTTTTTCTCCTTCTCCCTTACCCAATCCCCCTTTTTTTGATTCAAGCAAATTAATTGGATTAGCACATATTAAGGAACCTACTCATCAAGTGAAAAAAAAAGGCAAGTCCACATGAATTCAACTGTCCCTAAACAGAACGCAGATGGGGTTCCCACTAGGGATACGCCGTACACCCCCCTCCCCCCGTTCAGTTCACACCAGAACCTTCAAATGGACCGAATGTTCACGCAAACTTTTAGAACCCCATTGAAGTCTATGGAACTCGAATTTCGAATTCAAAAGTGCTAATTTTAAAGGCTAATATGCAAGTTATTGTCGTAAAACAGGTTTGAGGATTCCCCCCCTCCCCCCAGGTCATTACCAGCCCCTTTGGCCCTATATACTTTGAACAGCAGTATACAGGCGGTGCAAACAAGACAGGGACAGTAGGTTTGTTGTTTAGTAGAATCTGTTTGTAATTTTGAACTGGTACTTCTTAAAGTGTAGCTCCAGCCAAAAAATCTATTTTTAAGCTTTTCAGAAAACATAGAGAAGGGTTATCACCCCTGTAACATTTGTTTTGCTGTCTATGCGTATCTGTTCAGAAGATTGCACCTCACTTTCCGTCCCAATGACAAATAATTAAAAAAAAAAAAAAAAATTGTGAAACAAAGATTGGTGATAAAGCATCGGTGGACAGGAGACACCTCTTACAGAAGAGAATTTCCCTTTCTAGTGATAGATTTCCTCTCACTTCCTGTTGTCTCCTTCCCTTTGCAAGTAGGAGTTGTTTGTAAGTTGGATGTTTGAAAAAAGAGGCCTGCCGTATATACTCTGCAGATAATTGGGCCCTAGGTGTTGGTGTTGCCACAACACTGTAATCCCTCACAGTTAGTCTTGTTGGGCGCTGGAACTCCCTGCTGTGAACTATTATATCAAGAATTGTAATTACATGCCATTGTTGAACAGTGGTAGAAAAATTGGGCCTTTGGTGCTGGCGGTGGTGCCACAACACTGTAAGTCCTCACAGTTACTCTTGGTGGGCGCAGGAATGGGCCCTGCTGTAAAATATTAGATCAAGAATTGTAATTACATGCCCCTGTTGAACAGGGGCAGAAAAATTGGGCCTTAGGCACTGGTGCTGGTGCCACAACACTGCGACCATCTCACAGATATTCTAGTTGGAGAACAGTAATAAGCCCTGCTTCAAAGTGTTGCATCAAAAGTTGTAATTACACGCCCCTGTTAAACAGGGGCAGAAAAATTGGGCCTTAGGCACTGGTGTTGGTGCCACAACACTGCAACCCCTCACAGATACTCTAGTTGGAGCGCAGGAATAAGCTCTGCTGCAAAGTATTGCATCAAAAATTGTAATTACACACCCCTGTTAAACAGGGGCAGAAAAATTGGGCCTCGGGCACTGGTGCTGGTGCCACAACACTGCAACCCCTCACAGATACTTTAGTTGGAGCACAGTAATAAGCCCTGCTGCAAAGTATTACATCAAAAATTGTAATTACACGCCCCTGTTAAACATCCCCTTCCTGTGTTATGGGCGGGCAAATAGGAACACTGTCAGGATAAAGGGGGCCTTGAGAGGTAAGAAAGTCCTCCTCTTCCTCCCTCTGTTCTGCCTCAAGGGTCCTGTCCATTATTCCATGCAGCGTGTGCTCCAACAGGTAGATAAGAGGGACAGTGTCACTGATGCATGCACTGTCACTGCTCACCATCTCACCACCACCTAATCTGTGACATCTGCTCACATGTCACAAATTAGGTGGTTTTTGGTCAGGTTGTATTCCTTTTGGAGGTCTGCCAAACGAGCACTGGCATTATATGACTGTCTGAAATATACACAGAGTTTCCTGGCCTGCTTCAGGACAGGCTGTAAGAACCGCTGCACCACCAAGTTAAGGACATGAGCAAAACAGGGCACGTGGGTCAGTTGTCCCTGTCGCAGGGCGGAGAAGAGGTTGGTGCCATTGTCGCTAACCACCATTCCTAGCTTAAGGTGGCATGGTGTCAACCACCTCTGAGCCTGCCCCTGCAGAGTTGACAGAACCTCTGGCTCAGTGTGGCTCCTGTCCCCCAAGCACACCAGCTTAACCACTTCAGCCCTGGACCATATTGCTGGTCAAAGACCAGAGCACTTTTTGCGATTCAGCACTGCGTCGCTTTAACTGACAATTGCTCGGTCGTGCGACGTAGCTCCCAAACAAAATTGACGTCCTTTTTTCCCCCACAAATACAGCTTTCTTTGGGGGGTATTGGATCACCTCTGCGGTTTTTAGTTTGTGTGCTATAAACAAAAATAGAGTGTCAATTTCGAAAAAAATGAATATTTTTTACCATAATAAATATCCCCCAAAAATGTATTTAAAAAAAAATTTCCTCAGTTTAGGCCGATACAAAATAGGGGGTAGTTTTAATATTTTTTTTTACTAGTAATGGCGGCGATTTTTTTCGGTACTGTGACATTATGGCGGACACTTCGGACACTTTTGACACATTTTTGGGACCATTGTCATTTTTATAGCAATCAGTGCTATACAAATGCAATGATTACTATAAAAATGCCACTGGCAGGGAAGGAGTTAACACTAGGGGGCGGGGGAGGGGTTAAGTATGTTCCCTGGGTGTTTTCTAACTGTAGGGGTGTGGCCTCACTAGGGGAAATGACTGATCGCTGGTCATACATTGTATGAACAGACGGTCAGGCATTTCTCCCCTGACAGGACCGGGAGCTGTGTGTTTACACACACAGCTCCGATCCTCGGTCTGTAACGAGCAATCGCGGGTGCCCGGGGGCGATCGCGGCCGCCGGACACGTGCATGGGAGTCAGGGACGAGCGGGGCTGCTGGGTAAGGTGACGTATAGCTACGTACTCTCACCCAGCAGAACCGACCTGCCGCCGTAAAACTGTGGCGGCTGGTCGGCAAGCAGTTAAGCACCGCATGGCATCTCTTTTCCTGGGTACCTGCGTAGCCCCTTGAATGCCTACAAAGCACCGCTGGTTCCGAGGTCACATCAGCACAGGAAGAGGCCACAGAAGAGAGGTGTGTCACAACCAGTAGTAGCATTTTGGAGGCGTGGTGGTGGAACAACCTCCAACACTGTACCTTGTCCTTCATCCTTCCCAGCTGCCAGCAGTCACCCAATGTGCCGTGAAAGATAGGTAACATCCCTGTCCATGCCTGCTGGACCATGAGTCAGCAGTAATATGCACCTTACCACTGACTGCCCTGTCCAGCGAGGCATGCCGTTAGAGAGCCGGAATTGCTTTCCTTGAGAAAAAAGTGGCGTTTGGGAACTTGCCACTGAGGTACCGCACATTCCACAAACTCACGGAAGGGGGCAGAATCTACTAACTGAAAAGGCAGCAGTTGAAATGCTAGCAACTTAGCTAAGCTAGCATTCAACCGCTGGGCATGTGGATGGCTGGGAGAGAACTTCTTTTGGCGCTGCAACAGCTGTGGCAGGGAAATTTGCCTGGTACAATCTGACGTCGGTGTACCGATAGTAGATTGCCCGCAAGTACTTGGCTGTGACACCTAATTCTACACCTTCAGTCCTATCAGTGCAGGCTTCAGAGAGGACTGAGGGTATAGTGGGGTTGGAGATCCCAGCTGATGAAGAACAAGGAGAGGTCCATTTTGTTCTTTGGTGTGGGTCTTTGAGGTACGCTTGCCATCAACATATGTCTGGTCAAGCATGTGGTGCCCAAGTGAGTGATGTTTTGGCCACGCAAGATACGCTTGAGACATATGTTGCAAATGGCAGCGGTGCGATCTGATGCACTCGTCTCAAAAAAGGCCCACACCAAAGAACTTTTGGAATAATGCTGAGAGACAGCAGCGCCCTGCACATGCGGAGCTCTGCTTTGTGATACAGTTGGTGTGCTGCCCTTAAGCTGGCCCCTGGAGGGCATCCTGCCTCGTTGGAGATGTGCCTCCTCCTCCTCTATCCTATCAGGCACCCAAGTGGAGTCAGTGACCTCATCATCCCCTCCCTCCTCATCACTGTAGAGAACCTGGCAGTATGCTGCAGCTGGGGGAACATGACTGCCAGATTGCTGTCCTTCTTGGGCACCCCCTATCTCTGGGCTCACGTTACTGCCTTCCTCTAGCTGTGTACCATCAAAATGTTGCGCATACTCCTGCAGCATGTACCCAACACTGTGGTCAAACATTTCGGGGGACTCCTCAGGAGGACATGATGGGGCTAGGGAAGGAGTGACTGATGCTATTGAGCAGAGGGAAACACCTCTGGAGTCTTTATTCATTGAGTAAACTATCAGCTTACAGATAGACTGACAACAAGTTGGAAGTTATTTGAGTGATCAAGGCTGTGTGTGGAAATTCAACCCACCACACTCTTCTCACATGGGCGGAGCATGGGAATGCATGATTGGGATGGCATACTGGATTCAATGTTGCTTGATGTGAGTTCTTCACGCCTTACCCATGAAGTGCTAACCACATTTCTTGCTGAGGTTGCAGCAATAATCAACTCAAGACCATTGACCGCCATATCTACAGACCAAGAATTGCTGACTATCATAACTCCAGCTACATTACTAAGCCGGAAGATTGGACAGATTCCAGCGCCAAAGGGTATCTTCGATGAAAAGGACATATTTAAACGTCAGTGGAGATACGCTTAATACCTTGGAGATTGTTTCTGGGACAGATGGAGGAAGGAATACCTCACACTTCTTCAAGGACGTAAAAAGTGGCAAACCCAGAAGCCTAACTTAAAGGAAGGGGACCTGGTCCTGCTAAAAGACCAGCAAGCTCACCGGATCCAGTGGCCAGTTGGACTTATTACAAAGGCCATTACCAGTGATGATGGAAGAGTCCGAAGTGTGGAAGTCAGGATCGTTAAGGATGGGACTTCAAAAACCTCCCTGAGACCAGTCAGCGAGACAGTCCTAATTATGCCTGCTTCCAAAAATTCTGATTCAGCGTTATGTAAAGGAGCCACTTAAGACCTATAATATAGCTAGCTTATAGACTTGAGAAGGTTAGATAGCATGTTACTGTATGCAATGTTAATAGTATGTTAAAAGAAAACAATGTAGTGTATAGTGGTATTTCACGATACCATGCGGGGAGTGTGCTGCCACGCAGCTTTTACTGTCTAGCAGTTGTTATTACATGTTATGTTACTATATTATTTGGTATGATTCTTACCTCCTGCTGTTCTGACTGGTTGATTGTTCCCACCCTCCATTTCCTGCTCTAACTCCATTTTGCATAGTTGTTATGACGAGACTGCAGAGTGTGGGAGCTGTGTAACTTCATTGGAAATGTACCTATGAAAAAGCCTCTATGTTCATATCCTTGTTACCTTGAAGCATAAAGAAGCATGGGAAAACACCTCTGGAGTCTTTATTCATTGAGTAAACTATCTGTTAAAGTCATCATTCAACCTGCTGCACACATCCTTACAGACTGGGTCTACAAGAAGCTTGTCACAGGTACAACCGATGCTGAGACAGAACATACATCTCCCTGCAGGCCATTAGTATGTCTGAAAGGACAACAAGGAGAGGCAGACTCTTTGGATTTTGACTAGGACCTCCAGTTTCTCCTGTGAATTACCACTGGTAGGATTAGGGCTATATCTTTTAAATGAGAAGCACTGCTAATTCTTTTTCTTATTTATAAGGTGTCTATGTTTATTCATGGTCTTAAGCCCATACACATGACTGGGTTTTCTGATGGGAAAACTGCTAGGAGAGCTTTTGGCTGGGGATCCCGGCCGTGTGTATGCTCCCTCACATTTTTTTCGCTGGGAAAACTGCCGGAATCGGCTGGCAAAAAAAGAGAACCAGCTCACTTTTTCCTGTCGGGATTCCCGGTGGACTTTTTATCAGTAGAAAGTTGCTATTTTTGGCAGTTTTCCTGTGGGGAAAAAGAGAGATGGAGCATGCACATGGTTGGGATTCCTGAGGAAAATCTCTAATCTGAGTTCTCCAGGCGGGAAAACCAAACGTGTGTACGGGGGAGAGCGTAGAGAGCAGGTTCTCGGTTTCTCCCTCTGGATTTCCGATGGACCTTTTGCCATTGGGAATCCCTGTCGTGTGTACAGGGAAATACTGGTAACATGGCAAAACTGGATTCTTAATGTTGCCCTTCCTGTCACAAGCGAACCACTACCCTTTACTAAGCCATGGGAACTTTGAGGAAGCTTTCAAATAGGTACCCCTTACATTTATATGCTGGCACACCAAAATCCTTTGACCTAGCAAGCTTATGCCCAGTTCAACTGGACAATTCTTTTGCATGGGGTCACGCTTAATTTAAATAGATGACGCCCACCTCCTTCCTACTTTGAATTAGGCGGGCTTACGCCGGCCAATTTACGGAGCAAGTGCTTTGTGAATACTGCACTTGCCTCTCTAAGGCCTCGTACACACGAGGCAATCTATCTGTTCAAATCGGTCGGACCGACCGATTTGAACAGATCTGTCTGCTGGCATTTTGGTTTAGCATACTAACCAGCAGACATGTCGGGCGGACAGGTTCCCAGCCGACAGATTTCAAAGCATGCTTTGAAATCTGTCGGGTGGCCAAATCCGTCGGCTCGCCCGTACACACGGTCAAATCTGTTTGCTGGGACGGTCGGGACGACCGTTTCCAGCAGACAGATTTGATCGTGTGTACGAGGCCTAAGTTGCGGCGGTGTAGCGTAAAGAAGATACGCTACGCTCGCACAAAGATACGCCAATGTATCTGAATCACGGTCTAAATCTTTAACCAATAGATGACAGTGTTTATAAGTTTGCAGCTGCATCTATGGTATGCTCTATGTCTTTTCTCTATAATAAAGTTTTCTGTTTCTTGTCTGCAGTTAAGCAGCAAAGCCCATGTGGACTGTGCACTCTCAATTCTGTAGTGCTATATACAGAATTTCGAACAATTATGTCGCGCACAAATGACCGTTTTTCAAGACGTGAAAAATGGGCATTAAAAATTTAGAACATGCTCTATTTTTCGCTTCGTTTTTCATGTTGTCGTTTTTCACGTTGTCGCTTTTCACGTTGTGAAAAACGGTCGTGTGTAGGCTTTAATGACGTGAAAAAACTCTGCATGCTCAGAAGAAAGTTTTGAGATGGAAGCGCTCATTCTGGTAAAACTAGCGTTCGTAATGGAGATAGCACATTCATCACGCTGTAACAGACTGAAAAGCACGAAGACTGAAAAGTGCGAATCGTCTCTCACCAAACTTTTACTAACACAAAATCGGCAAAAGCAGCCCCAAGGGTGGCCCCATCCGAACGGTACTTCCCCTTTATAGTGCCATTGTACGTGTTGTACATCAATGCGCTTTGCTCCAGCATTTTTTTCACGATCGTGTGTAGGCAAGGCAGGCTTGACAAGAATGAGGTCGAAAAAAATGAAGTTTTTTTCTAGACCATTAAAAATGGTCGTGTGGATACAGCATTAGAAATTAAATGACACATTTAATGACATTTAAATTAGCCATCATACATGTACAGGCATCTGAAATGGGGGCATTACAACTACGGCCATCAGTCCTGGTATTATAATTTCTCTGATGCCAAGTGCAATAAAATGCATATTTCAGCATCAGATTTTAGATTTGCTTTAGTTTTCACGTTTTTGAGATGGCTCTGATATAGTGTCTGTTTCAGACTGGGGCCAAAATCTTTTAATATCCACAGCTCAGGTGGGAGAATCTGTTCACAGGACAACTATTAGTTGTGCATGCCACAAATCCAGCCTTTATGAAAGAGTGGCAAGAAAAAAGCCATTGACGCCGCCACGTCACTGCACCAGGAAGTAAAACACTTCCGCGCATGCGTCGAAATCATTCGGCTCGTGTGCGAGAAGACATGTCTGCTGGTTAGCATACTAACCAGCAGACATGTCGGGCGGACAGGTTCCCAGCCGACAGATTTCAAAGCATGCTTTGAAATCTGTCGGGTGGCCAAATCCGTCGGCTCGCCCGTACACACGGTCGAATCTGTTTGCTGGGACGGTCGGGACGACCGTTTCCAGCAGACAGATTTGATCGTGTGTACGAGGCCTAAGTTGCGGCGGTGTAGCGTAAAGAAGATACGCTACGCCCGCACAAAGATACGCCAATGTATCTGAATCACGGTCTAAATCTTTAACCAATAGATGACAGTGTTTATAAGTTTGCAGCTGCATCTATGGTATGCTCTATGTCTTTTCTCTATAATAAAGTTTTCTGTTTCTTGTCTGCAGTTAACCACTTAAGACCCGGACCAATACGCTGGTAAATGACCCAAGGTGTTTTTGCGATTCGGCACTGCGTCGCTTTAACAGACAATTGCGCGGTCGTGCGACGTGGCTCCCAAACAAAATTTGCGTCCTTTTCTTCCCACAAATAGAGCTTTCTTTTGGTGGTATTTGATCACCTCTGCGATTTTTATTTTTTGCGCTATATACAAAAATAGAGCGACATTTTTGAAAAAAAAACACTATTTTTTACTTTTTGTTAAAAAAAAATCAAATAAACTAAATTTTAGTCAAACATTTAGGCCAAAATTTATTTAGCCACATGTCTTTAGTAAAAAAAAAAAAATCGCAATAAAAAAAAAATAGCTACCTAGCGGGAACAGCGACACTAATACAGCGATCAGAAAAATGATCGCTTAGTGACGCTGGCAATAGGGAGTGAAAGGGTTAACTAGGGCGGTGATCAGGGGTTAAAACTTTATTAGGGGGGGTGGGGGGGCTATCCTGAACCTAACACTAACTGTTTTTTACAGTGCCTGTCACACTGACACTAAATGCAGTGATTAAATCACTGCATTCAGTAACACTGTGACAGGGGGGTGGGGGGGGCGATCACAAGGGGTTAATATGCCTATGTGAGTGTGTGTCAGTGTTGTGTTGGTGCACACTTACTTGTGATGTCTTCTCTCATCAGCAGCGCTGGGAAACAGCGCTGCGATGAGAGAAAACATCATTTCCTCCTTCCTGTGTAAACACAGGAGGAGGAAGTGACAGGCTGGGAGCGCTCTCCCATTGGCTGGGAGCGATCGCGGGGGGGGGCGGAAAACACGGACATCCGCCCGCAGATCCCGGATCGCTCCCAGAGGTAGGGAGACCCCCGCACGCCGCGGAGGGGGTCCCGATGGGACCCCCGAACCGCACTCAGGCGGGGACGTAAATTTACGCCCTTGTGCCTGTACGAGCCATGTTGTGGCCGTATATGTGCGTGCGGGGGTCTTTAAGTGGTTAAGCAGCAAAGCCCATGTGGACTGTGCACTCTCTGTTCTGTAGTGCTATATACAGAATTTCGAACAATTATGTCGCGCACAAATGACCGTTTTTGAAGACGTGAATTTTTTTTTTAAATGTTCAAAAGAGAATTTTTCATGACGTGAAAAATGGGCATTAAAAATTTAGAACATGCTCTATTTTTCGCTTCGTTTTTCATGTTGTCGTTTTTCACGTTGTCGCTTTTCACGTTGTGAAAAACGGTCGTGTGTAGGCTTTAATGACGTGAAAAAACTCTGCATGCTCAGAAGAAAGTTTTGAGATGGGAGCGCTCATTCTGGTAAAACTAGCGTTCGTAATGGAGATAGCACATTCATCACGCTGTAACAGACTGAAAAGCACGAAGACTGAAAAGTGCGAATCGTCTCTCACCAAACTTTTACTAACACAAAATCGGCAAAAGCAGCCCCAAGGGTGGCCCCATCCGAACGGTACTTCCCCTTTATAGTGCCATTGTACGTGTTGTACATCACTGCGCTTTGCTCCAGCATTTTTTTCACGATCGTGTGTAGGCAAGGCAGGCTTGACAAGAATGAGGTCGAAAAAAATGAAGTTTTTTTCTAGACCATTAAAAATGGTCGTGTGGATACAGCATTAGAAATTAAATGACACATTTAATGACATTTAAATTAGCCATCATACATGTACAGGCATCTGAAATGGGGGCATTACAACTACGGCCATCAGTCCTGGTATTATAATTTCTCTGATGCCAAGTGCAATAAAATGCATATTTCAGCATCAGATTTTAGATTTGCTTTAGTTTTCACGTTTTTGAGATGGCTCTGATATAGTGTCTGTTTCAGACTGGGGCCAAAATCTTTTAAGATCCACAGCTCAGGTGGGAGAATCTGTTCACAGGACAACTATTAGTTGCGCATGCCACAAATCCAGCCTTTATGAAAGAGTGGCAAGAAAAAAGCCATAAGCAGCCCCATTTGCAGTTCGCGAAAAGCCATGTATGGGACACAGCAACGATTTGGAAGAAGGTTCTCTTGTCAGATAAGACTAAAATTTTACTTTTTGGCCTAAAAGCAAAACGCAATGTGTGGCAGAAAACTAACACTGCACATCACCCTGAACTCTCCACCCCCACTGTGAAACCCATATTGTGGGGTCGATTATGTTCAGCAGGGACAGCGAAGCTGGTCAGAATTGATGTGAAGATGGATGGAGCCAAATACAGGGCAATCTTAGAAGATTGCAAAAGACTTGAGACTGGGGCGGAAGTTCACCTTCCAATTTGATAACGACCCTAAACATACAGCCAGAGCTACAATGGAATGGTTTAGGTCAAAGCATATTCATGTGTTAGAATGGCCAAGTCAAAGCCCATACCTAAATCCAATTGAGAATCTGTGTCAAGACCTGAAAATTGCTGTTCGCACAGGCTTTTCATCCAGTCTGACAGAGCTTGAGCTATTTCGCAAAGAAGAATGATCAAAAATGTCACCCTCTAGATGTGCAAAGCTGGTAGATTAATACCCCAAAAAACTTGTAGCTGTAATGGCAATGAAAGGTGGTTTTACAAAGTATTGACTCAGGGGGGCTGAATACAAATGCTTGCTACACTTTTCAGATATTGATTTGTAAAAAAAATTGAAAACCATTTATCATTTTCCTTACACTTCACAATTATGTGCCGCTTTGTGTTGGTCGATCACATAAAATTCCAATAAAATACATTTACATTTTTGGTTGTAACATGACAACATTTCAAGGGGTATGAATACTTTTTCAAGGCACTGTATATTTTTATGAACAGCCTTAGTCTTTATGGTTGCACTTTTACCGGCCATGGATTAAAATGCATATGGTGAACATGTTGCTTTATTGCCAACATATGTGTCTAGTTTTGTGTTTATGTACTGGAGTATTGAGTATATGACTAAGTGTCAATTGATCGTATTATAACAAGTTATCAAAATAAAATAGGACTTTCTCAATCATTCGGTCAGGCTTTGGAATTGAAAATAAGGCAGTTTTCGAGTAATTATGCATTTGCTTTTCCAGGGTGGATTTAATTAAGCCCTGCATCTGCTCCAGGGTCACACACACAGTCTGTTAAGATTTGTCTAGGCTACTTTCATAAGTCTGTTCAGAAGAGCCACCAATGGGATGTGCAGCATAAAGCCGCGTACACACGGCAGAGAACCTCGACGGGCAGAACACATGTCCGCCCGTAGGTTCTCTGCCGGCTCGAAATCGGCGACCCGCTCGGGAATGGCAACCAGCCTTTCAGGCGGGCCGTCGAGAAAAAAGAAGCGTGTTCTTTTTGTAAGCTTCCCGACGGGAAGCTCGCCGAAGTACACAGCCAGGTCCTCCTGGAATGCATTCCAGGAGGTTCTCGCTGATTTTGCGAGAACCTCGGCCGTGTGTACGGGGCCTAACACTACTTGCATGTCTGCCAGCAAAATAGTTGTGAACTTGGCAGATAAGAGGATATCCAGGCAAGAATGAAGGACATAACGTCTTTCAGAAGAATTTCCATAGCCTTTTTAGGCAATAAATGTCCCTTTTAAATCATCACTTCTTAATATAACAAGTCTATAGAGTAGATGTCTGCATTGCCATAACAAAGGGGCCATTTTGATACAGCTGGCTAGCCC
Source organism: Rana kukunoris (assembly GCA_029574335.1). Lineage (NCBI taxonomy): Eukaryota > Metazoa > Chordata > Amphibia > Anura > Ranidae > Rana > Rana kukunoris. The sequence goes on along the minus strand of CM056049.1, from coordinate 575,290,498 downwards.
AACATGGATTGTGAAGTCATTGCTATATTATATGTTTTACAGTGTGCAGAAAGTTACCTGATGTGTATTTGTACACATGACACACCCCCTTAACGCCATTTATACTGTATATAGGTTTTTTGGATTTGAGCATAAAATCTTATTTTTGTGTCTGCAGGTCAATGAATGTGTGGTGTATTATTCATGGTTGCACTACTATATATATAAAGCCAGAGACTTGTGAGTCCTAACAAGGTTTCCTTTTCAACAGGAATCTGTTCTGGGTTGTGCCTGGTGACACATAGGGGTAAAGTTTAAGGTATAGGTTGCTTGTTGGAAGTGAGATTTGGAATGCAAGGAATCCATGAGAAAGAATGTGAAATAATTGAGTTTGTCACCTGGTATGTTGGCTCTTTGATGGACACAGAGATTATCAGTGGGATCTGAGATGCTACAATTCCCAGATGAGGCTGTGTGAGTGCTTGATGCATAATCTATAGCATTGTTCGTCACCAAACTGTTCTTGGATGGTTGGGAGAAGTTGCTCTCGGAGGATGTTTTTGTACCATTCTTTATTCATGGCTGTGTTCTTAGGCAAAATTGGGAGTGAGCCCACTTCCTTGGCTGAGAAGCAACCTTACACATATAAATGGTCTCAGAATGCTTTACTGTTGACATGACACAGGATTGATGGTAGTACTTACCTTTTTCTTCTCCGGATGCCCAAACAATCAGAAAGGGGATTCATCAGTGAAAAATGACTTTACCCCAATCCTCAGCAGTCCAATCCCTGTACCTTTTGCAGAATATCAGTCTGTCCCTGATGTTTTTCCTGGCGAGAAGTGGCTTTTTTGCTGCCTTTCTTGATACCAGGCCATCCTCCAAAAGTCTTCTCTTCACTGTGCATGCAGATGCACTCACACCTGCCCGCTGCCATTCTTGAACAAGCTCTGCACTGGTGGTGCCCAAATCCCGCAACAGAATTAACTGTAGCAGATGGTCCTGGCTCTTGCTGGACTTTCTTGGGTGCCCTGAAGCCTTTCTTCACAAATGCAGTTTTTGGGGGGAATATTTTAATTTTCATGGCAAACAGGGGCTTTGCAATTAATTGCAATTCATCTGATCTCTCTTCATAACATTCTGGAGTCTATGCCAATTGCCATCAAACAAATGAGACAGCAGACTTTGTGAAAACAAATCATTTTGTCAATCCCAAAACTTTTGGCCACAGCAGTACAACATATTCTGGGCAAAATCTGTTATCAAGTATGCCTGCATAAGGATTGCTATGTTGCAAATGGTACTAAGGCTGCCCAATAGAACTCTGTAAAATGTTTCTGGCCTACTAGGGCACTGCCAGTTTGGAGTATTCCACCTCTGCTCTACCACGTTATCTTATGTATGGAGACATTGGGGTCGATTTACTAAAAGCAAATAGGCTGTTCACTTTGAAGGGAACTTTTCCCCAGAGCTTAGTGAATGTGGTGCCAATGATGCCCAATCACATGCATGGCAGAAGAAATAAAAATTTTGCTTGCACATGATTGGGTGATGGATGTCAGCAGATCTTCACCTCATTCACAAAGCTCTGGGGAAACTTCCATTGCAAAGTGCTGTTCCCCTTACAACATGACTAGTCTGTTAGCCTTTAGTAACTCAGCCTCAATGTGTCTACGAAGACCTTGGAGCATATTATGTGTCCTCATTTGAAATATATAATCAACAAAGCCTAGTTGTTTGTTGTGTTCCTTTAATAATGTTTTGCAGTAAAAGTGATTTTACACCAGAACTGAGAAAGGTGAAAGCATCTACTCCACCTACCTGTTTCAGCAGACAGATTCATATAAAAATACAAAATGTATAGCACCACACAAACATAAAGTGCAAATTAAATTAGTTCATAAAGAAATAAGAATGTCCAAACAAACATTGTTCACAGTGACTCAAAAGCTAAAAGATGAAGAAAACATCCACCTCCTTCCAGTGTGAGCTTGCTACCAGCCAGGCCTGCTTAACGCTACCTAACCTCTCTATCACCTTACTAGAGGGTGCTACGCTCAGAAACACAAAGGATTTCTGTCTGTTGATGGGAATATGGTTAACAGTGACTATACATTCCACTCCGCTGTACACGGGACGCACTCAAGAATCAACATATTTTTGGTGGATCATATATCACTGGACGCAGTGACAAGTTCTGATATAGGAATAGTTACCTTGTCAGATCATGCCCCTTTATCAATTAACTTAAAAATAGAGGGCGTGCAAAAAATAAATAATATCTGGAGACTTCATGAAGATCTAATACAAGATGTAGAGGTCACAGAGAGTTAGAGCTGTATTTTAAAACAAACAGCTCAGAACATTGAAAATTAACATTTTTGCAACAGTTTTCTTTTATACTCTTTCAATAAAAATATATATATAAAAAAAAAAAACATATGTCAGAATCATTAGTATGGGAGGCTCACAAGGCCTATATTAGGGGAATATTGATTGCAATAGGAACAGCGAAAAAAAAGAAAAGCAGGAGGAAATGTGATGAGTTACATAAAATAATCTTTGATCTCGAACAGCGTCATAAACAAACAAACAGGTGATCATGAAGCTGCCGGTCATTCTAAAAAGAGAGGAATTTACAGATCTCATTGAACAAGAAAACAGAATGGCCCTCTATAGACTTAAGAAAGAGAGATATCAATGTGGTGACCTGTCGGGAAAATATTTATCCAAACTGTTAAAAAAAAATTGAGGTCTAACTTTATCGAAAGCATACAAACGGGTAAAGTTGGTAAGGTATACACAACCCCTGAAATTGCGAGTGTATTCCAAGAATATTATGGGAAGCTGTACTCGATAACCTAAAGTGACCCTCCAGATAAAGTAAAAAGGCGGTCAGATAATACAAAAAATCTACTAACAGATCTAAAAAAAATACTAGCGGATAAATTTAATTCCTTAGAAGACCCCATTATGGAAGCGGAAATACGGAAAAATTTAAAGGAGTTCCCCACAGGGAAAAGCCCAGGTCCCGATGGGCTGATGACCGCATACTACAAGAAGTTTAGCGATATTTTAGTCCCCAAGATGTGTTCCCATATGAATGGTATCAGCACTATTCGGGAGATTAGTGTGGCATTGGAGGCTGCGATAACGATAATTCCTAAGGAAGGCAAGGATCCCTCTCTGTGTTCCAATTACAGACCCATCTCCCTACTGAACGCCGAAGTGAAGCTGTTTGCTAAAATATTAGCCGGCAGAATGAAGCCAATAATGAAGGATCTGGTGCATACCGATCAAGTGGGTTTTATCCCAGGCAGGGAAAGTAGGGCTAATAGCATTAGAACGCTCCTACTGATACAGAAAATAAAAGAAAGTAAATCCCCAGGTCTACCACTGTCAATAGACGCTAAAAAAGCGTTTGACAGAGTAGACTGGGAATTTCTACAGAACACATTAGAGGCTTATAGGGTGGGACCTAAGATGTTGGGGTGGATAAATGCTCTTTACAATCACCCAACCACTAGAGTTAAAATAAATGGGATAGTATCAGGATCATTTGAGATGTTTAATGGGACCCGACAGGGGTGTCCCCTGTCCCCCTTACTGTTTATCCTATCTCTAGAACCACTGCTGGCTGGGATTAGAAATAATCCTGACATCATGGGAATACAGATAGAAGAAGAATAACACAAACAAACAAACAATGATATTCTGCTTTACATAATGAACCCAACGATAACTCTCCCTAATTTATTAAAAACTCTTAAAACATATGGGGAGGTATCAAATTTCAAAATGAATCCCCTAAAATCGGAAATACTTAACATAAATGTCAAAGCACAGGAGGGATGTAGATACAAACAAGACTTCCCATTTATCTGGAGGACGCCGAGTTAAAATATTTAGGAGTCAATATTACATCATCACCTGAGTCAATCTACCAACATAATTAGATCCCACTACTGAATGATATTAAAACGGATTTAAATAAAATCACATCTAGACAGAGATCTATGCTAGGGAGAATAAACAGTTTTAAAATGCTAACGGAAAGGGAGTGATTTCCCCGATTTATAACATTTTGATTGGGTTAAAAATTCACACCACTGTATATTAAAAAATGGGAAGAGGAGTTGGAAACAGTTGAAACTGAGATAGATGTTGGGAAAATACTAAAGTTGACGCATATCACATCAACCAATTGTGGTTTGATAGAAATGAATTACAAATGCCTAGCATGCTGGTATATAGCGGTATAACCCCGGACATAGCACACCACTATCAAAGGGAAACCTCAAAAGTTGGAGGGGCTGTTTGGAACCAGGAACTATGTCACACTTATGGTGGACTTGTCCAAAAATTAAAACATATGGAACAAAGTGATATTAGTAACAGAGGAAATGACTGGAATTAAAATACCAGAAGAGGCGTGGGTATGCCTGTTTTACGAGATAAACATGCCTATCAAACAGTACAAACAGTACATGAGAACCTTACTTCCCCATTTCCTAAACGCAGCAAAAAGTTTGATTCCCAGACAGTGGAAGGATCCTAAGAGCCCTACAGTGAGGAACTGGCTATGTAAAATAAATGATATTTATTATGCAGAACAGCTAATGTTTATGGGGGAGGAAGGAGATTTAAACTGAAATGGCAAGACTGGGTAAAATATAAGCAGACCAAGAGATTTGCAGAAAGGATGGTATAGAGCAGGATAGGCAAAGGGAGACATGACACGAGATGGTTGGTCGGAGAGAAGAGGGTGGGTAGGTTGGGGGGGGGGCTGGGGTTGGGTCAGGGTTGGGGTTTTCTTAAAACTGTAAAATAAAGTATTTTTGTATATTTTTCTTGGGCCAGGACAGGCGATTTGTCTGTGATTGAAATATTGTATGTACTTTATACCTAATAAAAAAAAAAGAAAGAAAAAAAACTGTGACTATACCTAATAATGCAGCTTTTATTCAAGATGTATCATTGCAGAAGTTGTTATTCTTCTGAAGAGGTACACTTAAATGCCATATTTGTAAGATGTGATTCTAATTTGTGATACAGTATACTGCTGAAAGTATCAGTTAGAAATTAGTAATAACACAAAGGTCCAGCACTAATAACCCTTTTGCTCTCTATATTTTTCAGGCAATATTTATGTTTCTGTGTTAACAGGAAAAAACTGGCATACAGTTCTCAGTCATTGATTTGATTCCTTTATTGAAGTCATCAGTATAGTTTAATAGTCACCTAGAGATGTTTCTGGACATGCCCATAAATCAAAGCCAGATGTTGTCTTAGATATTTGATTAATTGTAAACTGCTCTCCAAGCTACCACTTTGACAGGAGAATGTCTTTAGCCTGAAGAAAGAACACGCTGTTTCCATTTACTAAGAAGACAAGGAGATTGTATCATGATGTTCTTTTAACAAACTGTATTTATGCCTTACCTATAATCTCCCTGATTTCAAGTAAGTTGGTGACACAAGTCTGTGATAATCTAAATCAGACATATACTATTGATAAGAACAGCTTATTTACTAACTGCAGTTTAAAGGATAGAGATAACAACATAAAATGCATTTTTTGTAAAAAAAAAAAAAAAAAACATTCTCCTTACTGCAGTAAAAGTAAATATTATAAAGTTTGTGATCCCCTTAGGGATTTTCTACATGAATGTCACCTCACACATTATCATAATCTTTACATGGGGTTAGACGTAAAGATACAATCTGACCACTTTAACCCATCTGAATGTAATGACACTTATCCTGAGCACAAACCTTCTCATTGTGCAATCATTCATGTATAATCAATGGGAAGAGGTGGGGAAGGTATCTTCCAGACGTATTCAATGTTTTGTCCCCCTGAACAATTCTCCCCATAGATAATAGGTGACCCTATCAGGAGACATATCTTTCAGCACCTTTTTTTCACAATATAAAAACACAACAACTCATGTTTGTTTAGTTGTAACTTTATAACAAACGGGTCATATACGCTAGGCTGTAATCGTCTGGGAAAGTGATATCTATAAAAATGAATTATTAAAATTAGTGTTTTAATTAATCATTCAATACATTAAGTGTTTTTGTCAGGTCAGGCTTTTTAAAATTACCCAGTTTTGGTACACACTCCTAATATAATCAAGCTTGTTGTAAGAGGTCTATTGTAAGTTATCTCTCAGGCTCTATAATTGGTTAGTGAGATGGCTTGGGAAGATATGGCAGGGCTCATAAGTGTAGGGTAAGGCAATGTTGAGGGGGGCTTCTACTAGTTAGAATATACATTTTGACATATCTGAATCTCCAAACTGAATAGCACCAAATTGTGTTAAATATGAAAAATGATACACAGATTCAAATTATGTGTGAAGAATAGCTAGTTGTTAAGGAGTGGGCCTGGGAAGCCACATGCAATGTCCTTAACTGATGACTCACTGACAGCTGAAATTGAAACCAAAGAATCCATAAAAAAAAAAAACAATCAATCCATACTATGCCATTCGGGTCTGGTATGGTTTTTAAGGGGAATCCCATGGCAAAAAAAAACAGTGCCCCCCCAAAATCCATACCAGACCCTTATACAAGCATGTACCTCAGTAGGTCAGGAAATGTTCTTATTTTTTTAGGGTCCAGCGTTGCATTGTGATTGACGATGGATATACACAGAGGGACATTTTTGGTACGGTTCAGAAAGGTGGGGGGGGCACTCACCTGTCCCACCTTTTCTGACCTGCTGGGCTGCATGCTAAGATAAGGATCTGGAATGGATTTTGAGGAGGACCCCACTCCATTTTTTTTCATTTTGTCATGGGGTTCCCCTTAAAACCTATATCAGACCCATTCTGTTTACATTTCAGCTGTCAGTGGGGAGACTCGCTGACAGATGATGACTCATGGTTGTTAAGGACACAGCGACTGGCTTCCTGGCCCGCTCCTTAACAACCAGCTAGTTTTCACACAGAATTAAAATAGGTTAATCATTTTTTGACCAATCCGAATTCAAATCATTCTGAAAATTTGGAAATTGTTAGGAAATTAATAAACAAAACTAAATTAAACAAAACTAAACTAAATGAATTCCAAAACAAATAAATGAAACAAAATTAATAACATAACAAATCTATTTGAAATGAAACCAAACAAATCTTTCCATTCTGCACATATCTACAAATAAGCACCTCATAGGCACGACTGTGGTGATTGTCGCAATCTTCCAAGTCCTGTGCTCAGTTGGAACTGCCTCTATTTACAGAATGTATATATTTTTTAATTAATACAAGGCATTGTTTGATTGGACGAGATGGAGATCATGATATCACTACCCATCCTCTCCATCTAGTCCAATCAGAAAACGCCTTGAATTTACTGGAAAAAATTAGTTAGCAACCCCCCTATGGTCAGTGTACAGTGAAACAACCACTTGGAACAGGCCCTGAAAGATTATGACTATAATTGTAGTAAAACCGACCTTTACAGTGATTGTCAGCTTCCACAGCTTCCCCTCAGGTATGAGATATGCATACGTACATTGATTTATGGCCCAATGTATAATGCACAGATAATCATATCTGGATTTCAGCTTTAAAGCTTATTTACATGACAGTAATCAGGCCACTGAGGTGCAAGCATTTCTTCCTGGGTGTAAGTCATATTCTACCCAACATTTTGAAGCACCATTATGAAGCACATTTTGCAGCAGTTCTGGCAGAACAACAGAGATGCATGGCAGCGTGGTGAACTATAGTGTAGTAGAGTCAGGGTGTGGGGTTTAAAGAGACTCTGCTACTTTGGTCTCTTTTGTATTTTCCTGTTTAAAGCAAATCACAATTTAGAGAATAGGCCAAGAATATTTCAGATTACAAAAAAAGTAATATGCATACACAAATGTCAGGGGTATGCAAATACTTAATAAATTTTGGCAATTCAGTGTGAAATGTGCAAATCAGAACAAATGCAGATGACAGAAAAATCCATTTTGTGCTGAATTATCAGAGTTCCAAAATGTTAGCAGCTGCTTAAAACTGCATTAATGCTGTAAATTTTTTTTATTTAATCCAGGGGTTAGTATCAGCTTGATAAAAGGGAACTTCTCTAACACCGTTCCGAAGAATAGAGAAACTAGCCACGGGTCCTGAAAGAGGATTGCACTGGTATTTGCAAGGGCTGTATATATATATATATATATATATATATATATATATATATTAATCCATTTTTGTTATTTTTATTTTGCTGCATTTCATCTTATCAAGTTATGGTTGGATTAAAGCAGTAAAACGCTGTCATTTTAGATTCAGATATGTTTTCATGTAAAGGAATTTAATAAATTCCCTGTAATTTATTAGCATAAAATAAACACTCCAGTATATAGTTTCTGGAGCATTACAGTCCTTACATACTAATAGGTCAGGTCATGACATGAGTTATTTGTACACACAGTGACAGCATTCAGTCAATAATACACAATGGTGCAACACTGATTAGTTATTGCATAATCTACATACAACATGTATCCGGATTTATGTACTTGAAATACATTCTGATTATTAATTTGTACTTTTTATGCCATGTGTTCATACCCATTATATAAACATAAAAATAAATATGCATTGCAGAACATTTTAATATGTGCCTTTAATGTAAATGTAATAATACTGCCTGTGAAGTGTAAATCATCAGGCATCTTTTGTGTCTAAAATAGAAAAAAACAATGGAGTGTACACTAGAATAAATTGTTAACACATGAAAGAAAACCTCAAGGGAAGACATGAGCAACAAAGTATTTGCAGGAAGCTTCCAGAACATCACTGAACTTGTTGCTAAGTAACTGTGCCCCAGATATTCCTTTTTCCTTTCTTAACAAACACCAATGGCATTAAAAATAATTCATAAAAAGCATTAGCAAAATAAACGGAAAGTCAAAACATGACTTATTTATTGACTTTAGCACCTATATGCTGAAGACACATCCAGATTTAATTTATGAAGGCTATTTTTGGACCATGTCATTCATACTTCATCATTGTTTCATGGGAAATACCGATTCAGACAGTTTCCAATACCTATATGCTGCTTTCTATATTTTGTGGCTGGATTTTACCTTTCCGAAGGACATTCCTCAGGTTCTCTCATAATTTTATGTCACTCTATTCTGGTGTAATCCATTAATTTCCAACAGAGGAAATTTGCAAAAGTAACTTTCCTCAATATAATTTCATCTGTGTGTTTTATTATACATTTTGACATATATTTTGCATTTATAGCCTTTTTCTATGCATCATTTTGACACTGAATTTTCTAAGTCAAACTTTCATTCACTGTGAGCAAGTTTTTGCAATAAGCTAAAGAGGCACAAGGCTCCATTCACAAAGTGGTATCTACCACTTTAAGAAATGCAGTAAAATACCGCTTAGTGTTTTTCTGAAGTTTTTCTGGCAGTCACCAAAAGTTCTCCTTAAATACTGCATGCTGTATTTTGCCATGTTTTGTGATATTTAACACATGAAACAGTAATTTACCACAGGTGTCGTCATATCCAGTGGGCGGCACTTCTTTTCTGATGCACACTTCTCATGGCCGTGGCAGAAGTGAGTGATGGCAGAGGAGAGCTCAGCAGAAGAGAGACCTAACATTCTGGATCCTGTGGAGAACATGGTAAGCCATTCAACTGCCTCATTTGTCTTAGCAGTTAATGCACTTTCATGTTTGGCTTGTGGCATATGTTTATATACCTGTATTTTCTGCCTCATTTCTGGTACATACCTTGCTTGTGGCACATGTTTGTTCTGTATTACATGGCTCATTTCTGCATGTTTAGACCCCTTTTTAGCTGTACACTTTAGTGTCCCTCACTTCTTGCTGCACACCTTTCCTGTTGCCCAAAAATGCTTCAGCCATTCTTACCCATTCTTACCTATTTGTTTGGACTTGTAAAGCATGCTCCAACATGTTTGCTGTGCATGGGAATGCAGGCCGCACCTACCCTCCCAGAATACCAAACGTATAGTACCTATTTAAATAAAACACAAAGCACTTGTTGTTGGCAAAGATTGGCCGCAGCACGTTTATTGGTGTATTCAGTAATAAATAATAATAACAATAGTCTGGAAATTATATTAATTCATAAAATCCATCAATTTCAATGATAAACTTAAAACAGCTCAGTCTTAAAGGACTCAAGCATACAGAATATTTGAAAACCCAAGTCCTCCATACACTTATGCCAGGTAACAGACCACATAACATGCTTAGCGACTAGGGAGGGGGTGGGGAGCTTGTTGCACCTACACTGACTAGGTGGCCACTGGAGGGAATACTTGTGAAAGGGGTCCTATATATAATAAACCCCTTTCCAGAACATTGCAAAGGGGTCACATGAGCATCTGGGAAATTCCCAATCAGCCTGTTAACCTTAATCCCGCCCCCATTCCTATTTGAAATCCTCTTAAAGGGACCCTGTCCATAATACATTAACCTGTGCATAACTTCCTATCCTTATCTTATTATTTAAATATATCCTATTACTTTATAAAGGGAGGGGCGACCACATGCCTATGCGGTCAGGCTCAAAGCCTTAAGCCTTCCTAGTCCATGGGAATGCAGGCAGTACCTACCCTCCTCAAATACCAAACTTATAGTACCTATTTAAATAAAAAAACGAACCACTTGTTGGCAAAAATTGTCCGAAGCACGTTTATTGGTGTATTCAGATCAATAAATAATAATAACAATATTCTGATAATTTTATTAATTCATATTTTAATTCATAAATTCCAAAAATTTCAACAATAAACTTAAAACTGCTCAGTCTTAAAGGACTCAAGCATACAGAATATTTTAAAACCAAAGTCACCACACGCCGGGTTTGAAATTTCAAGCCCAGCCTACCCCACAACCACAGACAATTCAGTGCAGTTCTGCAATCCTACATTAAACATGTCTAATCGTATTTCTGACAGATAAACACCATCTGATCTATATAATCCGGTGAAGTCACCCTCTATATGAAAAACCTCCAATGCATGGCATACATTTTTCCATATATTTTTTTCAAACACTTCATAATCTTCTCATAATGTCTAAAGGAACACTAAAGTAAAAAACATTTTCTAAATAACAAACATGTTATACTTACCTCCACTGTGCAGCTCGTTTTGCACACAGTGGCCCCGATCCACGTCTTCTGGGGTCCCTCGGTGGCTGTGTTGGCTCCCCCCACAAGAGCTTTCCACCTTCATGCGAGCAAGCGAGCATGGTAGAAAGCTCTTGCGGGCGCGCTCCTATGATACAACGGGGGCCATAGCCACCGACTGTATCACTCGGCCTCGCCCTCGGTGAGCCACAACATTGGATGTGATTGACAGCAGCCCCAGCCAATGGCTGCACTGCTTTCCATCCATCCAGTGTAGCCAATCAACGGTCAGGCTGAGAACTGAGGAGGACGACTGGGATGAGTGTGTCAATTTTTAGGGGTCAGGTAAGTAAAACGGGGGTTCGGGGGGGGGGGGGGGGCGCTACTGTCAGGTTTTTTTTTCACCTTAATGCATAGGATGCATTAAGGTGAAAACACATTTACCTTTACAACCCCTTTAACTGGGCTTCTTGAAGCCAAATTAGCCGAGGAACTAACTATAAACATATAATTCTGGTATTCGGGAATGCTAACTTGAATCTATGTAAACCACGTCTCATCATAAACATAAAATCAAGAGTTCTTATTTTACCGACATTGTTTCCCCCTAGGTGCACAATTAACATATCAGGGGCTGGCCATAACACAATCAACCTGTAAAGATAGAAAAACAAATTAGCCCATTGTAGACCTCTGATTCCTTTCCATTGACTCTTTTATTGGCCCAGTATACAAAAGAATGGCCCAGGATCCAAACATATCTTCTATTGCCTGGAATTAAAGAAAAAGATCAGGTCTGACATAAATCTGGAAATGTTGAGACTTCCATCTACCCAACCGTTTGATAATTGAATCATCCAATCCCATCCTAGCAGCCTCGGTAGCTGCCCCAATCCTTAAAGAGTGAGATGTAAACTTAAATTTATGTAAATCCAACTTTTTCATGCATGCCTTTAATATAAAATTGAACTGATACTGTGTCAAAGGGTACCCATCCGAGTGGATCAAAAATATTCCCTCCCCTAATGACCTGATTTCTAGATAATCTACCGCAGCTCTAACTGGACATATATCCTCGTCTCAACATTTGAATAGAGATACCCAACTACCATTACCAAACCTTTCTGTCTTTGAGACCGGGATAATTAATCTTATCACCAACTCAGAGACAACCACATGCTGCTTCATTAAACCCAAAGCTCCCTTTTTGTTTTTTTGGCAGCAGTTCTGATATTCTGAGAGCACCAAAAAAGCAACAAACACAGTGTTAAATAGCGCAGCCTCAAAACATGAGGAACATACTAATTGTGCCGTGACACACACATTTTTTAATAACTGAATTGAAATAGGTCTCCTATCATCTGGAAAGGAATGACTCTTCTTGTATCCTTTAAGGGCCTGCTGGATAAAAAAAGAATGCTGCGCATTGGGTTAATTCTAACTGTATTAAAGTACAAAAAAACATCTGAATATTTGTTTCAGAAGGAGAATCAAATTGTATATCAAGTTCCCTAGCAAAATTGAACCACCTGTGCCATGCAGCTGAATACTCAAACCATGTACTTTCTGCCACAGAATGTCTTATTGCGTTTGTAAGAATATCTCAATTAGGCTCCACAGATGTTCCGGACACTCATAACCTTCCTTGTCCACATTTGGCAAAATTTGTATACCTGAAATCGAGATAATGTGTCCACAACTTGATTCTCCTTCCCTGGCACATGTCTGGCTTTAAGCCATAAATTACATTTAAGACATAGAAAAACAAGGTATCTTAGTAATTCGATCACCTGAATTGATTTAGCTGACAAGCAATTCACTGCATATATTATTCCTTTATTATCTGAAGTAAATAGGATTTAGGATTATTTCTAGTGCTTCCACTAACGGGTATAGTTCCAACACTACTATACTCCTTGTGGCTTTATTGCCCTCCCGCCTATATGACCACTTACCACAACACCAGTGTGTTTTCCAAATAGCCGAGAAACCACAATAACCTGCAGCATCAGTGCAGGTTCAGATGATGACACAAACTGAATAATTATATATATATATATCAAAGAATTTTAGCCAAACTAACAAGTTCTCCCTGAGATCAGCTGTCAATCTTATGTGAGAGAATGGGGATTTCATTCATGACATGGCTAAATATAAGCTCTGCGAGAAGATCCTGCTGACCGGCATGATTCTTGTCGCAAACGCCAAAAGACCTAATAAATATTGGAGATCTTTTAAAAAAAAAATCCTAACCAATACAGCAATAGAGGCCTTAATTTTGATAATTTTTGCTTCAGGTAGCTGAAATTCAAGCTTTTCCGTGTCTATCTTGATACCTAGAAATTCTATTTCAGTGGCTGCCAATACAGTTTCTTCATTAGCTAAAGGGATACAAAAAAGCAGGGTTAATGCACTAAACAACTGTAGCATGAAATAACAAACAGGGGACTGAGCTGGGCTAATGAAGTGGTCAAGATAATGAAGTATATGAAGTATACTTTCATAACCAGACTCAAACTCAACCACCCATTGTGAAAAGGTTTCAATACATTAACCTGCGCATAACTATCCTTATCTAATTATTTAAATCTATCCTATTATTTTATAAAGGGAGGGGTGACCGCATGCCTATTCTGTCAGGCTCAAAGCCTTAAGCCTTCCTAGTCCATTTGTTTGATATGGTTTAGATTCAGAATAAGAAAAGGAGATAACTACAAAGTACATGTAAACTTAACAATTTTTCTTTATTTTCATCATTCTAACAATCAACTTTGAGGCAGACTTATACACATCAGATATATATATATATATATATATATATATATATATATATATATATATATATATATATATATATATATAAAGCAAGTGGGATTGATGTGCAGAATTTTGTGCAGCAATCCCACTTGATTTATTCTATTATATAAGCCCTTGGGAAGGGCTTGATTGCTATTGCACATACTCATACTGCTGTGACTGACATGCACCTCACCCTTTGCACTTTCTCTCTCTCTCTCTCTCTCTATATATATATATATATATATATACAGTGTATATATATATATATATATATATATATATATATATATATATATATATACACCTATGTATTCCTTTTTTATGTTCCCTTTACTGTTTACTGTTAATATATATTTCAAGTCATCGACTGGAAACGTTTTTTTCTCTTAAATGTTCTTAACCACTTCAATACAGGGCTTTTATACACCCTTCCTTCCCAGACCAATTTTTAGCTTTCAGCGCTCTCACACTGCTACACTGTACCCAAACCAATTTTTTTTATATTTTTTCTCACAAACAGGGCTTTCTTTTGGTGGTATTTAATTACTGCTGGGTGTTTGATTTTTTGCAATATAAGCGAAAAAAGAGAGAATTAAAAAAAAAAAAAACACACTGGGGCAGATTCACAGAGAATTCGATTCTCGTAGAGTATCAGAAATACACTACGCCGCCGTTTTTTACCTGGCTCTACGTGGAATTCAGGTAGATTTTGTCCAGTAAACGACGGCGGCGTAGTGTATTTCTCCCGTCGCAATCCATCTGCGCGAGTAGGGGGCGTGAAGCATTTAAAATAGGCGCGTTCCCGCGGCGATCGAACTGCGCATGCTCCGTTCGCAAATTTCCCGCCGTGCATTGCGCGAAAACACGTTGTCACGTCGTAGTAGCGTCGTTTACGTACATTCCTATTCCCGAACGAGTTACGTTAAAAAAAAAAAAATATTTTCAAATCGACGCGGGAACGACGGCCATACTTTACATGGGTTACGCACTGTTAGACCAGCAAAAAGCTCCTCTAACATTACGTAGCCAAAAAATGACGTAGGCGATTGCGAGGGACACTCGTACCTTCGTGGATCACCGTAAAAACTAATTTGCATACCCCGACGCATGAAAACTACGCAAACTCCTCCCAGCGGCCGCAAAAATATCGCAGCGTAGATCCGAAGGCTTACGAAGACGCCGTATCATGGTTTGAGGATTCAAACTAGTGATACGGCGTGCAAAATTTGAAATTACTCCTGTCTAACACCAGTTAGACAGGCGTAATTGCTCTGTGAATCTGGGCCACAGTTTTTTAGTTTCTAGTGTAAAATTTTGCAAATAAGTAATTTTTCTTCATAAATTTGGGACAAAATGTATACTGCTACATATCTATAGTAAAAATAACCAAAAAAAGTGTATATTTTTGGTCTCTGTGAAAGTTATAGAGTCTACAAGCGACAGTGCAAATCATTGAAAATGATCACATCCGATCACACCTGATCACACCTGATGTACTAAAGGCCTATCTAATGTCTTGAGACCCCAACAAGCCAGGAAAGTACAAATATCCCCCAAATTACCCCTTTTTGGAAAGCAGACATTCCAAGGTATTTAGTAAGAGGCATGGTGAGTTTTTTGAAATTTTTTCCCACAATTCTTGGGAAATACCACATGTGTGAGACTTTTACACAACCTGACCGCATACAGAGGTCTAACATCCAACTAGCACCGTCAGACATTCTACAAATATAAATTGCACATCTCATTTCTCAAACAGGGACTGGTTTCTGGCAGGTACTCTGGTGGCAGGTGGTGAGGTGGCAGGTGGTGAGGTGGCGGATACTCTTGTGGCGGGGAAATCTGGTGGCAGGTACTCTGGTAAGGTGGCGGGTACTCTGATGAGGTGGCGGGTACTCTGGTGGTGAGGTGGCAGGTGGTGAGGTGGCGGGTACTCTGGTGGCGGGTACTCTGGTGGCGGGTACTCTGGTGGCAGGTACTCTGGTGGTAGGTACTCTGGTGAGGTGGCGGGGAATCTGGTGGCAGGTACTCTGGTGGCAGGTACTCTGGTGAGGTGGCGGGTACTCTGGTGGTGGGTACTCTGGTAGCGGGTACTCTGTTGGCGGGTAGTCTGGCGGCGGGTACTCTGATGAGATGGCAGGTACTCTGGTGACGGGTACTCTGGTGAGGTGGCGGGTACTCTGGGGAGGTGACAGATACTCTGGTGGCGGGTACTCTGGTGGCAGGTACTCTGGTGGCGGGTACTCTGGTGAGGCGGCGGGTACTCTGGTGGCAGGTACTCTGGTCAGGTGGCGGGTACTCTGGTGAGGCGGCGGGTACTCTGGTGGCAGGTACTCTTTATTTAGGGGGGGCAATCTGGGCACAGTAGTACATATGTAGTGCGTAACATATGTGTAACACACTGTTAGCTGATCTCCTCCTCACACTAGATCAGTGTGTGAAGAGGAGAACCCAGCAACAGTACATTACACACAATGGTGTGTTTTCGTTTACATTTAGTGACTGGCTGTGATTTCATTGGCTCTTTACCCTGATCGGGGGCCGGGCTATATCCAAGGGAAAAGCCTCAGCCCCGATCACCGTGATGCGCTCCCCCGGGGGGCAAACGGACACTGTGCACGCCGCTGCGCACTCTGCATCATCAAATCTGGTAAGTAATACCAGATTCTCTGCTGCTTGCCGCAACATTCAGCCCATCGGGGATCGGCTGTGTCAGGAGGGACGCACCAGATCCCCGATTGCCGCACTGCGCGCCCCCGGGCGCCATGCATGCCGCTGCTGCAGCTCTGCATATGGGAGCCGGTTTTCCCAATTGAAAGCTCCGCCGCCCGCCGCCGCCGCTCCACCGCCACTTCACTACCCCCATCAGGGGACAGCTGTGTCCCGAGGGACACAACAGATCCCCGATCGTTGCTCTGCTGGCCCCCAGGGCCCGCAGTAGCAGCAGAAAGCCGAGGACGTCATATGACGTCCACCCAGGATGGGAGATCCCATCTGTTGACGTAATTTGACAATGGCTGGGAAGTGAAGTGGTTAAATGTGCTTCATTTGTTTTCTCAGCACCTTCCAAGCCTTTAATTTGTTTCTTTTCTACAGTATTTACACATGGAGTACAGGTCACTAGGGATAGGCAAACAGTTCGGCCTGAGCATGAGTTTGGCCGTTCACTAACCACTCGAATTTGCAGGGTGTTCGCCCCAACAAACATCCTGCAATGCACTGAGCGCTGCACAGTGCATTATGCGCCCTGATTGGGCAAAGCTTTGCCCAATCAGGGCACAGTGTACACTGGTTGTTAAGGAGCGGGCTGGGAAGCTAGCCACAGCCTCCTTAACAACTTCCTTACCCACCCATTATCAAATGATGTGCGCAGGAGGGATGTCCCATCCTGGGTGGGCGTCATATGATGTCGTGGTCTTCCCGGCCGCCTAGGGGGCACGTGCGCCTGCAACGTCACTCGGGAGCCAGTGCACATGCCCGGCGGCCGCAATGTCCGCCAGGCATCCGCGATTGCCGGTAATAGAGCCAGGGACTTGGATCTGTGTGTGTAAACACACATATCCACATAACAAAAGGAATTAATTCCCCCTAGGTTAGACTTTATAGGCCATACAGCATGTTAGTGTAAAACATGATCTTTAATAAGACAAAAATGTACACAAATGGGCACTTGATATAAAAGCACACACTACGCACCTGTGGTGCATATAAAAGCAACAAATATACAAAATACAGAGACAATGCCCCCAAAATAATACATGTGCCAAAAACAATGGTGAAGAAAACAAAACAGAAAATCACTCTCCTATTGGGTGATGTAAAAATGTCTGACGCGTTTCTGGTTAGCAACCGTCATCAGGGGCCACGGAAGAAGAGTAGTGCGGGTTGTAGTTCTGTTTATGATAAACATATGATAAAGGACACATAATAAAACACTGTACATACAATCAAGGCAAGGTTAAGACATATTGAAGAGATGTAGCAAATGGCAAACAAGTAGCATATCAAACGAAATGGTGGACCGGGTGTGGGTACCCTTTATATAGTTTAGTTCAAGAGTTGATTGGGGATGGAGCAAATGTCCGAGCGTCCCTCCTAACCTAGTTATAAAATAGATGAAGATAGTAAAGTGTCTATAGTTATATGCCATTCAGTAAAAAAGTGTATGTGCTGAGGGAGTGGATATGAATGTTAAGATAATGGGCTACCTTGGCAGGATTGGGGATCTCAATATAGAGAGAGCAAGGGTGAATCCTTAATTAAGGGAGTGAGTGTGGATGGACCAGTGGGGATGAGCTCGTACATATAAATAGGGGACATGGAGTGGTGTGTTGCTGTGAGATCACTAGCTTACACATTCGGGTAGATGTGGCCATATATAGGCAAGAGTATATAGAGAAAGGCGGAATAATTACCAGAGTTGTGGAAGCTAAGGGGGCCCAAGACTTTCCGATGCTTGCCTAGCCGGATAGCGTCCTGCCCAGTTCCAAAAACTCGCCGCTGGCTAAATCCCTGTTCAGGTCTCAATGGACCCAAAAGACTCTAATGAAGGAAAAAAAAATCCACATATTGTCAGATGAGAAGAGACGGATGGTGTGTCCCCAGTACAGAGGAACACTGATTAATCTCCTCCCCTTGGGAGTCCCCTCCCCCTACAGTTAGAATCACTCCCTAGGTAACACATGTAACAGGCACTGATCCTGTCCTGCTCATCTGACCTACTTCTAACATATATATATATATATATATATATATACCACCATACTCTTCAGAGGTACTTAAAAAGTCCTTCCTAATAATGTAAAAAAAAGTCCCTTCATTGTGTGAAGAAATTTCTATATTCATTTTGAATTTCTAGTGAGCGCTTACAAAAAAATCTATATAAAAAACAAAACAACAACAACACTAAAAGAAAAAAAAGAAAAAAAAGAAAATTATAATAAAAAGAAGAACCAAATTCCCAAACTTGTGCCAACCTCACATAGACCCCTAAAAAACTATCATCCCCCTTAATGACCATCTCCTGAAGGGTCTTATGCCGCGTACACACGGTCGTTTTTTGCGATGAAAAAAAACGAAGTTTTCTGTGAAGTAAAAAAACGACGTTTTTGAAACGTCACTTTTCAAAGACAATTTTGCATACACACCATCGTTTTTTCACAAAAAGCGAGGTTACGTTCACCACTCTTTTCCATTGAAGCTCGCTTCATAACTAGCTTCTGGGCATGCGCGGGTTGAAAAACGTCGTTTTGAACGACGTTTTCGCTACACACGGTGACTTTTTGTGAAACAAAAAACGACGTTTTGAAAAACGACACAAAAAATTCAAGCATGTTGGAATTTTTTTTTGGTCGTTTTTTTGAAGACAAAAAACGACGTTTTGCCCACACACGATCAATTTAAATGACGTTTTAAAAAACGTCGTTTTTTTTTCATCGCAAAAAACGACCGTGTGTACGCGGCATTACATATAGAATCATCACAATATACACAGTGATTTTTTTTCAATAGTTAAAATGAACACAAACTACAAAAACCCCAAAAAATCAACCGAACATTTGCCACAGGATCAAAACCTGAGAGAAACAATACCAAGTTGAGGTATAGCATTGCGAGAACATGGCCTATTCCTGCAAAGAGATTGCGATTTATATGGCTGTAATCGTGATTATGTCATTCCAGGGTGCTAGATGTTATACTGGATTCTGAACTTTCCTTTTGGCCCCACATCCAATCACTTTCCAAAGCTTCCCGCCTCAACTCCTATAACAAAATAAGCCTCTTTCTAACCAATGACACTACAAAGGTCCTAATCCACTTCTCACACCTCGACTATTGCAACTCCCTTCTGATTGGCTTACCTTTAAATAGGCTATCCCCTATTCAGTCGATCACGAATGCTGCTGCCAGACTGATCCATCTTGCACACCAATCAGCATCTGCTAAACCTCTCTGCCAATCCCTCCATTGGCTGCCACTCACCCAATGAATCAAATTCAAAATACTAGTATCAAAATACAAACCAAATTTTTCTGTTCGTTCCTCACAAGACCTCCTGCTTTTTGGTTCCCTTGTCACCTCCCCCTATGCTCATCTCCAGGACTTCTACCGAGCCTCTCCCGTCCTTTGTAATTCCCTACCCCAATCTGTCTGACTGTCTCTGAAACTATCAACTTTTAGGCAATCGGTAAGAAACTTTTCTCTTCAGAGAAGCTTATCTTGCCTCCACTTAACAACTATACTTTTATTTTCTCTATCAGCCCATCCCCCATAATTATTACTTTTTGTATCACTTGACCCTCCCTTTTAGATAGTAAGCTCTAATGAGAAGGGCTCTCCGATTCCTCCTGTATTGAATTGTATTGTAACTGTACTGTCTGCCCTCATGCTGTAAAGCACTGTGCAAACTGTTGCCTCTATATAAATCCTGTATAATAATAATAATGATTAATCTTTTGTACAATGCTCTACGTTTTTCCTGTGGAACAACAAACCTCCACGTATTAAATACTCACGCCTCACTCTCCCCAAGGCTCTGGGTGGAATTGGCCTGCCGGATCTCCACAAATACTACCTCTTGTGTCACCTGACTAGAATTGTAGATTGGAAGATACACCATTTAGAGAAGGCTCGGGTCACTTTAGAAAGACACTTTGTCCATACGTCCACACACGTACTCCCTTGGCTACCAACCCATCATTGGCCCCAATCACTTAAAACTCATCTGCTGATATACCCCACCCTAGCAGCCTTCAATAAGGCAGTCTCTCAGCATAAGATCTCCTCACACTTAGGTCCGTTGACGCCTTTGAGAGGGAATCCGGACTTCTTCCCGGGAGATTCTGCATTCCTCCGGGAGGAATGGCCGCACACAGACGTTCTAGCGAAGCATTTTTTCCGAGGAGGCAACATTCGGTCCTACGATGACTTGGTGGCCGATTCGCATACTCAGACCTTTCCCTTTTGGTCTTACAGACAATTGAGACACTACCTTACGTCTAAAACCCCAACCACGACATTGTCTAGGCAGCCTACCCCATTTGAAGCTTTGTGCTGGCGCCTCCCACCACAAAGACACCTCATATCTTTCCTCTACGCTCTCCTTCAGGAAGACTCCCTCCCCCCGGTGACTAAACGGTTGCGCGAGTCCTGGGAAAGAGACCTGAAACTATCTCTTGATGAAGGGGACTGGGGAAACATTCATACACTTGCACATAAGGGTTCAATGAATGTTGCGGTCCAAGAAAATGGGTACAAAATCATAACCAAATGGTACAGGACCCCTTCACGCTTGCATAAATTCTCGCCTGCCATCCAGAACATTTGTTGGAGATACAATGATGATGTGGGATCGATGATTTACATCTGGTGGGAGTGTGGGTCTGTCCAGCCTTTCTGGGCCGAGGTACACTCCATCATTAAAAGCATTACCACGTATGAGTTGGACTACAACCCGGCACAGTACCTCCTCCATCACACAACCCTCTCTAAACGCGAATATCACAAATCTTTAGCCATGCACATGGTTAACGCGGCTAGGCTCTGCATACCAACACACTGGCGCTCATCGGCCACACCCACCATTAGGGAATGGCTGTCTAGAGTAGCAAAGATAGCAGAATTGGAGGAGTTAATTTCTATCTCTCAGGAACGGTTACAACTGTTCACGCAATCTTGGGCTTGTTGGACCCACTTCACAACCTCTGATCGCTACAAATTCCATTTCCCCACCTAAAGCGTGAATAGCCTGGCAGTTTCGAGATTTTGCTTGACGCTATATACCCTTGCTCCAGGCTGCTGTGTTGGGGAGTGATGCGACGGAGGAGTGCCCCCCCATTCCGCTCCTGCGTTTCCCCCTCCCCCCTTCTCCCTATCCCTTATTTTTTTTTCTAGTTCACCACCCCACCCCTGGAATTTGTTCCCACACTGACAGTGGACCCATGTCCAACTTGTTGTCCCACTCTGACCGCATGTTCATTCACGACTTACACATATTTCTACCCTTATTCACTCCTGTTACAACTCTAAGTCAGGTACGGGTAGACTAAGCATATAGAAAAAAGAGAAATGACACATATTCAAGGAGATGAAATAAGCTGCTAGCCCCAAAATTGCATGAAAGAAAAAGGTTCCCCAGTTGGGCTTATAGGCAGCAATAATAAATTAGATAAATGTTAAATATACAAAACAGTGTTTATTGCCAAGCGTCTCGGATTCCCAATTGAGTCAAAGTTGGTAGATATAAACATTGTATTATAAAAAGTCAAATTTCTGGATGCAGTATACATAGATCATAGTACATTTCATGATTTCATATTATGTGCAAAGATGAGCCCCGACGCCTTTCGACCAGTTGGGTCTCTTCAGGGGGCACGATTTAAAAAAAATAACAATAGTTACAAAATTTCAAAATGGATGAAAGGACACATGTCAACATACATCACATTGGTTACTACAGTATTATAATTACCACTGAACCAGGAAGTCAATATTGTGTCAAGCCACTAGATATTCCGGGGGGGCCCTAGGCTGCCCCCTCCCACCCAATGGTGGAGGGCGTAACCAGGATCACTGACAAGGAGCCACATTAACGACGCCTCCCAGGGGCAATGGAGGAGCAAGCGCCTACGAAAAAACCCATGATCCCGTGGTTAGCAGGGAACATTTTTTTGAAGTAGGTTAGTTCAAAAAATAGCTGCTGGAGTGACAGCTGGGTATGTATGTAGGTAGATGTGGTGGAATATTATATTAATAAAAGGGCTGAGGCAAATGCTAATTGCCAACATGAATAATGAGAGTCAAGGCATCCTTGAAGGTCCAATGGGGTTAAATGGTTAGATGGGGAATGTAAATAGGATAGGATGATGGTAAAATAATACTAGATGAGTGGATGTTGATATGTGAGCATATAAAAAGAGGGTGATTGCCAAGTTAAGACAATAGATTATAGTGCGTAGCGTGTGATTGTAAAAATGAATCAAACAAAAGAAAAGTGTAAGAAGGATAAATTAAGGCAATTGCATGGTGTGTCCCCAAATAAGGGGGGAGTTATTGGTTGAATAAATAAGTGAACATAGTGACTAATAAGGTAGTATTGAAATACATAAACACATAAGTGGTGGGATAATTACCTGATGCAGTGAAGGGTTTAAAGTAGAATATTGTATGAGTGTAGAGACCTGACTGCAGTTATGCACTCTAAGAGAGGACAAGGTGCCAAAATTAGGAACAGAGATGAGGTAACATCCAACCTGACCTAGATGGAATCTGTAATGATTCCCTGATGGCTGCTCATTAAATGTGCCCCGTGGGTGTGGTGATCAAGTGATCACGTGCAGGCTGTTTGCCTCACTCAAACTAGCCGAATAGGAGGCGTCACGGCCGCCAAGATGGCAGCCCACGTGTGGCTCCCTCGGCGTCCCAGAGGGGCTGAACATCCCCGACAACTGTCGTCCTCTCCGTCCCGGCCGCTGTGACGTAATGACGCTGTGCGTTTTCCGGGCAAGCGCGCAGCGTCATTACGTCACGCGGCCGCGACAGAGAGGACGACAGTTGTCGGGGCTGTTCAGCCCCTCTGGGACGCCGAGGGAGCCACATGTGGGCTGCCATCTTGGCGGCCGGGACGCCTCCTATTCGGCTAGTTTGAGTGAGGCAAACAGCCTGAAGAGACCCAACTGGTCGAAAAGCGTCGGGGCTCATCTTTGCACATAATATGAAATCATGATGTGTACTATGATCTATGTATACTGCATCCAGAAATGTGACTTTTTATAATACAATTGTTATATCTACCAACTTTGACTCAATTGGGAATCCGAGACGCTCAGTAATAAACACTGTTTTATATATTTAACATTTATCGAATTTATTATTGCTGCCTATAAGCCCAACTGGGGAACCTTTTTCTTTCGGGTAGACTAAGCTACCTCCCCTATAATGGGACAAATTTTGCATCTTCCGGGGCAACTCTGCCCTACAAAAATGATATGTCAGATGTACTCTTCTACCTTTATACCATGTTCTGATTTCCAGGTTTCTTTTCGTTTACTAATGTTCTTTTCTGTTTGATTCATGCTCCAATGTTTTGTCTAATGCATATATTGCTTTGGGTTTGTCAATGAAGCCCTCTATATATTTGTTTTGGAAATATGCAACCTGACAAACGTTTGTATTACAGCTGGTCAAGGTACAAAAAGCCAAGTGAATAAGGTCTCAACATCATCTCCATCTAACCTTCATCATTCTTCTGACTTGACTATTGTGGTCACAGAGACCTACCACTTGTAGAATTCTTCAGATTTCAGGACACCATTCACTTACATTCCAAGGCCACTGATTAATTGTTGCTGTGAAAGTAAAAAGAGGAAGCCAAATAGTATATGATATTGTTTCTTCATGTAGATTTATCATTAATTGCTACCTTATTGAGTTCAAAATAAATGAATGCAAGACACTGTCTATCCTTGACCTATATAGCATAGTTCAGCAAAAACAGATTTAGGCAGAAAACAATATAGATTTTACTAAGGACAGGAAATCAGTTTATTTTTAGATTTATAGTTCAATGTGTCATGACTTTGACTTTGTAAAATACAGAGAACATTTATTAAGCAAGAAAGGAGACACCTAAGTCACTGAAGTTATTTAAAACTTTTCCTTCATGTATTATAACACTGAGGAAAGTGTTGCAGTTCCATTTATAGAGTATTTCAAAAGTGAGATTATGATTTAACCTATATTTAAAGCACATAAATAAGTAAAGGGACTTCAACAGACCATATCTATTACTAGTTCAATCCAGATAGACCTTTTTTTATAAAACCCGTTAGAATATAATGTTGGGTGCAATTTTTTTCATACGAATGAACAAACCAATGAATTTAGCAAAATCCCACAGGACAAACAACATATCCCCTAACCATCTCAGAGCCCAGTACCAGAACAAGCGTTCTGACACAAGGATCTACACCTTTGACCCCAGGCAAATTATCATTTGACCCCCGAGGGGGTCCCGACCGGGTTGTAAAGGTTTGTTTTTTATTTTCTAAATAGGTTCTTTTAAACTAGTGCATTGTTGGTTCACTTACCTTTTCCTTCGATTTCCCTTCTAAATGTTTTTTTTCTTTGTCTGAATTTCTCACTCCCTGTTTTTTCCTCAGTAAGCTTTCCACCATCTTTCGAGCAGTGGAAAGTCAGTCAGAACAGCTTACTGAGGAGGAACAGGAAGTGAGAAATTCAGACAAAGAAAACAAAGGAAAAAAAAATAACATTTAGAAAGGAAATCGAAGGAAAGGGTAAGTAGACCAACAATGCACTAGCTTAACCACTTGATACCCGCCCACCGTCAAATGACAACGGGCGGGATACTCTATTGTCCTGACAGGACGTCATATGACGTCCTGTCATTTAAAGCTGCTGTGGGCGCGTGCGCGCACACGTCGCGTCACTGAGAACACAGTGCCTGTGCCCGGTGGCCGCGATGGCCGCCGGGCACACGCGATTGCCGACAATTGAGCTGGGACGTGGAGCTCTGTGTGTAAACACAGAGCTCCACATCCCTGTCAGGGAGAGAGGAGACCGATCTGTGTCTCTTGTACATAGGGACACAATCGGTCACCTCCCCCAGTCACCCCCCTCCCCCTACAGATAGAACACAAACTAGGAGAAACATTTAACCCCTTCCCCGCCCCCTATTGGTTAACCCTTTCCCTGCCAGTTACATTTATACAGTAATCAATGCATATGTATAGCATTGTTCACTGTATAAATGTAAATGGTCCCAAAAATGTGTCAAAAGATCGCCGCCATTCCTAGTAAAAAAATAATTTAAAAAAATCATAATTATGTCCCCTATTTTGTAGGCAATATAACTTTTGCGCAAACCAGTCACTATACGGTTATTGCGATTTTTTTTTTTTTTACCAAAAATATGTAGAAGAATATGTATCTGCCTAAACTGAGATAAAAATTTTTTTTTTTTTTTTAAATTGGATATTTATTATAGCAAAAAGCAAAAAATATTGTGTCTTTTTTCAAAATTGACGCTCTTTTTTTGTTTATAGCGCAAAAAATAAAAACGGCACGGGCGATTATATACCACCAAAAGAAAGCTCTATTTGTGGGGAAAAAAAGAGCAGTCAAAATTTAACATTAAACTAGGTTAAAGGTCCTTGGTCTCAAGAATAAGAGGTAATTAAAGTAGAACAATAGACAACCTTTTTTTTTCATATTGGAGCAAGAAAGTCTTATAACCCCTGTAAAGTTTATTTTTGCCATGTTTGTCCCATTGGGGAGATTTACCTTCATATCCTATCTCATAGCCAAACAGGAAGTACAAGCAAATCCCTGCAAATTAACCACTTTAGCTCAAGAAGGTTTACTCCCCTTCATGACCAGGTAATTTTTTGCAATATGGCACTGCGTTACTTTAACTGAGAATTGCGTGGAAGCACGGCGCTGTACACAACTAAAATTGATGACCATTTTTTTCCCACAAATATAGATTTTTTTGGTGGCATTTGATTACCTCTGCAGTTTTTTTTGCGCTATAAACAATTTAAAAAAATCTATATTTTTTACTTTCTGATTATAAAACACGTCCAGTAAACAAATGTAAACAATCTAATTTTTTCATCAATTTAGGCCAATATGTATTCTGCTACAATTTTTTTTGGTAAATAAAATGCCAATAAGCGTATATTGATTAGTTTGCGCAAAAGTTATAACGTCTACAAATGATGGGATATTTTTATGGAATTTGTATTTATTATTTTTTGTTTTACTAGTAATGGCGGCGACCAGTGACTAATAGTGGGACTGTGACATTGGGGCGGCAAAATCGGACACTAAGTGACACTTTTGATACCTTTTAGGGGGCCAGTGACACTGACACTAAAAAAAATGCACTGTCACTGTAATAATGAGACTTGCAGGGAAGGGGTTAACATCAGGGGAGATCAAAGAGTTAAATGTGCTCCTAGGGAGTGCTTTATAACTGTGTGGGGGATGCTTTAACTGTGGGACGACAGAGATCTGTGTTCCTGCTTAGGAGAAATACAAGATCTCTGTCTTCATTACTAACAGAACGGTGATCCTACCTGCTGATTGGCTCCTGCTGTGTATAATCACAGCGGGAACTGTGGCGATTGTGAGAAGAGTGAAATCACGTACAGTTACATCATTTTATGCAGGAGAGCCATCGCCCTGCAGTACGTATATGTAGATATCAATCCAGATAAACATTGTTTGGTTGAGAAAGCAAAAAGCTATCATGGTTAGAGGTGTCTTTTGAGCCAGTATTGCTGCTTGAAGCTTTTATAAAGTTTTAAAATTAAAACGACTGAGGAAAAGTGGGATGCTAAGAACAATTGAAATATTCCAGTCATTCAGGGGCCACCCACCTAGTACCTCTTTTTCCAGCTTGTGTGAGTAGATTCTAAAGTAACAGGCCGCATTTTGATCAGTGTGTGGCACTTCCTGTTTGACACAAGTCTAAACTTTTGTTAATCAGCAGCTGCAGCATCATTAAATATGTCATACTTAACTTCTCTGTGCAATGTTTTTTCACAAAGCATCCCTGATCCTCTTCTTCTTGGGTCCCCTGCTGGTACACCTTGCTCCTCCCCCCATGTGTGCCCCCATAGCAAGCCACTTGCAATAGGGGCACTTGTGCATGTTCATTGCTGAGCCCCGTCCTCCACTTTGTTATTACAGGATGTGATTGACAGCAGTGGGAGCCGATGTCTCCCCCTGCTGTATCTGAGCCAGTGAGGAGGGAAAGAGCCAAGAAAACCTTGGCATAGAATGCAGTAAGGTAAAAAACCTTCTGCCTTTGCAACCACTTTAAGAAAAAACATTTAGTTGATCAGCTACAGATTAGTAAGGGTAGGGCTCCTTTATCACATAGCACGTCACTTCCTTCCAATGGAATGCACGCTGGCTCTAGGGGATCACGGAGCAGCAGTGTTCTTTTACACAGATCATTCCTGGTGCCTGGGCAAGGGCACCATGTTTGGGAGTGGACATCCTTCTTTAATTTTTTAATGCACATTTTAATTAACGATATTGCGCTATTCCCTGTGATTTTATTCTTCCTTTGAGCTAGATCCATTGATGCAGTTTCTATATCCCTGGGGCATCACAACATCACCCAGAGGCCTTTTAGATCTGTGTAGGTATACATCTAGTGGGTCCATATCTGTGAATGAGTGTGTACTCTGCAGGGAGTAGGCATGGGGAATTGCAGTGATTATTTGCATGATTCTGGAGCACCTGTGTATGGAATTTCTTTTGAGGATCTGTTTTCACATTCTTCACTGGGAACATAATTGGACTCACTTAATGGACTTTTTTTTATTTTTCTATTGATTTTTTCTGTTGATAACTTCACATTATTTTAATGCATAAGACCCATTTTATGCACTGCATCACACTTAATGTATAGATATATTGCACTTACCGCATATACTCGAGTATAAGCCGACCCCGAGTATAAGCCGAGGTACCTAATTTTACCATAAAAAATGGGAAAACTTATTGACTCCAGTATAAGCCTAGGGTGAGAATGCAGCAGCTACTGTAAGCGGAAAAGAGGGTCAACAATGCCCATTTGCACGCCTCACTGTGCCCATTGCAACTTCACTGTGCCAATCTCACTGTGCCCAATCTAACTGTGCCCATTGCAACCTCACTGTGCCAACCTCACTGTGCCCAACCTCACTGTGCCCATTGCAACCCAACTGTGCCCATTCTCAATGTGCCCATTGCAACCTCACAGTGCCAACCTCACTGTGCCCATCCTCACTGTGCTCATCCTTACAGTGTCAACCTCACTGTGCCCATCCTCACTGTGCCCATTGCAACCTCACTGTGCCAACTTAACTGTGCCCATTGCAACCTCACTGTGCCAATCTCACTGTGCCCAACCTTACTGTGCCCATTGCAACCTCACTGTGCCAACCTCACTGTGCCCAACCTTACTGTGCCCATTGCAACCTCACTGGGCCAACCTCGATGTGCCCATCCTCAATGTGCCCATTGCAACAACACTGTGCCAACCTCACTGTGCCAACCGTACTGTGCCCAACCTCACTGTGCCCATTGCAACCTCACTGTGCCAACCTCACTGTACCCATCCTCAATGTGCCCATTGCAACCTCACTGTGCCAACCTCACTGTGCCCATCCTCACTGTGCCCATCCTCACTGTGCCAACCTCACTGTGCCCATTCTCACTGTGCCCATTGTAACCTCACTGTGCCCATTCTTTTTGTGTCCATCCTCCCTGTGTCCATTGCAGCCTCACTGTGCCCGAGTCAGTGTACCTGAAGTTATTGACAGGCTGTGGGCGTCCATTCATTGTTTGCACATAGTGTATTGTATATGCATTTGCATTAGTAGCACTTTCATATATACCAAATAGGTAGGGTAGCGCAGTATTTTCATTTTTTGCATACACATTTATAAGGGTTTGTTAAACAATCCATTCAGAATATATCCAGGCATATCCTCTCATTATGATCTGACAGATAAAACTCTGAAACAATATTTGACTATGTGGCCATTATTAGACATGACTGTGCTGAACAATCCCACTAAAGAAGGTCCCATTAACATTTCACTGCTTGCTTCTGTTATATACACATTGTGCTGTATATTTACAACGTTTATAACACATTCTATGCTTTGATTTAGAAAGTTATGATAATATGCATTTGTAAACAAGACATCCGTAGTCATCTAATAGAGTAAGAATAAAATCATTAAAGGAAAAAGCTCATGCTAAACACCCATCATGATTCATAAAAACGTGATTAAAAATATATGACTGTTTTATTGCTTATGCATTGTGTGATTCTTTATTCAAGAGTGCTCCAGAAAAAGTCCTTAGGGAAGCAAATGAAATTGAAATAAAATGTTAAAGATTATGGTTGCAACTTAGTTATAGATCATCTTAAATGCCATAGCCTCATCATTTTTAAAATGAAATGGCTAATGGCATGCTAATGGACATGTAAGTGGGGTTTTCCTTTATTATTGCATTTTTTGAGGTGTAAAAGAATATGTAAACAGAAAACATGTTTTATTTTTTTCCAGTATTTTAACCACTTCCCTACCATAGGACGTCATATGACACCCTGGACTTTAGGGGGGGATATCTGAATGATGCCTGCAGCTGCAGGCATCATTCAGATATCCTTCTTTTCAGGCAGCGGTTCTGTGCACCATAAGAATGATTATAGCAGTGGTTCCACCACTTGATCGTGCTTATCGGCCGCGGGAAGGGAAGTACCCCCCTCCCGCCGTCATCCGTTGCTTCTCCGGGCTCTCCCGTGCCATTGAAAGCCCGGAGAACAAATCAGCCACCACCGGATGAGGAGGATAGAGATTTCTGGTGACCAGATGGTCACGATCATCTCTATGGCCGTCGGAGCCCCGGGCGTGACGTTATTACATCATGCTCGGGTACCCGGAAGTAAACAAAGCTGGCTGAAAGCATGAGATCGGTGATTTTTTTTCCCAATCTCATGCTTTTCAGCCTGGAGGAGAGATGTGGGGTCTTATTGACCCTGCATCTCTCCATAAAGAGGACATGTCACAGAATAGGCCCAGTATGGAAGTGGTTAAAGAGCCTTTTAAATTATTATCATGAGCATTTTAAATACAATTTTGAAAAACAAAAAATGGTAAAACAGAAACCAGTGACTTTTGGACCATGTAGACATGGTAAGAAAACATGGAATAACAAGGCATAGCTAAAAGACAAAAAAAAAGATAGGGGAAAGCGAAAAGGAAAACGGTGATAGAAGAAAAGAGTTGGGTAACAACAGTTACATCTTAGCAGGTACCTGGACTAGAGGTCCTTGTTCTCTAGAACACGGGTCTCCAAAATTTCTAAACAAAGGGCCAGTTTATTGTCCTTCAGACTTTAGGGGGGCTAGACTGTGCCCAGTGGGAGAAAAAAATGCCCCATTGTTGGTGTCAGTGGAAGGCATAGTGCCCCATCATTGGTGTCAGTGGGCGGAATTGTGTCCCATCACTGGTGTCAGTGGGAGGAGTTATGCCCCAATCTTTGGTGGCAGTCAGCAGAAAAGTGCTGCATCGTTGTTGTCAGTGAAAGGAATAGTGCCCCATCGGTGTCAGTGGGATGAATTATGCCCCATCATTGGTGTCAGTGGCAAGAGATATCCCCATATGTTGGTGCGAATGGAAGGAATTATGCTCCATCATTGGTGTCAGTGGCCGAAATGATGTCCCATTGTTGGTGTCAGTGGCAAGAATAATGCCTCAAGGGCCAGAAAAAAGTAAGCAAAGGTCCACATCTGGCCCCCCAAGCCGCGGTTTGGACACCACTGTCTAGAATAACAGGGAATTAATGTCATAATAGCTTCTATAAAGATGTTTTTATTTATCTGTGCTTCTGAACAAAATCCTAGTTCAGCTCTTTAGGTAGTAGTCAGTTTTCTGCTGAAATTTAGGCTTTAATGTTTCCATTTCTCATATTCTCTCTACTTCTTTTTTTTTTTTCCCACATTCAGCCTTGACCAAGCTCTAGAGACCAGCTCATGATGTGATGCTCGTTTATGTCTCTGTAACAGGTTTGCATCATTTGTGGTACTCATTTTTTATGGAATATTTTCCTTTCTGTTGCTATATATATTTTTTTTCTCCCCAGGGGCCATTTATTGAGTATTCTGTAAGATCTACTATTACATTTCTCCACTCCTATATTCCACCCTCCTCTCCCCCTCCCCCCACCCCCCACCTCACCATTATTTGCTCTCTTCTAGATTGTTACTAAGATTTTCCATTCTGTACGTTTCTTCCATGGCGTCAATCCATTCCCAAACCATTGGGCATTCTGTTTCCTGCCACTTCCTGGGTATCAACCTCTTGGCTGAATTCAATAGGTGAGGGACCAAGGATTCTTTATATTTTTTAACCCCTTCCTCTCCTCCATAAAAGAGAACCGTCCACGGATCTCTTTTAATTTTAATCTTCGTGATATCCTCCACCATTCCAAAAATGTTTTCCCAGTATCTTTTAACCTTAGGACATTCCCACCATAGGTGGGCCATTGTACCAGGGGATCTGCAGCCCCTCCAACAGTCAGCTGACTGTCCATTCTTAAATTTACTTAACTTTACGGGTGTAATATACCAGCCTGATATACATTTGAAATTCATTTCGGCCGTCCTGCTATCAACTGCCGAGGTGTGGGTTAGCTTTAAGATTCTATCTATTGTGCTTCTATCTCGCTGTGACCCTAGTTCCCTTTCCCAACTTTTAATAAATGGAGGTACCTCTGGCTCATCTAGCTGTAACAATATCTTATATAATTTAGATATAGTTCCTTTTGAATTTTCCTTAATGCATAGTTTTTCTAATTCTGAGAGTTGATCCACAGTTTTTATCGGTTGAGGTAAAGTTTGAATAAAGTGGTTTAGCTGCTGGTACCTCCAGTTATTAAATATCATGGGATTTTCTTTTTGTTCTAAATCCCTTAGTGTTAATAAGTGCCCTTGATGCATTACATCTCTTAGTTGTGCCCTATCATTTTTGACCCAATTCCCCCCCACCTCTACCTTCCCCGGTGGGAAATAATCATTATCCTTTAGAGCAATCAGAGGTGAATTAAAATTCTTGTCATTTTTTTTTTGTGTTAAATCCCATATTTTAAGTGCATATCTTGTAATTTCATGTGTGTCAGTGTCCATAGTCCTAAATTGGGGTGGGTTCCATATTATTTTATCCAATCTCGCCTTTGCTAGTGTGCTTTCTAAACTAACCCATCTTTTTTCCCTATTGTTTTTAGCCCATTCCACTACTCTCGACAAGATTATTGCTTCGTAGTACTTTTTAATATCTGGGACTGCTAGTCCCCCTTTATTTTTAGTTTGCCTAAGGGTCTGGAGTGATATCCTATGTTTCTTATTTCTCCATATATAATTCATAATTAGCTTTCTAAGGATTTGCAGCAGTTGTTTTGGTAGTTTAATGGGAATCATTTGGATCTTGTATAGAATTTTTGGTATCAAGACCATTTTGCAGAAATTAATTCGACCTGACCATGAAATTGACCTATTTTTTTACTCTATTTATCTCCCTTTTGATTTCTTCCAATAGTGGGACGAAATTAATTTCATATATTTTTTTTTCGGTATTTGCTAGCTGGATCCCAAGATATTTCAGCTCTTTTACCCATGGGAATTTATATTCACTTCTTAATATATGTGCGTCTTTCTTGGAGACCCCAATGTTAAGTATTTCGGTTTTAATAATATTTATTTTGAAGTTAAAGAATTCCCCATATTGTCTACATAAGTTTAAGAGATTCAGGATTGAGGATTTAGGGTTGGTTAGGTAGAAGAGCACATCGTCCGCAAAGGCAGACAGTTTATGCTCTTCATTTCCTATTTTGATTCCTGTTATTTCTGGGCATTTACGGATCCTAGTCAGTAGGGGTTCTATGGATAGTACAAATAGGAGTGGCGATAGGGGGCACCCCTGTCTTGTACCATTTTTCATTGTGAAAGAATGGGACAGGTCGCCATTGATTTTTATTCTCGCTGTTGGAGCTGGTATAGGGCTCCAATCCATTCTATCATCTTCTGCCCAAATCCCATGATTTCCAGGGTTTGTAGCATGAGTCTCCAGTCTACCCTGTCAAACGCTTTTTCAGCGTTGATCGACAGGAGTAGACTGGGGAGTCCTTGGCTTTTCATTTTATGGATCATAAGGAGCGCCCTTACCCCATTATCTCTCCCCTCTCTACCTTGGATAAACCCTGTCTGGTCTGGATGGATCAGACCCGCCATCTCTTGTTTAACCCTCTCGGCCAATACCTTTGCGAACAGTTTTAAGTCTGTGTTCAGCAACGATATTGGCCGATAACTCGAACATATCTTGGGATCCTTGCCTTCCTTTGGGATGATAGTTATGGTCGCCTCAGCGGCTTCTCTGCTAAGAATATAGTATTTTCCAAGGCCATTGAAATTGTGACATAATCGTGGGAGAAGAATCTCTTTAAATTGTTTATAGTATAGGGCTGTGAGGCCATCAGGGCCTGGGCTTTTACCCAATGGAGTGCCTGATAGGGCTATCTGTATCTCCTTTTCTGTTATAGGTCTGTCCATTGCTAGCACCCCTGTCGGGTTAACTGTTGAAAGTCCCGCTTCTTGTAGGAAATCTAATATTTTGTTTTGTTTTTCCCCTTTTTCCCATTTTTTCTGTTTGATTGCATATAGTTTTTCATAGTAGGCTCTAAATGATTCAGCTATATTTTTTGTTGTATATACCTCCTCTCCTTGTTCATTTTTAATTTTTTCAATGTAATTCTTTGATTTCTTTTTCTGTACCATCCTTGCCAGATGTTTGCTGGTTTTATTGCCCCACATATATCTTTCTTTTGCAATCAAGTGAAAATCTCTTTTTGTTTCCTGAAACAGGTGTTCTTTAAGTTCATTACGTTTGTTAACATATTCCAGATATAGTTCTTGTTGGGTTCTCCCTCTCTTATGTTTTTGTTCTAACTTAAATATCTTGGCTATTACATTATTCTTCTGGAGACTTTTTTCTTTCTTTCTCCTTGCTCCTTCAGATATCAGAGTACCTCTAATTAGAGCCTTGTGAGCATCCCATAATGTTGCTTTCGATATTTCGCTTGTATCGTTCAGTTGAAAATATTCCTCTAGTTCCTTTTTAACTCTGGTTAGGCTGGAGGAGTTTATCACTAATTCCTCGTTGAGTCTCCAAATTGAGGGCGGTCTCTGATTGCCTACGATATTTAGTGAGATACCTATTGGGGCGTGGTCAGATATGGAAATAGGTTCTATCCTTGCCCCCGTCACACATTCCAGTAAGCAATGGTCGGCGAGGATATAATCTATGCGTGAATAGCTTCCATGTACCGGGGAGTAAAAAGTATAATCCCGGGTCTCAGGGTTCAAAACTCTCCATATGTCTATCAATTGACTTCTGAAGAGACTATTTTTTTTTTTTTTTTTATTTCTTGACTGAGAGTTGTTGGTTTCTGCTACCTGGGCTGACTTATCTATCATAGGGTCCATGCAGAGATTTAAATCTCCTCCAAGTATGACCCTCCCTTTTTTAAACTCCTCTAGCTTCCTCAAAATTTCTATTAGATATGTTATCTGATGAGTGTTGGGGGAGTAGATGTTAACCAAAGTACATTCCATATCTTCTAGTTTTCCTTTAAAAAAAAAAAATCTCCCCTCGGAGTCTGTTTTAATCTATCTGAAATCTTACCCTCTTAGCTATTCCAATGGCCACCCCCCTGGCACGTTTTGACACGGTGTCCCCATAGTACCAGGTAGGATATTCCATTGAATGTAGCTTAATATTGGAATTTAATGTTAGGTGGGTTTCCTGAATAAAAGCGATATCCGTTTTCATTCTTTTCAATTCCTTCAGCACTTTATGCCTCTTAGCGTGGCTATTCAGGCCTTTTACGTTATATGATATACAATTTACTATCGGCATCTTTTCCTATCTTTTCTCTTCCCTTTTATTCCTCACTTTGACCTCTTCCTTATCCCTTTTCCTTTCTTTTCTGGCATTTGCTGCTTTTCCCTATGCCCTCCCCTTGCGACCCTCTTCCCAAATGGCCAACTGATGGCCTCTGAACCAAACATCTCCCCTTGGTTCCTTTTCCCCGGGGTGGGACCTACGCAAATTCCCCATCTAGGATATATGGGGGTAAAAATCAATTTTCCCAGGTATAGCAAGATAATTCCCCTCTCACACCCCTCCAAGACTCCCCCCTTTTGCTAACTCTCCCTCTTTAAGTCCATCCAGGGAGGTCTGGTAATTGAATATCCATTCAATTACAGAATTCACTTAAGTCTTCTGGAGACCGTAAGATCGCTGATTTTCCTTCTTTTGACCCTACTAGGCACGCCGGAAATCTTCAATTGTATTTTCTTATCAACTAGTTGTACTAGAAGGGGTTTTAAGAGTCGGCACCTAGAGAGGGTCTCTGCAGATAAATCTGCATATATCTGTAGGGTGGATCCTCCATAGGCTAGGGGAGGGTAATCCCTCAGTTTCTTCCATAGTTCGTCCTTCTCTCCAAAAGATGGACTCTCTCTATCCCAATAGGGTCTTCCGGTGTTTTTCCTAGTATCGGGTTTAATATTGTCCCCATTATTTTCCACAGGTCTTCATCTTTTTCTTTCTGGGACTGCTCTAAATCTCAAATTTTGTCTCCTAGATCTATTTTCCTGGTCTTCCAGCTTGTAAAGTATGTTCCTTTGTTGTATTTGTAACTGTGCAACTTGTTCCCTTAATGTGGTTAACTCTTGATCCTGGTTCTTCGATCGTTCTTCTAGCGCCTCCACCCTGGTAAGCAGGTGACCAAAATCATTTCTTAGGCTTTGTATTTCTCCCTTTATCGCATTTTCCAGTTGCAACAGCATCCTTTCCATATCCCTATTTGTTGGAATTTGTTCATCGAGTCTCTGATACTCCATTTTACTTGTCTCTGAGTCGTTCTCGCTAGTCCCCTCCTCTCTAGATTCCTCCATTGTTCCCCTTTGGGTTGGGCTGAGAGCTTTTTTTTCCTCTATCTTTTTATCTGCTTTCGCTTGTAGTGTCTTTGGAGAGCCATAATTTTTTTAACTTCCCCCTTTAGACCTGTATTGTTTAATGGAACTTGTAACCGCCGAGCTGCCTGGTGTTTTTTGTGTATCTCCCTTTGTCGATCTACTTGACATCCTGGACATAGTAGCCTTCGCCTTTCTGATTCTTTTCCCCAGTTTGACAATCTATTTTCTTCACCTCGGCTACTATTTGCTTTGTTACGCTTATTTATGGATGTTAGTAAGATGTTAGTAAGATGGCTGGGGGAGAGCGCTAAGCTTATGGTGAGGAGATGCCCACGATCCCTGGTGCTTTGTTTTACTCTAAGTTGGGCCCTTTGGCATATGGAGTCCAAGGGAAAAAAAGGCTTACTTGTGCTTAGTATATACCACTAGATAGAGGGTCCCCTTGCCAACCCTGGTATAACACACAGCTTGTCTATCGTACCTTATGATATTCTACGACCAAGCCTTTATTCCACCACGGTTTGTTCCTTAGTTTCTACTCCATCTACTGTAACACAGCCCCTTTTTTTTACTATTATTTTTTCCTATCTCCCCGCACCTAAATAGGGGGCATGTATAGAGGACGAGTAAACATAAGCTTACAACTTTTCCAACCCTTACATAGAGGAATATCTTTGGCTATCTGGAGAGGTCAGAGGGGCCGAAAGAATCTTTGTTATAAGAGCTATATCACGTAGTGTAAAACGTAGTGTATCACTCCTAAGGGGTCACCGCCAATCCACTTGATATCCCATATACTGAGAACCCCGAACTGCTGCTGCGACAAGATAGTAGTTGGTACTTCAGTTCACAGAAAAAGATGCGCTGTATACAGGTTCTGGCTACATGCAGGGAGAAATATAGCTTCAACTGGCTGTTTGGCCGTACTAATATTGAACAGATCTTATGGTAAACATAAATAATGCTTGCATGGTAGAGATATCTGCACACTTTTACCCTGCTGGGCGACTTTCAAGTAAAAAATAGTCACAGTACCTTCAGAGTCCACTACAGAGACTACCTGAACCGCACGGGGTAGGGAGATCGCCTGGAGGAAAGCTCTATCTGTGAGCGTCCGGTGCCTAAGTCTTGTGACGGCGTGGGGGTTGGTTGAGGAGACGAGACGCTGAACCTCCGTTGCATCCCGCGGTCTACATCAGCCGATGCAACGCCTGGGTTATTGCGAGCATCACTCGGTCCGGTGTCGGTGGTGATAGCCGCATCACCTCCGCGGCTCTGCTGTGACTCTGCCGTGCGCACAGCGCTCCCGATCGCTCACTCTCCACGGGGCTCCAGCATCCTCCGTAATGCAGCCATCCTTGCTTCCCTGGGGCTTAGCGCGCTTGGCGTTCATAGGTCCCACCCCCCCTGTGGTGTGTCACGTCCTCACGTACACGCCATCCCCTCGTTACGTCTCTCTACTTCTAAAAGCCTTTGAACTATCTCTAATGTAAGAGTAGCTTTTCAGTGGTTGGGTTCAAGGTGTTCAGATGCTGATAATCGGTATCTGGCTTAAGATCTCTTGAAATACTTTCAGAGACCTGGAAATATAGTTAAAAGACAAAAGGCTAATTTTCACCACACAGCATGTATTATTCTGTGTATACTGCATATATGCTGGTTTGTGGTGAGAACACGTGATGTTAAAATACAATGCAGTGCTTGCCTTTTTCTCCTTCTTTCTTCTATGTAATTCTATATCTGGCAGCGCCTTGTGGCTCATTTTGTGCGCTGAGCTTATTTCCCAGTGCACACCAACTCATTGCATTACTGTGCACTGGGCGCATAGACAGTGATAACATCTGCTGTTTTCTTGCATTGAGTATGTGTTGATGAAAGCAGATCAACATAGTTCAATTCAGTAGGTCTGAAGAAGCCCTAATATTTAGAGTGTTATTCAGTTTTTGTACTATTTTAATAACATCATAGAACTTTATTCCAGAAAGGATGAAAGCCAGATATGCATAATAGTGCATAATTCGGACAATTGCAAATAAGGGTCCTTTCACACGGAGCGGACCGTTTTTCGGTCCGCTCTGTGTGTGTCCGTCGGCTCAGTGGGGCTGTCTCTCCTCCGCTCTCCCCTATGGGGAATCGGATGAAAACAGACTGTTTGTCCTTCTTCATCCGATCCGTTCCCCTGGACGGAATAAAAATTGGGTTTTCTTCCATCCGAAAAACCGGATCCAGACGGACGCGGATCTTTGCGGACGTTAGCAAGTGCACCATCCGCTAACGGACGCGACCCCATAGGCGTCCATTACAAGTCCGTAAACGGACTTGTAAAAACGGACGAACGGAGGCGGACATGTGAAAGGGGCCTAATAGTTAAATAAAGAAAAGTAAATATTTTAATGCAATTTTTATGGCCTTTATATTATTTCAAAGCATTTTGACTAACTGGCTTGAGAAAACTTTCTTTGGAACTCTCTGCACCCTTGATTCTGAAACTGAAAGCAATGATCAAACTGTAATACAAAATAGACATATTGCGCTGAGATACAGTAAAGTAGCAATTATATTCATCTATTAAAGTGAGTTGGCTTTTGTATTTATTTTTTCATAAAATGTTTAATGTTGCATGTATTCAAACTTTACCTGTGGTGAGAATTGCTATCAACTAATGAGGCTATGGCTTTGTTATCAGCGACATTACATGTACAAATTATGCATGAAAAAAAGATTTTTAAGTGCTGATTTCATTAGAGAAAAGAACCCACTCCAGGTGTCTGGTTCACAAAAAATCTTCTCCTCAAATAATGGTGCTGGCTCATTTTGCGAAGTAGCATATAGAAAATAATTCAATCTGGATGGCCGCACTCCAACAACAATTTTTTTATTGGTTTTATTGGTGTGAAACATGTCAACCATTGATTTCATCTTTTGTTGTATGGTTTATACAACAAAAGATGAAATCAACAGTTGACATGTTTCACACGTAACTACTGGTGCTTATTTATGAGTAAGCACCAGTAGTTACTATGTGCAGAAAAAAAGAGGAACAAGGACAGGAGGGGCAGCGGGGGAGGCATTTACTGGAATCTACCTCTTGGATATTCCTCCTGCAGCAGCTACATGACAGTGGGAGGGAAATGAGGTAGAAGATGGCTTTTAGCTACTGCAGGAGGAAAATAAAGGAGATTGTCAGAAGACAGATTATTTAAAATAAATTCCCAGTAAGTGACTGGGCATTTAGATTTTGCCCATAGCAGTGTCCTCTGCCCCTTCACATCACCTTCACCCACAGTAGTGTCTTCCCCCCCCATAGCAATGTCCTTGACCACCTTTCACATCTCATCCCCCACAGTAGTTTCCACTGCCCCCCTCCTCCCGGCAACAGAGTCCTCTGTCCCCTCCCCCCATAGCAGTGTCCTCAGCCCCCTCATAGCAGTGTCCTCTGCTTCCTTAACTTCACCCCCACACAAGAATAGACAGTGTCTTACTTGCACATGTACACATGTACGTACACAGAGCAGAGATTGGAAGGCAACATAGTTCTGGATGGATGGCATGGGTGGGAGCTGCCGGAGTGACTTGTCATATTAACAAGCTGTTTGGTTGCTATTATTACGCTGTGTCCTAGCAACCAATTACCCGCTGGTTAACTTGAAAACGGTGTTCAAGCTACAAATATTGAACCGAACGTTAGAGCGAGAGCAATCATCTTGGCCCTAGACCTCCTCCGTAACCCCCTCCTCCGTAACTAAAAACATGTAACCAATAAAAATAATTAAAGCGTCGCCTATGGGGATTTTTAAATAGCGAACTTTGGCGCCATTCCACAAGTGTGCGCAATTTTGAAGGGTGACATGTTGGGTATCTATTTACTCGGCGTAACTTCATCTTTCACATTATGCCAAAACATTGGACTAACTTTACTGGGTTTTTTTTAAGCACAAAACTGTTTTTTTTTTTTTAAAACACGTGTTCAAAAAATTTCTGCGAAAATACCATGCGAGATAAAAAGTTGTAACGGCCGCCATTGTATTCTTTAGGGTCTTTGCTAAAAAAGCATATATAATGTTTTTTTTCTAGCAAAAAAAATATGATTTTTACATGTAGGAGAGAAATGTCAGAATTGGCCTGGGTGCTCCAGAACACCTGAGGCCCCGTACACACGATCAGACCGTTTTCCAGCGGACAAAAGTTTCCAAACATGCTTGAAAACATGTCCGCTGGAAACCTGTCCGCCGGACAGGTTCGATGGATAGTACACAAAATCATCGGACCAAAAACCTGCGCATGCTCAGAATCAAGTCGACGCATGCTTGGAAGCATTGAACTTCGTTTTATCATCACGTCGTTGTGTTCTACGTCACCGCGTTCTGGTCCGAGGGGATTTTGGTCCGATGGTGTGTACGCACATCAGACCACTTCAGCCTGGTCCGATGAAAACGGTCCATCGGACAAGTTTCATTGGACATGTCTGATCGTGTCTACGCGGCCTGATGGTGCTTCCTGCATGTTGGGCCTCTGTATGTGGCCACACTGTGTAAAAGTCTCACACATGGGGTATCACCATACTCGGTAGGAACAGCAAAATGTGTTTTGGGGTGTAATTTGTGGTATGCATATGCTGTGTGTGAGAAATAACCTGCTAATATGACAGAAACAAGATTTTTTTTTTCAGAATTTTTAGTTGTTTTTCTTTTATAGCGCAAAAAATAAAAAATCCAGAGGTGATCAAATACCACCAAAAGAAAGCTGTATTTGTGTGAAAAAAAGGACTGAGTAATTGTCATTCAAATTGTGAGAGCACCGAAAGCTGAAAATTGGTCTGGTTAGGAAGGGGGATTAAGTGCCCAGTGGTTAAAGGGGGCATCAGCTGGTGTCCTGAAGAGCTCTGTCCAGATGCTACTTAAAGGGACTTTGCTCTAATGGCTCTGCTACTACTTAAGCTGAAGTATACAGTTTGTTACAAAGTAGAGATAATTATTTCAATCCACAAAGTGTACAATATACAAAAAACTGCAATGTAATATAAC
Source organism: Rana kukunoris (assembly GCA_029574335.1). Lineage (NCBI taxonomy): Eukaryota > Metazoa > Chordata > Amphibia > Anura > Ranidae > Rana > Rana kukunoris. The sequence continues at coordinate 575,249,004 of CM056049.1, read as the reverse complement.
AGGGATATGCAATTAGCGGACCTCCAGCTGTTTCAAAACTACAAATCCCATCATGCCTCTACCTCTTGGTGTCATGCTTGTGGCTGTCAATCTTGCTATACCTCATGGGACTTGTAGTTCTGCAACAACTGGAGGTCCGCTAATTGCATATCCCTGTAATATAGTGTCCATCAAAATGAAACAATAAAGATGTCATAAGATGAAAGGACACATCCCAATGGAAATCTCCAGGTAATGATGAAATACATATGCGCTTACCGGAACCGTTGTATCCGAATATCATACGGCAGCGGAACAATCAAGCTTAGGATGTCCCACAGGGGTATCAACGAGAGTCCAGAAGAAAGTGGAGTCTACCTCATTGGCAATCAAATGTCATCAACCCAGGAAGGGTGGATAGGCCTGATGTTCATCGGCCACTGATTACTCCAATACTAGAGATCCTGATAGACCGTGGGTATGGCAATCATAGAGATCCACCAAACATCTAAATGTGATCCGGTTCAGACAAGCAAAGACCCTGACATGGGTACTAAAAACCAACTGGAGAGAACTCAAAAAGCATATCTTTCACAAATTCAAAAAAGGGGGCTCCAATGGTGTAGGTCATAAAGAGGTTTTAATAATAAAAACCAGCATACATAATAAAAAAAAAATTATCACAGTTTATAATTCTTAAAAGCAATATGGGGAGCAAAATTTGCATTTAGAATTTTGCTCCCCATATTTATTTTAAGAATTATGAACTGTTGGACTTTTGACTACTAAAATGTCTCTAAAAACAAAGGGAAAGGGCTGGAGGGCTGCAAATGGCAGCAACATGTCGGGAAGAGCATGGCAAGTACTCTGAAAATAAATGTGGATAGGGAAATAACTTAAAATAACATTAAAAAAAATCATTTTGACCTAGGAGGACGAGGTCCATATGGAGTAGGAGGTTGAGGTGGCGGTGGATGTGGCGGTGTAGGTGGAAGCGGCGGTAGAGGAGGAGGAGGTAGCCAACACAGCAGGTTTTGGTTTTTAATTGATTTCTTTTTTAAATTAGGGTAAACCCCAAAAGAGTGAGAAAGATCTAGGGTTGCTACCTCATCCCTTTAAACCTGAACACACAGTAATTACACAGATTCAGGGGCTAATTTACTGTCGATAAGGCACCAAGTGAGTTTAATTAGCAGCACTTTAATCAGACAGAGAACCTGTGTAATTAATATGTTTTTGCTTTTAAAGGGATGAGATGGCAACCCTAGAAAGATCAGAAAAAAAACAATGGCTGGGTAAGGCCGGCCCGGTGTCTATTCTGCACAAGGTACGGACAAGAACTCTGGGATCCATGCCTGGTTCATTTTATGCACTGGCCAATCATTAGTAGGCATGGTTGTGATGGCTTCCTAGTCACAGTAGTAAAACAAATGGTGATTGGCTGCCGTGCAGCACGCTGTAACATAGCCGAACTCCGAACCCGAACCCAAGATTTTTCCAATTATTCGGGTTCGGGTACAAAAAAAACCAAAGTCCGTACGGAACCCAAACTTTACAGTTCGGGTTCGCTCAACCCTACATACTACTTATCTTTGGAGTATCCCACTCTTGTGGCACTGAATGTGGCAGGCTCTCAACCATTTGTTTGTCATACTACCACTATAATCAATAGGAGACAATATCTGATATGTAGTGTCTGATGTATTAAAATGCTGGCTGCACATTAATTATGAATGAGGATAAATACAGAAATATAACTTGTCTTGATTTCCACTTTAAGTTTATTTTTTTTATTCAAAACTCCAGTTGTATGCAAAGTACAATCTTTTACAGACATTTTGCCCTTGCAATGCAGTAAAATGCAACCTTAATAAGGGACATTTTCGAGATTCAGGTGTTATTTTTAGAGCATCAGCTTTGGGGAAGGCAGTTTTGCAGTTTATGATGTGATGTATAGAGGACAGCAACATTCCATCTAATGTCATTTCCACTGTTAAGGGAAATATTGCTCTTTGTTCAAAGTCATCAATATGTCATGTTCACTATCTCATCACTTAATAGAGCTGCTGTCACTCACAACTCCCAATGTCGCATTGTCTTTTCCCCTAGCAACCAATTATTGCCTAAAGTGTATGGTGTACTAGTGTCTGGTGCCTGTGTTTGGTACATTATATAAAGGTTAAAGCAGCAATAAAGCTAAAGTCAGTATGTTTTACTAGAAGATTTCAGTATAATTACAGCTGAAGTAGTATAATGCTGTATTTAGGTCAGCATGGTCTGAATATTTAACCTGGCTAGTGTTAACAGTAATGTCTACAAGGATTGGGAATTGAATTACATGGCAGATGTGAAAGCTGTTTGGGGGTCTAAGGCAAAAAAATAAATAAAAATGTGGACTTTTGATTACTTTATTAAGTCCACATAACTGGAATATTGTTGTATATTGTAGACCTTGGATACCTTTTTTCCTTCTTGTTATATGAACCTCTGAAGTATGCTTTAAGTGGACCTTGCAGTACAATGCAAGGTCTCGTTTTAGTTTCTGGGCCCCCTCCCCCTGTAAATAATTATTGGCTATAGTATATACAAAAACGTACATTATGTATTGACATTGCTCTGTTTTCTGCATTGCTGAGAGTGACGTCACCATTTCTGTGAATATTCCTTAGGAATGCAGATATTAGTTAGGCTCCAATCATTACCCTTTCCATTTTTTTCCCAATGCATTGCTCATTGGAACCCAGGGCCGGCCTTAGGTGTTCAGGCGCCCTGTGCAAGCTAATCCTGTGGCGCCCACAGGCGGCCCCCCGATATGGAGGTGTCATACAAACACACACACGCCTTGCAGGGATCAGTCGTGGTCCCGGGTCCATAGCCCGACAGAGCGGAGAAGTCCAAGCAGAGAGTGGAGCTCAATGGAACAATTGTATGTATAAGACTTGTGACTTCACCCCCACCCCACCAGCCATTGCTCCTTGTGTGCGGCTCGCCCCTCCCTAATCCCCTGGCCAGGCTCCTCCCCCTATATCTGGTAAATACAAAGGCCGCTTTCCAGGAACTTTCCAGGAATCAATTCACGTGACCGAGCATTACTTCACCGTCCCGCTGCTGCCACCTCTGTCCACTTCTAAGAAGCAACAGCAACAGCAAGCCATTTATCTTCTGTGGGTCAGCGGTAGGATCGTTAATCATACTGTGCGGAGAAGTCACACTTTTCCACCTACACGGCTCACATTCTGCAAGCTGTGATGCAGCAAGGTGCCCCTGTTGCTTATGACGCCCTGTGCGGCCGCACAGCTCGCACACCCCAAAGGCCGGCCCTGTTGGAACCAATAGAAGCCCATCAAAATGCATATCATTGTCATGCATTTTAATGTAGGATGCAAGATGCAATTCATTCTATTTTACTGCACATCAATGCAGGTCATAATGCATGTCAACACACATCAACATACACTATTGTGCAAGCTGTGCCCAAAATAAGGCAATGGGTTGCTTACTACTAGTGTTGATTACTGACCTAATATGCCCTATTGTGCACTGTGTATGTGTGTGGAGGTGGCTGTCTTGGTACTGGCAGATTTTGCTTTCTCATGTCAGAGACTCAAGCAAGAATACGGAGCAGCACAGCACTGGCATTACCAAGTCTGATTTCAAATCTTGTGAGACTAGCAGTCAGAGGCATCAGTGTTATGAATCTCACACTGTAGGTATACAGCAGAAGATATACTGTGCATAAGAAAATAGACAAGGGAGTGCATAGACACACTCGCATAACATAAAGTGCTCTGCTTTTTTTCCAAGAAGAATTCAAGACAAAGGGTACATTTTTCAGGGTATTGCTTGGACACCTTATAATATAGAAAAATGAAATTTATTGAAATCAAAGCCACTTTAAATGGTTCCAGACCACCTTCCGCACATTTAATGCAGCAAGGCGGCTCAGCTGCGTGAAACCACGAACCTGGGCAGTAGCTCTGGGGGGCGCGCACGTGCCGCCGGAGGCATGATTGAGCGGTGATTGGCCAGAGGGGGAGCCAATCAGTGGGTCCGGTGGACCCAGTGTCCGATAACCACCAGCGATCATCCCAGAAAGAGGCAGATTGCTGTTCTGTTAAAAGGAAAGAAAGAGATCTTGTGTTTCTGCTGCGGTAACATGGATCTCTTTCTTTCCCCAGTCATACCATCCCCACACAGTTAGAAAGCACCCTTTGATCGCCCCTGGTGTTAACCCCTTCCCTGCCATTGTCAGTACAGTAACAGTGCATATTTTTAGCACTGCACTGTACTAAAAATTGCTGATTGTTGCCATTACTATTAAAAGAAAAATAAATTCCATAAAAATATTCCATCATTTGTAGATGCTATAACCTATAAACTAATCAATAAACACTTATTGGGATTTTCTTTACCATATGTAGCTGAATACATATTTGCCTAAATTGATGAAGAAATTAGATTTTTTAAAATTTTTTTTGCATATATTTTCTAGCAAAATATATACATATTTTCTTAATTGTTGCTCTTTTTTTTTTTTATAGCGGAAAATTTTAAACTGCAGAGGTGATCAAATACCACCAAAAGAAAGCTCCATTTGTGGAAAAAAATGACATAAATTGTCTCAATGTCAACCAGTACCCAGAGTATATAGTAAGGCATTTAAAGCCAACCAAGTTATTATAAACAAGCTTTCATTCACCTCTGCAACGGCAGGTACTATGAAAAACATGTTTCTTTTGATAAAAAAAAACAGTTTCATTAATAAAAAAATAACAAAACAGTGAATTTAGCCAATTTTTTTGTATAACGTGAAAGATGATGTTGAGCCGAGTAAATAGGTACTCAACATTTTTTTTTTTATTGTTTGTTTTACTTATTTTTTTCCCATTTCTCTTTTACTTTTTTTTAATCACTTTTATTCCTATTACAGGGAATGTAAACTTCCCTTGTAATAGGAATGGTGCATGACAGGTCCTCTTTATGGAGAGATGCGGGATCAATAAGACCCCACATCTCTCCTCCAGGCTGCAAAGCATGAGATTAAAAAAAATTCACGATCTCATGCTCATCAGCCCCGATTCCCATAGACACACTCCTAAACCTTGTGAACAGCCTTCCCAGAAGAGTTGAAGCTATTATAGCTTAAAAGGGAGGGCCAACTCAATATTGAACCCTACTGACTAAGACTGGGATACCATTAAAGTCTATCTGCGTGTAAAGGCAGGCGTCCCAATAGTTTTGGTAATATAGGTTAGATAAGTGTTAGGTTCTCCCAAGTCTCCCATCAACAGGGATGCTTGTGTGACATCAGCCTCAATTTTTTAACGTCCATAGACTGGTCAGAAGTGCAGTTTAGAATACAGGCTAATAATGTCATAGATAAAAGATTAAACTGAATCTGGGTGCCCTGGCTTGATAATAGACCAGTTACCAGCCAATACTAAGCTGTTGTTTTTTATTGAGGAGCGAAAACGACATGGTTAAACCCATCAGCAGGAAAGAATTACAGTGTATAAGTATTCTTACCATTGGGAATATTAAACAAGATAAATTTGGATCAGGGGATGAAAGCCTTTAATGACAGAAAACAATTATTTTTTCAATGCTCTTGTAAAAGAAGAAGATCTCAATAGGCTATTTATATGATCCATTTCTGTCCTTTTTCCTTTGTTATACCATCATTGGAATTTTGTATTATAATAAAGTTTTTGATGTTGTTTTTGTACAAACTTGAAAGAATTTTACATTAATGTCGTGTGTGCATTAGTGTTATGTGTTGTCCTTACTTTGAATACTGGGGTTTAGGATGTTGTTGTCTCTATAAATGCACTGTAAATGGAGCAGTGAGAGAATAGCACGTTTATCTTGTAGAAATAAGCAGGAAGTAACCAGCTGAAGCATTACATGATAAAACCACTAAATGAGGTATAATCAGTGCTTCTATTTTAAGATGTATTTATGCACTTGAATCTAGAAGCACATAGTGTTCGGGAACTACTTGACATAAAGAACAAAACCAAATAAATGCACTTGAGACTGAAACAATGTGACAACCTCCATTTAAAAGGAGACTGGAGTAACAAGTAGAAGAATCACAAAGATGAGCTGGAAATGGAACGATTGCCTTTCATATTACCAAGTGTAGCAAACAGGAAAGACAGTAAATATCATGACATTGCATTCATGTAGACACTAATTATTTTGTAAGAAGCTAAAGTTTTGTAGCATTCTTACTGGTTGTGGTTGTTGGGAAGATTTTCAGACAGATAACAAAGATTGCAATTTAACCACTTAAGACCCGGACCAAAATGCTGCTAAAGGACCTTGTCCCTTTTTGCGATTCGGCACTGCGTCGTTTTAACTGACAATTGCACGGTCGTGCTACTTGGCTCCCAAACAAAATTGGCGTCCTTTTTTCCCCACAAATAGAGCTTTCTTTTGGTGGTATTTGATCACCTCTGCGGTTTTTATTTTTTGCGCTATAAACAAAAATAGAGCGACAATTTAGAAAAAAATGCAATATTTTTTACTTTTTGCTATAGTAAATATCCCCCCAAAATATATATATATTTTTTTTCCTCAGTTTAGGCCGATACGTATTCTTCTACCTATTTTTGGTAAAAAAATCGCAATAAGCGTTTATCGGTTGGTTTTCGCAAAATTTATAGCGTTTACAAAATAAGGTAAGTTTTATTGCATTTTTATTATTTTTATTTTTTTTACTACTAATAGCGGCGATCAGCGATTTTTTTCATGACTGCGACATTATGGCGGACACTTCGGACAATTTTGACACATTTTTGGGACAATTGTCATTTTCACAGCAAAAAATGCATTTAAATTGCATTGTTTACTGTGAAAATGACAGTTGCAGTTTGGGAGTTAAACACAAGGGGGCGCTGAAGGATTTGTGTGTTCCCTGCGTGTGTTTACAACTGTAGGGGGGTGTGGCTGTAGGTGTGACGTCATCGATCACGTCCCCCTATAACAGGGGTGACGTGATCGATGCTGCGGCCACAGTGAAGCACGGGGAAGCCATGTTTACACACGGCTCTCCCTGTTCTTCAGCTCCAGGGACCGATCTCTGCACTCCAGCGGCGATCAGGTCCGCGAGTCCCGCAGTCCCGGAGCTTCAGACCGGGTCACGGGAGCGCGCCGCGGGCACGCGCCCGTGACCCACGGCTGGGTACTAGAAACCAACGTAGATATATGTTGATGTACCCAGCCGTGCCATTCTGCTGACGTAAATGTTCAGTAGGCGGTCCTTAAGTGGTTAATCAAACTATATATTCATAAACAGAAATATTAAATGTAATTTTTTAAATAAAGCTTTCAGAAGTACATGAATATGCCCTAATACAGTATAAGTTTCCTGTAATCCTATATACAGCAACGTTATTACTGTGAGAGGGAGGGGTGGTGCTGTCAGCCATTCAGTCTACTGCTTTGGGGCTCTTGAACACTACATACCTGAGCCCATTCAACGTAATGCACAGACAATTTCTTTAGCCCATGAATGGCTGTGTGCAGCTGTACTCATCTATATAGTGGTGCTTTTGGAAACACGAGTACAGCGTACAAGCATGTTCAATGATAGCATTATTCTGGGCTTGGGTGGCCTAATGCGCAAGAGCCTGTGCAGTCAAACCATCACTGGGACCTTACTGACAGGAGGAGAGAGCGGAATTAACAGTAATGGCCTCAGAGTGAGAATGTTTCTTTACTGTCCAATTAGCAGGTTTAAAGGGGTTGTAAATGTTTGTTTTTAATTTTCTAAATAGGTTCCTTTAAGCTAGTGCATTGTTATTTCACTTACCTTTTCCTTCTATTTGCCTTCTAATTTTTTTTTTTGGCTGAATTTCTCACTTCCTGTTTCCCCTTAGTAAGCTTGCCCCCGTCATCTGGCTGGGGGTTAGTCAACCAGAACAGCTTACTGAGGAGGAACAGGAAGTGAGAAATTCGGACAAAGAAAACAAAGAAAAAAACATTTAGAAGGGAAATCGAAGGAAAAGGTAAGTGAACCAACAATGCACTAGAAAATAAAAAACAAACCTTTACAACCCCTTTAAGTGGGTTGTTGACCATGACTAGGATAAGCCACACACTTTGTTTTGCTTTACTGTAGGGTGAGGGTTCTGGATTATAAGGCTTGTCAAAGTTATAATCCCATTTGAAGGTAAATGGTCTGCATACATTTCTTTCAACTGTTTATTTAGCTGCTTGCCTGGAATTCTAATTTAAAGCTGAAGATTAGCTATAAAAAAAATCCTACAATTTTAGTCACATTACTTACCTGTAATGAAGTAAATCCCATGTTGTGCAAGCAGCTGGATCTGGGAGAAATGTGCTGTGCAGGTATGATCCATCCTTGTCCTGTCTCTGAACTTCTAGTACTACAATGTACAATGTACTACTTACTTAGGTACCCATCCGGTTGGACTTGTGCCCCTTTTGGTGAACAAGGCCATAATTGGTAGGGACTTCCCTAAGTTTTGGGAACTGTGGGATCATCCTGACTCGATCACAGTAACTGACTCAGTGGCAGAGCCAGAACTCTTGGCCAGCACCAACAATGTGGGTTCAGGAGACTCCTCCCAGGGTTCCCTGGTTTTTCTTTCTCAGTTTTGGCAGGAGAGCTGGAGGAGTCTGAGGAAGTCCCCACAACCAGTGAAGGTGGACAGCTGTCTGCTGACTCTGAAGCCGCGTACACACGGCAGGGAACCTCGACGGGCAGAACACATTGTTCCGCCCGTCGAGGTTCCCTGCCGGCCGTCGAAATTGGCGACCCGCCCGTCGGGAATGGCAACCAGCCATTCTTCCAGGCGGGCCGTCGAGCAAATAGAGAGCGTGCTCTCTATTTCTGCTCGACGGGCTTCCCGACGGGAAGCTCGCCGAGACCGTACACACGGCCGAGGTCCTCGCTGGAATGCACATTCCAGCGAGGTTCTCGCTGGTTTTCAGCGAGAACCTCGGTCGTGTGTACACGGCCTGAGGCTACATTAGAGTTTGCTGACCTTAATGCGCACAAGGAACACTTTTGTACCAAGCAGAGAAAAGACCCTTGCCAGGGCCTAAGAAAATGTAGTAGTAATTAATTGATGTACCTGTAGAACTAGGGGACAGACCCTGTTTTCCTTATTTCAGCAGCAATGAGGATTTACTGTATCGTGTATATAAAAAGAATGATGAAAGTGTTGAACAGTTGGTGGTCTCTAAGCCATACAGACAGGTGGTGTTGGAACTTGCCCATGGGCACTTGCTAGGAGGTAATTTTGGGGTTAAGAAAACCACTAAAGGGGTGTTGTGCAGGTTTTACTGGCCCGGGATACAGAAAGATATTGAGAATTATTGTCAATCATGTCGTGTGTGTCAAATGTCAGCCCTATTACCCAAAGTCCTTTAGTGCCCTTACCCATTATTGAAGTGTCCTTTGAGAGGATTGCCATGGACCTTGTGGGTCAACTCCCTAAATCTGCCCAAGGTCATCACCATTTTCTTGTAATCATGGAATATGCTACCCGTTACCCCGAAAGCAGTTCCCTTATGCACTGTATCTGCTAAGAACACCGCCAAAGAGTTGTTTGCGGTGTTCAGTCGTGTTGGGATCTCTAAGGCGGCGTACACACGACCGAGCTTCTCGGCAGAATCCAGCGAGAAGCTCGCTGGCATCCATATTCTGCCGAGGTTCTCGGTCGTCTGTACACTTCCGACGAGCTTCCCGTCGGGAAGCTCGTCGAGCCAAAAAAGAGAGCACGCTCTCTTTTTCCTCGTTGTTAATGAGGACTTTGGCTCAATGAGCTTTTCCGACCGCTCATCGGGAACCTCGTTGGGCGGAACGATGAGTTTAGCCCGACGAGGTTCTCGTACGTGTGTACGCGGCCTCAGGCCTTGTACACACGATCAGAACAGTCTGATGAGACTGGTCTGACGGACCGTTTTCATCAGACAACTCTGAACTTGTCTAATGGTCTGATGTGCGTACACACCATCGGACCAAAATCCGATCAGACCAGAACGCGGTGACGTAGAACACAACGACGTGCTGAAAAAACGAAGTTCAATGCTTCCAAGCATGCGTCGACTTGATTCTGAGCATGCGCAGGTTTTTGGTCAGATGCTTTTGTGTACTAACCATCGAATCTGTCCGCCGGACGGGTGTCCTTTAGACAGGTTTTAAAGCATGTTTTAAAACTTTGGTCCGACGGACAACGGTCTGATGGGCCGTACACACCATCAAACTGGTCCGATGAAACTGGTCTGCAGACCAGTTTCATCAGACCCGTCTGATCGTGTGTACAGGGCCTAAGGAAGTCCTTACAGACCAAGGCACCCCATTTATGTCATAAATAACTAGGGAATTGTGCAAGTTATTTAAAGTGGTGGAGTTGCAAACCTACGTGTACCGCCCTCAAACTGATGACTTGGTGGAACACTTCAATAAAACATTAAAGAGTATGTTAAAAAAGGTTGTTGACATGGATGGGAAAGACTGGAACTTCCTGTTTCTGTACTTGATGTTTGCCAATATGGAGGTACCCCAGTCCTACGGGGTACTCTCAATTTGAGTTGCTTTATGGGAGACACCTTAGGGGGCTTTTAGACACAGCCAAGGAAACCTGGGAGGGGGAGCAGACACCCCACAAAAGTGTCATTGAGCATATTGCTCAAATGCAGGATAGGATTGCAGCAATCATGCCTTTGGTAAAAGAACAAGCAGCTCAACAGAGAATATACGTCTCCGTGTTTTGTCACCTGTGACAGGGTCCTGGTGTTAGTCTCCACTGTGGAAAGCAAGTTCATGACTAAGTGGCAGGGTCCCTTTAAAGTAATTGAAAGAGTTGGGGAGGTCAATTACAAAGTGTATCAACCAGGTAAAAGGAAGCCTGAGCAAATATGCCATATAAACCTGTTAAAGGTATACTGGCATTGACTGTGAGGTCCTCCCTTCCTGTAATGCCTGAGTCCCCTCTGGTCCCTGAGGTCACAATTCCAGACACCCTGTCTTATTCCCAAAAACAGGAAGCTAGAGAGTTCCTGATAAGGAATAGAGTGACATTTTCAGAGTTACCTGGTACGACTTCAACGGTTCAGCATGATATTGTTACTGAACCTGAAGTCCGTCTCAAGCTCAAACCATACCGAATTCCCGAAGCTAGAAGAAAGAACATCAGTGATGAAATTAAAAGGATGTTGGAGCTAGATGTTTTTGAAGAATCCAATAGTGACTGGTCTAGTCCCATCGTGTTAGTCCCAAAACCTGATGGCACTTGGAGGTTTTGTAATGAAATCAGAAAGCCTAATGCAGTAACAAAGTTTGACACTTACCCAATACCCAGGGTAGACAAACGTATAGACCGACTTGGCAAGGCCTGATATCTGACCACTTTGGATTTGACCAAAGGATATTGGCAAATACCGCTGACTAGTAGCGCCAAAGAGAAGACTACATTTGTGACCCCGGAGGGATAGTTTCAGTATAAGAAAATGTCTTGTGGGTTGCAAAATGCCCCCGCAACATTTCAGAGGGTCATGGACAGGACCTCACTGCCAGTATGCAGCAGCTTATCTTGACGATATAGTGGTACATAACACTGACTGGGAGTCTCATTTGCACCATGTCCAGGCTGTCTTTGATTCCCTCTTCAAAGAAGGTTTTACAGTGAATCCTGGTTTAGAGGAAGCCAGGTATTTGGGCTACAGAGTCAATATTCCTCAAGTGAATAAAATAGAAGCTGAAATGTGCATTTTCACCTTTGATTACTATTCTTAACTATTATCTTATTATCAAAATATAATTACCTTTCATCGGCCGATTCCCTTGCCTCATATCCAAACATCTCTATGCATAGGGAACCCAATGATTGACACAAGACAAGTTGCTCTACAATACATTGTTCCACTTTTATTATCCCTGACATGATGTTAATTATGGATAAAACATGGGTGTTACCGGCCACCTTCCACCAATAGGGGTACATATTCAAAAGACACATTTCCTTTTTAACATACAATCAACCAATCACAGTCATTAACTTTTTATCTAAGCAAACCCATCATGTCCCATTATTACTATGTCAGATTTAAATGCAGACATCTCATGACACACACGTAAATTCCTATGTCTGGTTTAATTTTCAACACAAGACCCATTTATACAACAACACATATTTTTTACTTAATCAGCAAAGTGATAACTTTTAAAGACGCAGTTCGTGTATTAGATTACAAAACACAAGGGGGCTTTTTCATGACCCTTTCAGAAGCCATTTTCCTGCAAACAAGAAGCAGGTCAGGGCCATTCTTGGGGTATTATAGAAGGTTTATCTCAAATTTTGCAACTATAGGCTACCCCATGATGGACCTTACGAAAGGGAAAGACTTTGTAATGGTGTAATGGTCCCCAGTGGCAGAAGAATCTTTCCAAGTCCTGAAGAAGGCTCTTTGTGCATAGCCAGTACTTGACTCCCCCGATTTCTCCAAAGACTTTTTGATGTAGTATCGGGGCCAGTATTTTCACAGGTACCCAATGGGGAAGAACATCCTGTGGTGTACCTAAGAAGAAAGCTCAGTGGTCATGAGAAAAAAGTATGCAGACATAAAGTGGGCTGTGGATGCACTAAGGTGCTATTTGTTAGGGTGCCAGTTTGAGTTAAAAACTGACCATGCTCCCCCAAAAGAAGGCTAATAGATGGGTAAACCAGTGGTTTTTAGCGCTACAGGATTACTCCTTCACTGTAAAACACAAGCCCATTGTTGAGAAGGGGAATGTACAGTAAATGCCCTGTCCCATGTTCACTCCAGTTGGGCCACAGGTATTCCAAACCTGGGATTGAAACAAGGGAGGGGGGATATGTAGCAGAGCATCCCAGAGTAAGCCCAAAAAAAAAACTGTTTGGGGGTTTATACCTCTCCCAGGCTCCTCTCATACACGTTTAGGGATCTTTGATTCATGGTCCAGTTGAGGTCTCGGTCCTCTTCTCCCAGTCTAATTTAGGCTCACCTGAGACAGACAGCCTTTGCTCTTAGTCTGGGAAACACAGACAACACTGGTCTGCGAGAGCAAAAGGTTGGTAAAAAGCTGTTAAGCTGTTTCTGTGGAAGCTGACAAGCTTTAGGCTTGCTCAGAGTGGTAGTTAGGACTTGTATATAGACTCGTATATAACACAAATAAACACTGCACTGTTTGTCACTAACACCTTTGATTTGGTATTTGTGACTGAAAGACTGCTCATCCCAGGGAACTTTGTACCTGCTACCGGTCCCCCAGTTTACAGGTGACATAGGATTTTAAAATGATAAAGATGTATCTAATCCACGCATTGCACCCATACCAAAAAACTTTGTGTCAACTTCTTTAATTCATCGTTTTTTTACTCCTGAATGTGTCACATAGAACTGATTACTAAAATTAGAAATGGATGAATATATATATTTAAAGTGACTCTGTCAGCCTGGTGCCCAACCTGCATTCCGGAAGCCACCTACGGTCCCTTGGATCATGGCACTTGCAGACAGAAGTCTATGGGCCAGATTCAGGTAGAGTTAGGCTGGAGTATCAGTGATACTCCAGCCTAACTGTCACTTTAAGCCGGCGTTCTTGTTTTCTGTAACCAGAAAACAAGAAACGCCGGGTTGGAGTTCCGATGCGAGCGGCGTAATTGAATTTCGCCATCGCAACTTTAATTTAAAAATGGCGCCGGGGGCGTTCCCGCTGATTAACGCCGAAATATGTTAATCAGCGGGAATCGGCAATTCACGATCGTATTCGGGCGCGACGCAGTGACTTTCCGACGTTTCCGTAAGCGATACGCGGCGTAAAGATAAAGCAGCCCCCTAGTGGAGTATCCTATGTTAAGTATAGCCGTCGTCATTGCGTCGAATAAAAAAAAATTTGCGTCGCTTGCGTAAAACGTCCATGAATGGGGATTTGACGTCATTGACGTTCACTGACAGAATTTGGAGCATGCGCACTGGGATGCATTGACAGTCGACGCATGCGCAGTACGTTCGCCGCGGGATCGCGCTTGGTTTAAATAATTCACGCCCCGTACCCGCCCAATTTGAATTCCGCCGGCTCATTTGCGATACGTTGCCGCAACTTTAGGCGCAAGTGCTTCATGAATAACAGCACTTGCTCCTAAAATTTCGCCAGAGTAACGTAAATGAGAAACGTTACTCCAGATTAAAGATGCTCCCATCTACCTGAATCTGGCCCTATGTTTTCCCTTTCCTAGATGCTTACTCAAGGCAATGAAACATATTCTGTAGCCTACATTTCAAATGAGACATATTCTGTAGCCTACATTTCATCAATAATATGGAATAATTTCTTTTTTTCTCCTCTTTTAATGTTTTTTTTATTTTTTTTATGGATCTTGAGATAAATATTAAATGTAATCTATGTAATCTGTAATCTATGATGTAATTAAACGTCTCCAGCCCACAACTCCTATAGCATGTTTGATCGTGTGTGGTATCTGACAATTTAATGTAGCATTTCTGCAATCACTGGCCATCTTTTAGCATTCCTGAAGTCTCTGATTGTCTCCTTTTGCATGTCTTCATTCTCTGACAGCTTTCTCTGGCAAGAAATTGACTGAATGTTTTGTGCAATTGTTTTGGCAATGTCAGAGGTCACAACTGACTACTACTATGCTAACAAAAGACTGCATATACTTACCTTTCAAGAGATCCGTTGAAAAGCCACACCTCGTGCTCCCCAGGCCACCGCAAGCACTCTCATACTTATGGGAGCGTTAATAGCTGTATCTCCTGTTGGCTCATACATCACTACAGAACATGTGAGACTGTAGAAGGAACTGCACCAAGCATTGGGAGAAGCAGATATCCACCCCATCCAACCGGTTAAATGCTTAGTTGCAGAAGATGGTGGTCACCTGTAAAGCATATGTTTATATATATATATATATATATATATATATATATATATATATATATATATATATATATATATATATTAGGGCTGTTACTGATCAAAATTTTTGTGTTTGATTAATCGTTTTTTTTTTTTTTTTAACGATTAATCGACTAATTTCGATAAATTATAACACACATACAGATCCAACTACTTTTAGCTAATCTCCTTGCAGGCCGATTCCCAGTGCAGCTACCAACAACTTGAAAAATGGATAGTAGGATACAAAAAACACACAAAGGCAGCGCTCGATGGGAATAGCTTTAAAACTTTTATAGTCTTCAAGTAGGTAACCAAATAAATATTGCATTGGAGATAAAATCGATGTAGCTACATAAACTGTAAAAATGGTGCGAGTAATACCAAACGGTACCAAAAGCAGTCATAAAAACATGTAGCTAAGTATGATACTGGTATAAAAATGTGTACAGCGATACCACTGCTGAATCCAGATGAGGAGAGGTTAACATCAGTCCATCAGCATATAGATGTCCCGTGAAGGGAACTATCACAACTCCCAGTGGATGACTGTAGAATACCAGGTTGATAGGGGGGAAGTGATAGAGGGAAGTGTAACAACCCTTGCATGTGGCAGATAGTAAGGTCCCACCGGCATGCAGATATGAAGGCACATCAAAGGAGCCCTTCAGATGGACACGGCAAGCCCCGCCGGTGTCCGTGACGTCACCGGATCTCCGACGGAACTTCCTGAAGGCCCGAAAGCTGGTGGAGAGGTGAGTACCAATCAAAAGAATTTTAATCGATCAAAAAAATTAAAGATTAATCGATTAATTAAAAGTTAATTTGCACAGCCCTAATATATATACTGTATATACTGTATATATATTATATGCAGTCTTCTTTTAGCAGGTATGTACTTACAGGCTGAGTGAACAACACCAGGTATAATAAGGAAGTGTTGTTGAGATGAAGTTTAAGCCATTCAGGATAGCCTGGTTATTATTCAGTCTTTTTCTCGTGTCAGATAAAAATAGGACATTAAATAATTCATAACTCTGTGCACGATTTGTGTTTGTTGCCAATTATTTTGTTTTTGAATTTTTACTGTGTCACTCCTATGCCCTTTTCTTGGCTTACATCAACTTTCATACATATTTACAGACTATATACATTGTGCTCGGATATAGGTCACTAGCACAGAATATCAAGCCATCATAGATTTACAGAGGACATTACTGTATTGATCAGCTTAGGCATTACTAAACAGCATTGTGTCATCATAGTCAGAGAGCAGAATAATAAAAAATGAGGAGAATTCCATACTGAATTTACATGAGAATTTACAGCACACAGTGGTATAACTAGGTGGTTACTAAGGATTCACATAATAATATAGGATAACAGGCCAACAATGTTGTGCAAAAGTTTTAGGCAGATGTGAAGAAATACTGTAAAATAAGAGGGCTTTCAAAAATAAATATTATAACTATTTATTTTTTATCAGTTTACAAAATGCAAAGTGAACAAACAGAAGAAAAATCTACCTTATATACTCGAGTATAAGCCGACCCGAGTATAAGCCAATGTACCTAATTTTACCACAAAAAACTGGGACTCGAAACTGGGAAAAGTATTGACTCGAGTATAAGCCTAGGGTGAGAATGCAGCAAATACTGTAAGCGGAATAGAGGGTCAACAATGCCCATTTGCACACCTCACTGTGCCAAACTCACTGTGCCCATTGCAACCCCACTGTGCCAACCTCACTGTGCCAATTGTCACTGTGCCCATCCTCACAGTGCCAGTCCTCACTGTGCCCATTGTCACTGTGCCCATCCTCACTGTGCCCATCCTCACTGTGCCAATCCTCACTGTGCCCATCCTCACTGTGCCAATCCTCACTGTGCCCATCGTCACTGTGCCAATCCTCACTGTGCCCATCGTCACTGTGCCCATCATCAGTGTACCTGAAGTTTAAAACTCGTGGACTCCTCCTGGTCCCTTCTGTGATAGGCGTTTCTCAGCAGACACAGTTCCGCCTATCACGAACGTTCTCTTATCCTCGGACTCAGTTTACCAGCAGACACTGTGTTCAGTGTTCCGCCAATCACGGACGTCCTCTTGTCCGAGGATGAAAAGGCGTCCGTGATTGGCAGAACACTGAACACAGTGGGCCAGATTCTCAGAGGCGCTACGACAGGGTATCTTAGATACCCCGTCGTATCGCCGTTTTTTTCCTCGGGTATCTATGCGAGTGATTCTTAGAATCACTTTGGCATCGATACGGCTGAAGATCCGACAAATGTAATTGTATTATACTTGCGGATCGTAGATGTAATGAAAACTCCGGCCACTAGGTGGCCTTTACGTTGTTTTCTCATTTGCCTATGCAGATGAGGCTAATACGCCGATTCCTGAACGCTTTTACGCCGCCCCGTCGTCGCTTACGTCGTTTTCGTCCGCGTAAGGTTACCCCTGCAAAGATGTGGAGTAACCTTACGCAGTACCGTCGGATGCCGTTGGGTGCCGTCGGATGCCATGTTAAGTATGGCGTCGGGTCAGTGTCGGCTTTTTCCGTCGGTTACGTCGTTTTACTAAGTCGTTCGCGAATAGGGCATTGCGTAAGTGACGATCACGTCGTTTTGACGTCGATTTCACCAACGCTTTCCAACGTGAGCTGGAGCATGCGCACTGGGCTTTTTGCCCGGCCGGCGCATGCGCAGTTCGATCGATGCGGGGGCGCGCTTAATTTAAATACAAGCCGCCCCCTTTGAATTACGCGGCCTTACGCTGGGCCATTTACTCTACGCATCCGCAAACTACGGAGCAAGTGCATGGAGAATACGGCACTTGCTCGGCGTAGTGTAAATGACTTACGCTATGCCAGCGCGATTCTATGAGAATCTGGCCCTGTGTCTGCTGGGATGGGTGAGAATGAGAGAACTTTTGTGATACGCATTTCTCAGCAGACACAGTTCCGCCTATCATGGAAAGGGACCAGGAGGAGACTGCAAGTTTTAAATGATGGACGCCCACAGCCTCTCAATAATTTAAGTATAAGGGGGGCATTTTCAGCCCAAAAATGTGATAAATTAGCAGAACCCTGGATACACACCCAAGGGTACAAATCCATTGATAGATAAAACAGTTAACATTTTCATCTATTTTCAACATTTTCATCTATGCATTTATTCTCGGGCACAGATATAGGGGGTGCTGGGGTGTGCTGTGCCCCTGCATATTTTAATTGCCCCCCTCCACCCCTTTAAGAGTACATTCACTGATCCATAAGCCAGTCTGAGGAGCATAGCTGATGCAGGGGGGAACTCTGGTGGGTAGAGTTTATGTAAGGGAGCACTCTGCTGGGGAGAGTTGATGCAGGGGGGCACTATGGACAGTTGGTGTAAGGGGGAGCTCTGTTGTTGGGAACAGTTGATGTAAGGGGGCACTTTGATGGGGATAGTTGATGTGATAGGGCACTATGATAGGGACAGTTGATGTAAGGGGGGCACACTGATGGGGACAGTTGATGTAAAGGGACATTCTGTTGAGGACAGTTGATGTAAGAGGGTGCTCTGATGGGGACAGTTGATGTAAAGGAGGCACTCTGTTGGGTACAGTTGATGTAAGGGGGGCACTCTGATGGGGACAGTTGGTGTAAAGGGATATTCTGTTGAGGACAGTTGATGTAAGAGGGTGCTCTGATGGGGACAGTTGATGTAAAGGGACATTCTGTTGAGGACAGTTGATGTGAGTGGGTGCTCCGATGGGGACAGTTGATGTAAAGGAGGCACTCTGTTGGGGATAGTTGATGTAAGGGGGCACTCTGATGGGGACAGTTCATGTAAGGGGGGCACTCTGATGGGGACAGTTGGTGTAAAGGGGCATTCTGTTGAGGACATTTTATATAAGGGGCACTCTGATGGGGACAGTTAATTTAAGGAGGCACTTTAAGGGGGACAATTGATGTAAGGGGCCCTCTGATGAGAACAACTGATGTAGGGGGACACTCTGATGAGTACCATGATTTTAAGAGGGACTCTGATGGGGACTCTGATGTAAAAGGGGTCTCTGAGAGGGACACCTGATATAAGGGAGCATGAGTTATTTTTAATTCATCATAATCTAATGACAGCATAACATGTATGAATGCTCATTGTTAACTCCTGCATTACCTCTGCACTACCAGCAGACATTACTTCTGGGTCATGACCATTGTTACAGAAGGCCACTGAGTGAACAAGGGAATACTCCATGCATCGGTGACAGACTATTAGTAACTCAAACACAGTGTTTACGCCCCCCCCCCCTTGACTTTTTTACTGCACCCCAGATCAGATAGGCTAGATATGGCCCAGCTTGACAGCATATCCCTGTCTGGGACAGAAGACCTGATTTTTCTCTGCTGCAGTTAAACAACACTTATGCCGCATACACACGGTCAGAATTTCCAGCAACAAATGTTTAAGAGCCGGTTCTCAAATTCTGAGCGTGTGTACACAATTTCGACTCACAAAATTCCACGCATGTTTGGAATCAAGCAGAAAAGCCACACTGGCTATTGAACGTCATTTTTCTCGGCTCGTCATACATGTCGTACGTCACCGCGTTCTTGATGTTCGCAATTTCTGACAACATTTGTGTGACCGTGTGTATGCAAGACAAGTTTGAGCCAACATCCATTGGAAAAAAATGCACGGTTTTGTTGTCGGAATACCAATTGTCTGTGCGTGGCATTACAGGTCTTCAACTTCTCTCTCCTCCTGTTAGCATATTCCTTGTTAGCACATGAGCCCTGTATCACAACTGATTGGTCTCTTGTGCTACTTCTCTCTCTCCCAATCTGAGCTCTTCTTTACAAGTACTGCAAGAGGCTTATATAAAGTCAAATTCTGTTACTTACACTTCCTGCATTTATAAAAAAAAATGCATCTAATCACTTATTAATAAATACAGAGCCACCTTAATTTGTGTCTTTTATATCTGCCCAGAGTTTGGCTTTAAAGAAGAAAAGGAACAGCAACAGAAATAAACCTTGGCTATAATTTATTTAGGGGACTGGATAATCCCAGATTTCTTCCACCACTGCATTTCTAGCTACAGCTGTGACATAGTATTGCAAAAGATATATGTTTTCCAGGTTGAAAAATGAAAATGAATATCCGAGAAGTAAATCCTCTACTACTGGTGTCATCACCTTCAGCTAATAATACGCAAAAACTACTACTGCTTCATTTCAATCTCAAACCTTGTAAACTTATAATTTATACTTAAATGACATTTCAAGAAAAAAAAAAGACCTTGAATTTATTTCTGCATGTGATATATCTTTACTGTATATACTGTGCTTAGAGTTGAAGACCCAAATTATTACCTTCAGTACCTGTGACACAAGAATGTTCAAGGTTATGGCTATGAAACATTTGCATGACTAGTGTTCTACTTTTAAGGACAACTAACGTCTCTTCAATCAACATTAAATATTTGAATATTTATGCTGCTAGAATCGGTATCTAGATAGGAAGGTATATTATATTTACTTTTTTTTTTTTACTACATTTCTTTAGTTGCTTCTTGATTTCTGGCCTAGGTCAAAATGATGGCATACATCCCAGGAGTCTTCATGGGCAGAGGATGAGGGGGTGTTGTAAGCTAAACACACTTCACCTGGCTGCATGCCTTAGCTAAGGGCAGATGGATTTCCTTATTCAAGATGACCACAGCCAAAAATGGTGGGGGGTGTTTTTCAAAGTGATTTCTTAACAAAATACAGCATGGGGGCATGGATGGATGGGTGTGTTTGCTCTGAAAAATCAAAATTAATTAAATAGCATTTTCAGTTTGTGTTGCTCAGATACAGCTTAGTTCTTCTTTAAAGAGACTCTGTTACAGGGGAAAGGGGAGGGGGCTACTTTCTGCCCCCTGCGGCCCTTGGACTCTCAATATATGCGTTTTTTCTTGTCTCAGGTACAAAACCTAAACCTGGCTATAGATGGTTTGTTATTTTTGTTAAAAATAAAATAATAAAAAATAAACAGCAATCACATACTGTAAAGATAAAAACATTTAACTTTAAGAGCTGGTTCACATTAATGCAGGCTGGTTGTGGTGCAAATTAAAAAAAGGGTCCTGTGTGTTTTTCAGTCTGATTCAAGCGTGATTTAAGTGTCAAATTTGCACCTGAATCGCACCAGAACCGCTAAATGGAAACCAGCCCCGCATATATGTGAACCCAGCCTAAGAGAGGACATTTTCCATGGCTATGGGCTGCTATCTAAAACTTAAATTGGGAGGATATATTGTCATCGGCAATACATTTAAAAGGGCTAAAAATAATACCTATGTGGCTCAGAGGCAATGTTAAAAGAGCTATAAATAATAAGAAAATAACTTAAAAAAATATAAAAATATAAAAATTACAAAGAATATAAGAGAATATGTTAAAAGAAAATCAAGGCTGCAAAAATTCAAAACAAATAACAAATTGCAAAAGAGAGTAGGACTAACCCAAAACATTTCTTCAAATAATAATAGTAAGAATGCCAAGTATGAACATGTAGGCCCTTTGTCTTAAGTGGGTGCCTGAGTACAAAGAGAAGGCAAATTTATTAAAAACCTTCTTCAGCTCTGTGTATACAAAGGAGCATGTGGGAGCCCAAGTCCATAATCGGATGGAATTGACACAGCCCCTAATGAACTACTATGGCTCAAAATGATATGGTCCAGAAATATTTAGACAGAATAAAGGTGAATAAAGCACTTGGACCAGATGGCATATATCCATTTTTTTTTAATTTCCTAAGTTACACAGGCCTAGGCAAATTATGTCATAAATCCCAGGGCTCTTCAGAAGAGGAGAAGGGGTTTTCTCATCTAAGAACTTTCTTCTACTTGCATGCCTGAGATATGGGCAGATGGATTTCAGGAAGTAAATAAAACATCAGTTATCTGCCCTTATTCAAGATTGCCACAGCCAAAAAAATAAGTGATTTCTCAGCAAAAAAAAGCATGCAGACATGAATGGATGGGTGAGCTTGCAAAGAATATTGCAAGTTATTTAAATAGTGTTTTTGGTTTGTGGTAAAAAGATGCAGTGTAGTTCTGCTTAAATAAAAAACACAAATGAGTTTTTGCTAGAAAGAAAACTCTTAGGCCCCGTACACACGAGCAAATACATCTGATCAAATCGGTCGGACAGACCGATTTGAACAGTTCTGTCTGCTGGGATGTATTGGTTTGATCGTTTACACACGATCAAACCAAAATCTCACGGCAGACGGCACGCTGACGTGGCGGTGACGTTGACGCCGCCACGTCACCGCACCAGGAAGTAAAACACTTCCGCGCATGCGTCAAATCCATTCGATGCATGTGCGAGCAGATATGTCTGCTGCTTAGCGTACTAACCAGCAGACATATCGGTCCGACGGGTTCCCAGCCGACAGATTTCAAAGCATGCTTTGAAATCTGTTGGCTGGCCAAATCCGTCTGTTTGCCCGTACACACGATCGAATCTGTCTGCTGAAACGGTCTGGCAGACCGTTTCCAGCAGACAGATTTGATCGTGTGTACGCAGCCTTAAGCAATAGACAGCATAGATTCATGAAAGACAGAAGTTGCCAAACAAATCTTATTTCTTTTTGAAGCCAACATAAAACCTCAGTCAAAGGAGTGGCTGTGGACGTGGTATTAGCAGTTAGTAAACCTGGCTAAAAGACCTTATTCAGAGATTAGTGGTTAATGATTCATATTCATGGTGTACGATTATTAGTGGTGTACCCCAAGGTTCAGTGTTGGGACCCTTACTTTTTAATATATTTATAAATGATATAGAGTGTGGGATTAAAGGTTCCAATATATTCTTTGCAGATGACACCAAGCTATGTAGTGGAATAATGTTCTTACAGGATGTCTCTAACTTTTAAGCCAGCCTCAATGCACTTTAATTGGGCGACTATGTGACAAATGAGGTTTACTGTTGATAAATATAAACATATGCATTTGGGGGCTAAGAATATGCATGCATCATACATACTAGGGGAGTACAACTGGGAGAATCGATGGTGGAGAAGGATATGGGTGTTCTGGTAGATCATAAATTTAATAAAAGCATAAAATGCCAAGCGGCGGTTTCCGAAGTGACTGAAATGATTGTATTAAAAGAGATTTGGACTCCAGAGAGAGAGATATAATTTTGCCCCTGTACAAATCATTAGTAATAAAATATATATACACTAGTACATATAACACCGCGCTACCTAACCAAACATAAAATAGCTGCCAAATACCACAGAATTGGATCAATTCTGCACCAAAAAAAGGTGATAACAAAAGAAAAGTGTAGCGCTAAAATTATGTGAAAATTAACCATATCACGCAATGAAGCATCATATAAACATATAGAGTGAAAAAAATATAGAACACATAAATCATTATATAAATGTGTAACTTATTACTCAAAAAAGTTTATATGTCTAAATATGAAATTTCTAGGGGATGAGTCTCAGTATTGATTCTCAATCCAAATGTCCAAAAGAACGTGACAATAATGGGAATAGTGTTGATAGCAGATCCACCACCAAAGAGAAAAATGGGAGGCTTACCGGAAAACGTGGACTCAACTAAGCATAAACTTAATGAGTCACTAAAGCGTGTATATGGTGATATCCGGACAGCAGACCTTCTAATGGCAAGGGAGAGATGGAATCTCAATGCTGGTCAACTCTTCATATGGTGGATGGAAGCCAAAAAATAGTACCAGGGCCAACATACGGGGACCGTAGGCTCTTTACACAGGATCCAAAGAGCTCAGAGTGCGACTTGTAGATCTCAGTACAGTAGTTGCAATTCAACAGTCCTTGCTGTTAAAGTACTCCAAAAGCAGGCTTTCAGGCAGGCCACTGCCAAGTACTTTCAAAGTTTGTTCCCAGCTTCTCAAAGCTTTAGCAGCATTCACTTGTCCAGCATTACCATTCATGGACTCTGCGAAGTGAAGGTGTGTAGCAGAGTCCATGAATAATAATGCTGGACAAGTGAATGCTGCTAAAGCTTTGAGAAGCTGGGAACAAATTTTGAAAGAGCAGGGCTCTTTTAACACAGCTGCAGCGGCGCTGCCCCATTCATTTCAATGGGCAGGAGCGGTGGAGGAGTGGTGGAGGAGAGGTGTATACAATGCTTCTTCACCGCTCCAAAGATGCTGCTCGCAGGATTTTTTTTTATCGTCCTGCCAGCGCATCGCCTCAGTGTGAAAGAACTTTACAGGCACTTTTTTTAGCCAAAACGTGCCTGAAAAACACTCCAGTGTGAAATGGGTCTAAATGCACATATAAATCTGCAATATTTATAAGTAAAATTGATCCAGTGATTATCCGATTGCCTCTTGGGGGATCAAGAATGACTTTCTTTCGCCCACTGAAGCAAATTGGATCATGCTTTATTTTTATTATTTTTTGCCTTTCTCTGGATCAATGAATATAGGATTGTGTACATGGAGGTATTCAATTTGTGTGTGTTTATTTTTTGTTATCTGTGGGTTGAACTGGGTGGACATGTGTTTTTTTTTCAACCAGACTAACTATTTAACTATGTAAGATTCCTCCATCCACTCAAATGAGGCCAATGGAGAAATCCCCTCTGTATTATGACAGCGGGACCCACTGTTGTCAGAATACACCGATCAGTGGTTTCAGCCACTGATCAACAAACGTTTTCTTGCATGCCCCTTCTACATTAGTCAAACAAATAACTGAATTCTGTTGAGTGGGGATGGCCACACACTGACTGGAATTTGGCCGGTCCCTGCTGAACTGGTCGAATTTTGATCAGCCAACTTTAACCACTTAAGACCCGGACCAAAATGCAGGTAAAGGACCAGGCCCCTTTTTGCGATTCGGCACTGCGTCGCTTTAACTGACAATTGCGCGGTCGTGCAACGTGGCTCCCAAACAAAATTTGCGTCCTTTTCTTCCCACAAATAGAGCTTTCTTTTGGTGGTATTTGATCGCCTCTGCTATTTTTGCGCTATATACAAAAATAGAGCGACATTTTTGAAAAAAAAAAAACAATATTTTTTACTTTTTGTCATAAGAAAAATCAAATAAACTAAATTTTAGTCAAACATTTAGGCCAAAATGTATTTAGCCACATGTGTTTAGTAAAAAAAAATCGCAATAAAAAAAAAATAGCTACCTAGCGGGAACAGCGACACTAATACAGCGATCAGAAAAATGATCGCTTAGTGATGCTGGCAATAGGGAGTGAAAGGGTTAACTAGGGCGGTGATCAAGGGGTTAAAACTTTATTAGGGGGGGGCACGGGGGCTACCCTGAACCTAACACTAAATACAGTAATCATACATATATGATTACTGTATTTAGTGACACTGTGACAGGGGGGGGGGTGATCGCAAGGGGTTAAGTCTGCCTGTGTGTCCTGGTGTCAGTGTAGTGTTGTGCAGACTTACTGTGAGATGTGATCACATCACTTCCCTCTTCCTGTGTTTACCGATCCGGAGGGGGCAGACAAAAACGAATAGCCGCCCCCTCACCCCGGATCGCTCGGCCAGCCACGGGCACCTCCGCATGTACCGGGGGGGGGGGGACACCCCGACCCACAGCAAGGCAGGCACGTATATATACGTTGATGTGCCTGTCTGTGCCATTCTGCTGACGTAAATGTACATGCGGAGGTCCGCAAGCAGTTAAGATGCTTGCATATACCCAAAAGCATGCATATATCAAAACAGCTGAATGCTGGCCTTTTCTGGCCTTTTCTGGCAATGCTTGCTAATAAGACCTGCTTTACATGTCTCTATTGATTTATCACTATGATAGGCAGCCTAACTAGCCAACAGAAATGCAATGGAGGCAGAAAGGGTTGGCAAGCTTTGTTACTATCATAAGGTACTAAAGGCAATGCTGTCAGAATGGCTTAAGAAAATGGGACCTTTGGTGTGCACATTCTAAACACTTTTTAAACCCTGAATAAATAATACATTCTATAAGACGTTATTATTAAATAAAAATGGATTGCCTATTACATTGTTACTATTGTTTGGTTAGTATAACATTTTGTCATATTTTCCCTGACTAGAAGATTTTTCATAAAATAAATACCACTGTTCGTACCATTATTTTGTACCTAATAAAAAGTTTGTAAACAAAAATAAAAATGTGCTTTTACAGGAAGGATTGGAAGGCTATCGCAGATATGTGCAGGTATCTCTGGGTGCCTACAGTTCATACCTGCAACAGTTTAACCCTCTTCCCCACATATCAGAATCTCTTCAACTGGCCAAGATGTCTCAGTATTCCTGTAAGCATTTATGACCAAGAACTTAACCACTGTTCCAATGGCAGACGGTAATCGTGGACACTGTGTCCATGGGTCAGGAATCGGGTATCTTTCTGGAGAAAAGAATCATTCTATAATAATCTTTACAGCTCTAAACCTACAAATCTTTGTCTGAAATACCTATTTAATATAATTAAAAAACATTGATCTGAATGATAAAACTGTATTAATATTCTCTGGGTTTGCTTCTCCCTGTAAATGTGTTGTTCGTCTTTTACTTCTGTCACCTTGACTCTAATTAGGTCTTCTTCTGCAGAGCTCTGGGCCTTGGAGACAGTCTGGCTTATTTTCTTCCTTGGCGTTCTTTTGCCAGCATGCTGGTATGAAGGATGGTACTGTATCAGCTTTAGTTTAACTATATTTCTTCAGAGACACATTTCCCAGCTTCTTTCATTTTTATTCCATTATCACGACTGCCATTCTCATCTGATTATACATGCTTCCAACACATATTTGTCTTTCCTTTAAATTAGGAAAGTTTTTTTAATATCATTTCAAAGTGTCTGAAACAAACAAAACACATATAGGTGATATATATCAAGTCCTGTAGTCTGGGAGAGAGAGTCATTTTAGAGTGCTTTATTAACAAGTTTTGGCAGCCATGATACACAGGCTTCTGAGCATATCATAACAGGAACAGACACTGGAATTAACCACTTTTGCCCCGGACCATATTGCTGTCCAATGACCAGAGCACTTTTTGACAACTGACAATTGCGCGGTCGTGCGACGTGGCTCCCAAACAAAATTGGTGTCCTTTTTTTCCCACAAACAGAGCTTTCTTTTGGTGGTATTTGATCAATCTCTGCGGTTTTTATTTTTTTCGCTATAAACAAAAATAAAGCAACAATTTTGAAAAAAAATGCAATATTTTTTACTTTTTGCTATAATAAATATCCCCCAAAAATATATAAAAAAACATTTTTTTTCCTCAATTCAGGCCGATACGTATTCTTCTACATATTTTTCGTAAAAAAAAATCACAATAAGCGTTTATTGATTGGTTTGCGCAAAAGTAATAGCGTTTACAAAATAGGGGGTCATTTTTTGGCATTTTTATTAATATGTTTTTTTTTACTAGTAATGGCGGCGATCAGCATTTTTTTCAGTACTGCGACATTATGGCGGGCACTTCGGACACTTTTGACACATTTTTGGGGCCATTGGCAGTGAAGGGGTTAACACTAGGGGGCAGGGAAGGGGTTAAGTGTGTTCCTGGGTGTGTTCTAACTGTATGGGGGGGTGGACTCACTGGGGGAAATCACTGATCTTCTGTTCATATATTGTATGAACAGGAGATCAGCGTTTCCCCCACTGACAGGACCGGGAGCTGTGTGTCGGGGGCGAGCGGGGACGCGTGCGCGCCGCCTCCGGTGCCGTGCACGCGCCCCCTAGCGGCCGCTTTAGAGCGGACGTATAGCTACGGCTCTCGCCCAGCAGTGCCACCGTCCCGCAGTAATATGACGGCGGGTGGTCGGCTAGTAGTTAACTTGTACATGATTTAAAATGTACTTAATTATACATATAACAATTGTAAGCAGCGATGTCTACAGACCAGGTGTAAAAATAACACATATTCCCTCATAGTACTAAAGTGTTTTTTCCCCCAATACTGAAAAATTACAGGTTATGCATTTTAATTACCTCACAAAATCATTGGTCCACACAGGAGGCCTTCTGACTCTTTAAATATGTCTAGGCAGTTTGGGTTCTTGGTCTCCAGTTTGGTTGCTATCAGTATGCATTGGAAAATGTCCTTTGTCAAATGAAACTTCTAAATAATCCAGCTGAACAGAAATGGGACAACCGCCATGCCATATGCTTCAATGTCAATTTAGGCAGATTGAAATTTTTTAATTGTCTCTGTTTTAATAAGTCAGGTTTGTTAACTGCAACTAGAGATTTAGACTAAAACTTTACTTCTCCTGCACCATAGTTTCGATCTGTATACACTTTCATTTTATCTTGTTGACCTCTAACACTCTTAGCCAGGGCTAGGACAAGAAGTGGGAAGCAGGAGGAACATGTGCCCAGGGTGCAGTGTTTGCATGTGTGAGGGGGGGGTGGGATGTGGCAAACTGTGCTGTTTGTTAGCCTAAAAAAGTATCCCTTTTAGATCACAGCACTTGAAATCAAACTCTTCCTGCTCATACTATCTCCATACCTCCATTCTCCAACCTTATACCCCCTCCGGAACTTCTCCCTACCCATCTCCCTCCCACCTTTTTTATTATGGGTCATTCACCTATCAGGTAACAGTATGCACCTCTTCCATGTCAAACACCACTCCTTCTCTCCCACCCCTGCAATTCACCCCCCCTCCTCCCTGACTCCTCTGACTCACGGTGTAGTTTGGCATCTTTGCCCTGGGCACTGAATGAGCTTGTGTCGGCACTGCTCTTAGCAACCAATAAATTCATATCTAGAGAAGAGTGCACAAAAGGGGAAGGCAACAATCAGGGAAAATAAACAGTGCACTTCTCGGCGCCAAGGACAAAAATTACTTAATCAGAGGATTGGATAGATCCAAAAATTAGATAAACGTGAAATAACATATATCAAATCTCAAAAATTAAATATTAATCCCACTGAGAGCAATTAAGCAATATATATATTAATTTGAGCAGCTGTTTAAAAATAAATGAATAAATTCATCTATTCAAGGTATAAAACAATGTATCAATAAAATAGCCAAAAGTTGGTTATAAATGATAAAACAGCGCATAACATAAAAAGTCCAATGTAGATAAAAAAGATGTTGAAAGAAAGTCCATAGATCAGTGAAATTAGGCAAAGTTCAAAGTGACGTGTGGAATGCTTCATAGAATGGTAGCACACCCTCCACCGATTTCCAATCTCCACCAAACGTGAGACACACTTCCCCGCAGGGGTTCAAACTCACCAGAAACACAAAGAAACAGGCCTTAAGAATAAATCGTCCTGATCAGACCTCCAACATCATTCCAGAAGCAGCAAGGGTTAATAAGTCAAGCTCCAATACATGGATCATAGAAAAAAGCAAAAAGCACCAAAAGAGTGTAATATTGCTTTAATAAAAACCACTCCCGTGTAACAACACCCCGTAACCCCGTAACAACACGCACTCCTAGTATTTCCTGGATATGACGGCGTATCCAGGAAATACTATGAGTGCGTTCCACCGCTGTACAATCGCTACCAGGATAGGAGTCTTTAGCGGCGTGCATTGCGGCACAAGCGCGACCCCCTGTGTGCGGAGGAGAGCGGTGAATTACACTCTTTATGCTCATTTATCAGTGTTTTAATGTACGTAGATAGGAGGCGGGGTGTTGTTACACGGGAGTGGTTTTTATTAAAGCAATATTACACTATTTTGGTGCTTTTTGCTTTTTTCTATGATCCATGTATTGGAGCTTGACTCATTAACCCTTGCTGCTTCTGGAATGATGTTGGAGGTCTGATCAGGATGATTTATTCTTAAGGCCTGTTTCTTTGTGTTTCTGGTGAGTTTGAACCCCTGCAGGGAAGTGTGTCTCACGTTTGGTGGAGATTGGAAATCGGTGGAGGGTGTACTACCATTCTATGAAGCATTCCACGCGTCACTTTAAACTTTGCCTAATTTCACTGATCTATGGACTTTCTTTCAACATCTTTTTTATCTACATTGGACTTTTTATGTTATGCGCTGTTTTATAATTTATAACCAACTTTTGGCTATTTTATTGATACATTGTTTTAAACCAATAAATTCAGAGGACTTTGTGGGAGTTATACATCTACAGCAGTTAGCTTAGGGCACATTTGTCATGTAGTAGTTTAGCAGTTATAGTGGTTGTAAACCCTTTACAACCACTTTAACCTACAGGTAAGCCTAGATTAAGGCTACCCTGTAGGTGCTTGAAATATCTCCCAGACCTGCAAGGTCTAGGAGATATTTGCAAATCACCGTACAGAGATTTCTTCTGCGCCCTTTCTAACTTGGGTCATGCCGTGAGTGGAGGCTTCTGCGCGCATGCGACATCATGCGACTCCAGCCACTCACAGAGATGGAGTTCGTGGCCCCGGAAGGAAGATGGGTGAAGAATGGACGCTCGCTACTGGCGAGGAAGACAGGGACTTTCCGAGCTTCTCCTGCAGGTAAGTGTCACATAATGGGCTACTATGCGATGCATAGTAGCCCATTATGCTTTACCTTTGCAGGGAAAAAAACAGGAAGTACCACCCATGAGGGTTTACACTACTTCCTCTTTAATGCTTCTGTCAGTGCATATCTAGTCGCTTTGTAGTGAAAACTCCTCAAGGTTTCCCTGTAGGGTTTGCAATTTGAAAAGCGCATTTAACAACTTTAGCCCCGGACCATATTGCTGTCCAAAGACCAGAGCACTTTTTGCGATTCGGCACTGCGTCGCTTTAACTGACAATTGCGCGGTCGTGCGACGTGGCTCCCAAACAAAATTGGCGTCCTTTTTTTCCCACAAATAGAGCTTTCTTTTGGTGGTATTTGATCATCTCTGCGGTTTTTATTTTTTGCGCTATAAACAAAAACAGAGCGACTATTTTGAAAAAAATGCAATATTTTTTACTTTTTTCTATAATAAATATCCCCCAAAAATATATAAAAAAAAATATTTTTTCCTCAGTTTAGGCCGATACGTATTCTTCTACATATTTTTCGTAAAAAAAAAACGCAATTAGCATTTATTGATTGGTTTGCGCAAAAGTTATAGCGTTTACAAAATAGGGGGTAGTTTTATGGCATTTTTATTATTATTTTTTTTTTTACTAGTAATGGCGGCGATCAGCGTTTTTTTTCGGTACTGCGATATTATGGCGGACACTTCGGACACTTTTGACACATTTTTGGGACCATTGGCATTTTTTTAGCGATCAATGCTATAAAAATGCATTGTATTACTATAAAAATGCCATTGGCAGTGAAGGGGTTAACACTAGGGGGCGGGGAAGGGGTTAAGTGTGTTCCTATTTGTGTTCTAACTGTATGGGGGGGTGAACTTACTAGGGGGAATCACTGATCTTCTGTTCATACATTGTATGAACAGAAAATCAGCGTTTCCCCCGCTGACAGGAACGAGCGCTGTGTGTTTTCACACACAGCTCCCGTTCCCCGCTCTGTAACGAGCGATCGCGTGTGCCCGGCGGCGATCGTGCCCGCCGGGCAAACGCACGGGACTCGGGGGCGAGCGGGGGGCGCGCGCGCGGGCGGCCACGAAAGGCGCGATGTAGAGCTACGGGCTCTCGCGCAGGAGTGCCGACCTGCCGCCGTATTACTGCGGCGGCTGGTCGGCAAGTGGTTAAAGCTTCTTTTGAATCTCTCAATCTCTCAATTTGATTGGGGGGCAATGAACTAGTGATTTCCTAAGCACAATATGTTTCTCTCTAAGTAAGGATTCAAACTCAGATGAAACAAATTGTGACCCATTGTTACCCATTAGTTTCCTTGGGTTATTTTCCCTGTGAATTGAGTCAAATTCCACAGTTACACACCTCTACATGTGAAGAAGCCTTTCTGATTGTAGAGTTTAACCACTTGCTTACTTAAACTTTAACTTTAAACTTAACTTTACTTACTTTTAACCACTTGCTTACTTACTCACTTAAACCCCCTTCCTGCCCAGGCCAATTTTCTCTTTGAATGACAATTGCGTGGTCATGCAAAACTGTACCCAAATTAATTTGTTATCATTTTTTTCACACACATAGAGCTTTCTCTTGGTGGTATTCAATCACTGCTGGGTTTTATTATTTTTTGCTAAAAAAAGCAAAAATATACCAAACATTTGGAAAAAAACAACAGTTTCATAGTTTGTTATAATATTTAGCAAATAGGTAATTCTTCTCCTTTATTGATGTGCACTGATAAGGCTGAACTGATGGGCACTGATAGGCTGCACTAATGGGCACTGATAAGGCAGCACTGGTGGGCACTAAAATGTTGCACTGATGGGCACATATAGGTGGCACTGAGAGGTGGCACTGATGGACACTGGTAGGTGACACTTATAGGCAGCACTCATAGGTGGCACTGATGTTGAGGCACTGATGGGCACTGATTGGCAGCACTGATAGGCACTGATAGGTGGAACAGGTGGGCACCCAGTAGGCAGTACTGATATGCACTGGTAGACGGCACTGGTGGGCACAGCTTAGCAGCAGTGAGTGTCCATATGCGGGACTGATGTCCCTCTAACAGAAGCCCAGTTATCAGATTTTTTGTCTCCTCACGCTGACAGCATTAGGGGAAAAAAAGCAGATTACGATCTTCTGTTTACATCACGTGATCAGCTGTCATTGGCTGACAGCGGATCATGTGGTAAGGGGCCAAGATCAGCCCCTTACTCCAAATTCAAAATAAAATACTGTCACACTCTAGAGAAGGAAAGTGAAGCTAAACAAGACCAATTCCATTTTAGAGTTGATATCTCCATTTCGGTAACCCCCCCCCCCCCCTCCTGGTAATTTTTGCCACCCTTCTCATTGTTAGTTGCTAGGATGGTATACATCCCAGGCCGTATATTGTTGTTGGTCTCTAGGATGATATGGGCTAGAACGTAGAAGACTGAGGCAGCTCAACAGAACAGCGTCCTTGGCTGTATTAACTTCATGGGTGGCACAACCCTGACAATGTCACATGGTGTAAAATGGTGATAATTGCAACAGTCTTGTCAGAGCAGTGACAACTTCATGGAGATGTTTATGTGGTGTACATGCATTTTTCACACAGTTGAGCAGCAGAATTCCTAAAAGGTTCACTCTTCATGCATTTCTGTCTACAAATCCTCCTGTTTTTATTTATTTATTAAGAATATCTTATATGTGTTGAGTAATATCTATGTTACCCTGTCAGATTATAAATACAATGTGACCCCTTTAACAGTTAGTTGCAGAACCCCCATTGAGTATTACTTAATGTGATTTTCTACTGCCACCATCACAGCAAAATTAGATTGGTCGCAGTAAGTTTCCAAACTGTCACAGCATGCCTTAGCCAGCCTCATTCATCATTAGCGAAAGCAAACTCCTGAGATGTTGGCAGGTTTTCAGTTTTTATCCACAATGATTGAGGTTGCCTTCTCTGCTGAATGTGACAAACCATTTTATACAAGCCACATGAGTCACCATCTACAAAATGTATTTAAATGATTGTGCACAGTGAATCAATACAAATAAATAATGTAGTAAATTATATTAGAAGTAATGATCGAACAAAGAAGTACTTGATGCTAAGAAGACTGATAAGCCTGTTCTATGTATACTGACAACTACTTCAGTTACTTCTTCCTGTGTATGTCAAATATTGACAATGGCCTAGTCATTAATCAGCTGTTTTGAAGATAGTTCACTTCTTCTTCTTAATTTTACTTACTGTTATGAAAAAGAGAACTGGCACCTACAGTATATGGTATTTCCCTTTTTATATAATACATATAACTCTTAGGCAGATAAATAAAATGTAAAGCCCAACTGAATTTTTTTTGTTTAAAGCTCTAAATGTCTTAAGCCGTGTACACACAATCGGTTTGTCCGATGAAAAACGTCCGATTGACCTTTTTCTTTGGACAAACCGATCGTGTGTGGACCCCATCGGTCTTTTTTACATCATTTTAAACTTTTCCTATGGATAAAAAACAGATAGGAAATTCCGATTGTCTGTGTGGAACTCCATGGGGGAAAAATCCATGCATGCTCAGAATCAAGTAGATGCATGCTCGGAAGCATTGAACTTAATTTTTTTCGGCTCGTCGCGGTGCTTTACGTCACCGTGTTTTGGCATGGTCGGAATTTAATCTGATAGTGTGTATGCAAGACTGATGAAAGTCAGCTTCATTGGAATTCCAACAAAAAAATTCCATCGGATTTTATTCCATCAGAAATCTGATTGCGTGTACGCTGCGTTACATTAAAGTCTGTCCCCTGCCAACATGCTGTAGAACATGACTCATAACCCCTGCATGGTATCTGGAGTCTCTTTGCAGAGGTGCGCACACCTCTCTACCAGCTTTACAATCAGCAAAGCTCACACTTTCTGCTGGCTGGCAAACTCTACCTCTAACTCAACAAGGAGTGCATTGGACCCCTGCACAGAGATCATTGCAAGGGTCATTCTCTGTAGCATGCTGACATAGAATTGGCTTTTTTTACCTTTCTACCATGGCTACTTTCCAAAGAAAACTGTAGAAAAAATACCACCACTCAATTATGTTTAGCATCACTGCTAAGAATTTTGTATGCAGCTCAAGGGTTGGAAAATGGTGGCTGCCATGTAATGCTTAAAGCTGATCAATCAGCTCCATCCAGACTGCCATTCATATCTCAGTATCTCAAATAGGTAAAAATATTTTTTTAAAGAAGCCTATGTTCTTTGAAAAAAACTTGAAGTGGTTCTACAGGCAAAAGGTTCTTTACCCTAATGCATTTTCTGCATTAAGGTATACAACCTTCCAATATCAACTCCTCCCTAAACATTTACCTGAGTCCTCTCTTGATCCAGCACTGTGCCCGGCTGCACCCCACTGTTCTCTCCTCACAGTACACACAGGTAGAAGTAGGGGAGGGCACGGCAGAGCCACTTGGTATGCTGGACAGCTCCCAGTCTGCTTCCTTGGACAACCTTACTTTGTGCCTTGTTTCTCTTGAACCTTGAACTCTTTGCACCCCCCATGAAGTTCTGATTTAAGCCATGCTTCTGTATTTCTTGTTTGTCAGATTATTGTGCTCTCACCAGCTGATATCTTGCTCCTTGCATACCTGCTGCTGTCCTTATCTTCACTACCCCTCATTACTGATCCTTGGCTTGCTCATCGACTACTGTATACGTCTATCTGATCCCATCCAGCTACTATCTGTTACTGATATATCTGCTGCCGGAACCCATGCTTTCTCATCTCCTTGTGGGGCAATCCTGGGGACCAGGACCTGGTACTAAAAGGCACAAAACCCCAGCTCCACCATCAGGAGCTCTGATGAATACAGGTTAGTGCTTAGACCCTGTGCCTCAGGTGAGCCTGAATCATGATTAGTTTTTTTTTTATTTTAGTTTGAATAAAAGAACCTTATATATAATAAACAGTGAGCTACTTTAGACACATTGGAGGTTAGATAAAGCAAATTTTTATACATGTGTGCTTAGGTATGAAATAGTCTGGAATATGGTTTTGGACACCAGTTTACAAAAAAGGATATCAGAGAACTGGAGAAGGTGCTAAGAAGGGCAACCAAGCTGATAAAAGGCAATGAGCCCTTAGCTAAGAGGAAAGATTAACTTAACAGAATTTATTCTCTTCTGAGAAGAGGCGATTAAGGGAGAATATGATATACATACAAATACATAAGTGGTCCATTATTATTGTTATTATACAGGATTTATACCAACAGTTTATGCAGTGCTTTACAATAAAGAGGGGGCAGTATAATTACAATACAGTGCAATACAGAAGTACCACGCTCATGGAGCTTACAATATAAAGGGAGGGGGAGGTGGTAAAAAAGGTAATAGCTGCAGGCGATGATCTAATGGAGGTTACTCCAGTACAGTTCTTAGGTGGAGTAGGCTTCCCTAAATAAGTGAGTTTTTAAGGATCGCCTAAAGGCAGACAGGGTAGGAGCTGACCAGATATACTGGGGCAGGGAGTTCCAGAGGATAGGAGAGGCTCTGGAGAAGTCCTGGAGGTGGCGTGGGAGGAAGTAAAAAGAGAGCTAGAGAGTAGGAGGACCTAGGAGGAGTGGAGAGGATGATATAGGCAATATCTGCAGATGAGGTTGGTAATATAGCTGGGGGCAATGTTGTGGATGGCATTGTATGTTGTGACTAGTATTTTGAATTTTATACGATGGGGTAGGGGAAGCCAGTGAAGAGATTGCCAGAGAGGGGCAGCAGTCACAGATCGGTTAGTAAGGTGTATTAGCCTAACAGCAGCATTCTTCATAAACCAAAGGGGGAATAGGGGTGTAAAGGTAGGCCACTGAGGAGAGAATTGCAGTATTTTAGGTCATTACAGAGGACAAGGTGGCACTCTTACATCTGGAGGAAAAGAGGTTTAACTTCACACACAGGAAGGCTTCTTCACAGTGTGAAAATGTGGAATAGACTCCCCATAGGTGTGCGCAGCATATTGCAATAGGGTGTGCACCCCAAAGCTCAAACACACACATACTTGTGTATATATATATCTATATATATATAGAGAGAGATAGAGCAGTGGCCGATTATATTTTTATTATTTTTTATCATCACTTTCCATTTTTTTATTATTTTTTGTTAAAAAAAAAATTTAAATTTTTTTTTATTATAATTTTTTTTAAATTTTTTAGGAATGCCATTGGAGGGCATTGGTGAAAAATCAGGGTCTAAACAGACCCCTGATGTCTCACTATTGAAACAGAGAAAGGGACTGAGGACAGTCCCTTTCTTTGCAGCCAAGCAGCAGGGGAAATTTGGGCAATGCAGGGTGATTAGGGTATACCCAGGCAAACCTGGCATACCCTGTGCGCACGCCTATGAGACTCCCTCAAGAACTAGTTCTGGTCAGCTCAGTAGATGCCTCCTGGGGGTTCAGGAAGGATATTTCCACCCACTGGAGTAAATTGAACCTTGCTTTACTGTTTTTTTTGTTGCCTTCCTCTGGATCAACTATGGGCCAGATTCAGGTAGAGTTAGGCTGGAGTATCTGTGATACTCCAGCCTAACTGTCACTTTAAGCCGGCGTTTCAGTTTTCTGTAACCAGAAAACAAGAAACGCCGGGTTGGAGTTCCGATGCGATCAGCGCAATTGAATTTCGCCATCGCATCGCAACTTTAATTCAAAAATGGCGCCGGGGGCGTTCCCGCTGATTTACGCTGAAAAAATATGTTAATCAGCGGGAATCGGCAATTCACGATCGTATTCGGGCGCGACGCAGTGACTTTCCGACGTTTCCGGAAGCGATACGCGGCGTAAAGATAAAGCAGCCCCCTAGTGGAGTATCCTATGTTAAGTATAGGCGTCGTCATCGCGTCGGAAAAAAAAAATCGAGTCGCTTGCGTAAAACTTTCATGAATGGGGATGTGACGTCATTGCCGTTCACTGACAGAATTTGGAGCATGCGCACTGGGATGCATTGACACTCGACGCATGCGCAGTACGTTCGCCGCGGGATCGCGCTTAGTTTAAATAATACACGCCCCATATCCGCCCAATTTGAATTCCGCCGGCTCATTTGCGATGCGCTGCCGCAACTTTAGGAGCAAGTGCTTCATGAATAACAGCACTTGCTCCTAAAATTTCGCCAGAGTAACGTAAATGAGAAGCGTTACTCCAGAGCAAAGATGCTCCCATCTACCTGAATCTGGCCCTATGAGTATAAAACAGTGTATATGGAGGTTTTCAATTTGTGTTTTTTTATTTTTTTTTATTGTTTTTTTCAACCTGACTAACTATGGGCCAGATTCAGCAAAGGTTACGCTGGCGGATCGAGTGATCCGCCAGCCTAACTGTGGCTTTGAGCCGGCGTTTCTGTTTTCTGTAACCAGAAAACAAGAAACGCCGGGTTGAA
Organism: Rana kukunoris; assembly: GCA_029574335.1. Classification (NCBI taxonomy): domain Eukaryota; kingdom Metazoa; phylum Chordata; class Amphibia; order Anura; family Ranidae; genus Rana; species Rana kukunoris. Next base: position 575,211,248 of record CM056049.1, on the reverse strand, counting down.
GTTCCGATGCGAGCAGCGTAACTGAGTTTCGCCATCGCATCGTTACTTCAACTTAAAAATGGCGCCGGGGGCGTTCCCGCCGATTTACGCTCAAAAAATATGTTAATGAGCGGAAATCGGCAATTCACGATCGAAATCCGGCGCGACGCAATGACGATACGACGTTTCCGGACGGGATACGCGGCGCATAGATATACCTACATGGGGCTGGAGTATCCTATGTTAGGTATAGGCGTCGTCATCGCGTCGGGAAAAAAAAAAAAAAAACGTCGCTTGCGTAAAACGGTCATGAATGGGAATGTGACGTCATTGACGTTCATTCACAGATTTTGGAGCATGCGCACGGGGATGTTTTGACACTCGACGCATGCGCAGTACGTTGGCGGCGGGATCGCGCGTAGTTAGCATACTACACGCCCCGTACCCGCGACATTTGAATTCCGCCGGCTCATTTGTGATGCGCTGCCGCAACTTTAGGAGCAAGTGCTTCGTGAATGACAGCACTTGCTCCTAAAATTTCGGCAGCGCAACGCAAATCAGAAGCGTTACTCCAGAGCAAAGATGCTCTGGAATACGTGAATCTGGCCCTATGTATCTAAGAATGAGCGATGCCTTGCAAACTTCACAGAGATTCCTGAAATTTAGTTGTTTCTGCCTGGATATTATTCTTCAAGTGAGCCAGTTATTCATTTAATCGTTTTAGAAATAAAATCACATTTTCTTAAAGAAAATGTTAATAATACGTCAGTATTCAGAGTTGAGATGGTGGTGATCAACATTTTTTTTGCAAGCCATAACTTCTTTACAGTGACTTTCAATCCAACAATTCAGTCCAATAATGTTGTATTTCTGAACACTATCAAGTGGATTTTTATGTGAAGCAGTCTATTTTCTTGCAGCTGTACTGAAGCTTTGCTTTCTAGACCAAGGCAAATATGACCTTGAAATAAACCTGAGCCTGGTTAGTGGCATTGCTGCCCATCCCACTAGGCATCTCCTGCAGTGATATACAGTTAGTATGAGACATTCCATACTGTGAGTTAGTATAATATTATGGTGTTTCAGAGTCTTAAAACTATCCCACTTATTAGGGGGATTCATGCTCCCTTGAAGAAGAAGTGTGTATGCAGGCTCATGTTGTGCATCATGCACCGAATTATGATGTTATAAAATTCAAGTTAAATGCATATGTCAAAAAATAAAAAATAAAAAATTCTGTCCCCTTTAATTAAAAAATCTCCTCCAGTAGATGTTTATGTCTAATGGGTGAAAAGAGGAGAGAAATATTTCTCCTCCTATTAATTCTACTCCAAAAGTATGCAAAAATAGCAATGATAAAATTGTAACTTCCTGATTTATTAGACTGGCTCAGACAACATACCATTTCAGGCTTCAATTAACCTTCTATCATGCACATAGAGATTTTTTACTGAAGTGAATGGCAAATTGCAGACAGAAATAGATAACTGGATTAGACATCTACAAATAGGTTGCCATAGAAACAACAATAATAAATGTCAGGAATAAACAGTGTTATCTAACCATATCTCTAAGAATATATATGATAACTGATATTAACATTTTGTATAAAAGAGGAATCAATTATCACAGCATTACATGGCTTTTAGTTAAAAAAAATAAAAAAAATCATATCTGTGTACTCTCTACTTCTGCTGAAGCTTGGAAATAATTAATATTTCTATAACTTAAAGTTTTTTTGCTTAAGTAAAAGAAAAATCTACAAATTGTAATTAAATATATATCACCCAATGCATTAAACATCAGGAGCTATAACATATTGAAATGTATGCGGGACATGCAATTGGGGAGTGACACAAAAGCCTATGTACAATACCCAAAGCACATTGGTAAAGAAACTGTTGAAGAAAGCATCCCCAGAGACACATTAGCTGAGACGGATTTGACCTCTACTGATTCTGCAAAAATAATCTATAGATACGCTGTCGTAAGTACAAATGTGCGCCGTCGTATTGTTACGCCGATTCGCGAAACAAGGTTTCAGCCGCCCGACGTAACTTGCCTACGCCGGCGTATCGTGGGCGCATAGTTACGCTGGACACATTCGGCGTTCCCATTTTAAATATGCAAATTAGTAAGATACGCCGATTCATGAACGTAGATGCGCCCGTCCGCTTCATATACACGATTTGCGTAAAGGCTTACTTCCGGCGTAATGTTACCCCTCATATAGCAGGCGCAGGTAATGCAAAGGTATGGGCCAGTGAACGACGCCGTCAAATTTTACGCCGTTTACGTAGTACTACGTGAATAGGGCTGTGCGTAGGTTACGTTCACGTCGTAGGCAGTTTTCGACGTATCTTAGGCAGCTATTTTGACGTAACTGTGAGCATGCGTTCTTGTCAAGCCTGCCTTGCATACTAAAGATCGTGAAAAAAAAATAATGCTCTAGCAAAGCGCGGTGACGTACAACACGTACGACGGCACTATAAAGGAGAAGTTCCATTCGGATGGCGCCACCTTTGGGCTGCTTTTGCTGATTTTGTGTTATTGAAAGTTTGGTGAGAGACAATTCGTGCTTTTCAGTCTTCATGCTTTTCAGTCTGTTAGGCCCCGTACACACGGCAGAGAACCTCGACGGGCAGAACACATCGTTCCGCCCGTCGAGGTTCTCTGCCGGCCGTCAGAATCGGCGACCCGCCCGTCGGGAAAGGCAACCAGCCATTCATCCCGACGGGCCGTCGAGCAAATAGAGAACCTGTTCTCTATTTGCTCGACGGGTTTCCCGACGGGCGGGGCTCGTCGAGAGCGTACACACGGCCGAGGTTCTCGGCAGAATGTGGCTCCCAGCGAGGTTCTCGCTGGTTTCTGTCGAGGACCTCGGCTGTATATACGGGGCTTTACAGCTTGATGAATGTGTTATCTCCATTACAAACGCTATTTTTTTCCAGAACGAGCGCTCCCGTCTCATAACTTGCTTCTGAGCATGCGTTCTTTTTTCACGTCGTTAAAGCCTACAAACGACAGTTTTTTACGTGAAAAGCGACAACGCGAAAAACAGCGTGAAAAAATAGAGCATGTTCTAAATTTTTATGTCATGAAAAATGCTCTGGAGCCCACACACAATCGTTTTTAATTACATGAAAAACGGTCGCGTGTACGTGGCATTAGATTTGGGAGTTGCTTGTCAGTTCCTGACGATTTACAGTTGCCTTCCCACTGCACATAGGTGAGATTGGCCAAACTAGGATTGACTGTTCCTGTCCTGAGATGTGTGACTTTATCCCAGGAGACTGTGGGCAGTTAGGAGGGAAAGCCCAGGTGAGAAGTGAGAGCATGTACCTGCTGAAAAAGGTACTTGCTCCCCCCCCAAAAAAAAAGAAAATGTGTTTCCAAATGTGTTAGGACGCGTGCACACGAGGAGACATATCTGATGAAAACGGTCCGACAGACCGTTTTCATCGGACATGTCTCCTGGGATGTTTTGGTTTGATCTGTGTACACACGATCAAACCAAAATCCACGCGGACAGACAGTGCGGTGACATGGCGGTGACGTTGACGCCACCACGTCACCAAACCAGGAAGTAAAATACTTCCACGCATGTGTCGAATCCATTCGACGCATGCGGGAGATTTCGGACATATCCGACAGATGGCTTTCCAGCAGACAAGTTTTAAAGCATGCTTTAAAACTTTTGTCTGCTGGAAACCTGTCTGCTAGCCCGTACACATGATCGAATCTGTCCGCTAAAACTGGTCAGTGGACCAGTTTCAGCAGATATATTCTATCGTGTGTACGCGGCCATAAAGGTAGGGAATAGGATTAGAAGGAGGCTTGGAGAAATTTGGAGTGAAATTCCACTTTAACATGACAACACAGCTCTGAATTCTTTTTTTTTATTGTTTATTTATAACAGGAGTCAGGCCTATATCGGCCACAATATTACAACAGGAACAGTGAATAGAATCATGGTACGTATCAACCAGTTATAAGGATTACACATACACCGCGTTTGCAGCTGCCGACAGCCCCGACTATCCCCACGTAACCTGCATATAGGAGTAATGTTCCAGAACAGAGGCATTGCACTAGACCATTTTCAAACCCTTAATTAGTCTTCCCCTAACCGTCCAGTGACAGTGACCACTCTATTCCCACTGGATAGTGGTCTGTGGTCTTGCGGGACCCACTCCCATTTATTTTGAGTTACTCAGAAGAAGAGGTAAGAAGATAGCACAGATAGAAATAGTAGCATAAAGATGGGCAAGGACCTAGAGCATAGCTAGGGGTAGGGAGTTGAGAGAAGTTGGCAATAGAGGAGGGGGGGGGGGGTGGGGGGGGACACGTATCTCAGGTACGGGACTCTTTGTTTTCGCCAGCAGGTGATGCTGGTTTCCGGGAAGCCTCAGCCACCCGTGAGTGGGGGCGACTCAATCTACTCAGGGTCGATATGGGTCTCAGGGCGGCCGTCCGCCGTCTCTCAGAGCTTGTCCCTCCTCCGAATACTTAAACATATTCCACAGTAGCCATATCTTAGTGTAGGCTTCTTCCCTGTTTTGGCTAGTGAGGATTAGGTCCTCCATTTGGCAAATATCGTCTACCTTCTGGAGCTATAGCGTAATGGTCGGGGGATGCAGGGATTTCCAGCACAGCGGGATACATGCCTTGGCTGCGTTAAGCAAATGACGGACCACCGATTTTTTGTACTTGCATGCGGGGGTGCCTGTGTCGTGGAGCTGAAAGTATGCCGGTTTGTCCGGGACATCACTGTCCGAGAATCTCTGTATAATTTGCCGCATATTCCTCCAGAAGGGTACAATCTTGGCGCGGGACCAGAAAATGTGCAGCATGGTTCCTATCTCTTGTTGGCAGCGCCAGCAGAGGTCTGAGGTCATGGGGAAAAATTTGTGTAGCGTTGCTGGGGTCCTATACCACCGTGTAAGGATTTTATAATTAGTCTCTTGAAATTTGGTGCATAGAGAAGATTTATGCGTGAATCTGAGAATATGTTGTGTCCTATTGTCGTTGAAATGGCATTTCAGGTCTCTCTCCCATCTAATCAGGCTTGGGGGGCGGTAATCGTCAGGAGGTGTGGTCAGCATGCCGTATGTAAGGGAAAGGGTGTGAGATATCACCCCGTCTCAGAGCAAAGCACCTCCAACGCCGTGAGGGGGTTGTCGGCAGCCTTCGGGGGTGGTATACTGGCCAGAAAGTGACCAAGCTGGTTTGTGCTTAAAAAGTCGAGTCTAAAATTACCGGTCGGGTCCGACAGCTCAGCCACCGTCCTCCATCTTCCCATCGTGCTGAAGTGTGAGGCCTGGTGTAACCCCTCCCCAATTAGTGATCGAAATCTGTGGTCCCTTACACCCGGTTCAAATTGGGGGGTACCTAGTATCGGGCGCAATGGAGAGTCATGGGCTGAAAGGGAGGACCTTGAAAATAAGTCTGCACATATTCTCACGGTGGTGCCTATGAGTGGGTGTTGCTTGAGGTGAACCGGCAAGGCCGAATGGCACCAAGGTGCCCGTCGGAGGGGGAATTCACTCTGAGCCTGTTCCACCTGAGTCCACAGCTTGGTGTCTTGGTGTCGGCACCAGTCCACCAGTCTGTTCAGATGGGCTGTGTGGTAGTAGGAGCGTATCTCGGGCAACGCCAAGCCCCCGTATTGTTTAGGGAGGGAAGGAGTCTTTCTGTGTAGTCTGGGCCTTTTCCCCGCCCAGAGAAACTTAATGAATGTAGAGTGAACTTGCCTAAGGAAGATGGCGGTGATGTGGGTCGGGAGAGCCTGTATTAGGTAGAGGAACTTGGGGAGTATAGTCATGAATGTTGCATCTGCCGAACCAGGAGTGTAATCTGGTGTTCCATTGATGCAACATTGTCTGGACGGTCTTCAAGAGGGGGGGGGGGGAATTTAATGTGAATATCTGGGAGGCCCTCAAGGGGATGAGCGTGCCCAGATACTTCAATGCGTTGTCGGTCCATTTGAGGTGGAAGTTGGCTTTAAGTTATGCGAGCTGTTGTCCCGAAATTCCCAGTCCCATGGCTTCTGATTTAGAAAAATTAATTTTTAGGTTAGAGAGCTGCCCATAGATCTCAAACTCCCGCATGAGGTTAGGAAGGGAGACGGCCGGGTGTGTCAGGGAGAACATTAAGTCATCGGCATAAGCAGAGACTTTGTATTGTGTTTTTGGGGAGGGAATACCGGTGATACCTGGGTTTGCTCTAACGTGGCACAGAAAGAGCTCCAGGGAGAGAGCGAACAACAGAGGCGAGAGTGGACAGCCCTGTCTGGTACCATTAGTGATCCGGAAGGCGTCCGACGTCACCCTATTGGCGCGAACTTTGGCGGACGGGTCAGTATACACCGCGGTGATCCAGTTAAACATTTTTTCCCCTATGCCTATATGGTCTAGCGTCTTAAATATAAACTCCCACCGTACGCAGTCGAACGCCTTTTCGGCGTCCGTCCCGATGAAGACGCAGGGAACTTTCCTAGATCTGGCTATGTGTAATAGATTCAACACCTTAATGGTGTTGTCTCTGGCTTCCCGCCATGGTACGAAGCCTACCTGATCTAGGTGTATGAGGTGGGGTATGTGTTCTTGCAGTCTGGCGGCTAAGATTTTGGTGAACAGCATCAGGTCAGTGTTTAGCAAGGAGATAGGGCGGTAGCTGCCGCATTGGGCCGGGTCCTTCCCCTCTTTTGGTATGACTGTTATTTGTGCTTGCATCGTGGTCTTATGCAGTTTCTTGCAAATGAGGGGTGCAATCAGCGCAAAAATATATATGATCAAGGTGATTAATAAAACATAAGAAATTGTTAAGTGATAATGAAAATGAAGAAAAGTATCACTACATATCTTCCATAGAAATATAAGGCGCAAAAAACTTTATAGTTGATATACCATAGGAATGCTAGCTAAGCACCATAAAGGACCTTTACAAAATCCAAAATAATATAAAAATAAAGAAAAAGTGCAGCGCAAACCATATAAAAATGGGGTGAAATAAATATATGTATAAGTCCAACACAATTTGTGATGCAATAGAGAGGGATCTGTAATAAGATCAATGTAGGTCTTCACCACGTGAAAAAAAAAGGATAGTAAACTTGAAGCATATCCCTCCACCAGTGAAGATGGCTACTCTCACCTTAGAACGAGACCACTGGGTTAGCACATGGTCACTTAGGCATAAAGGAAACAGGATGTAAATGGTGTTGCAAATCTTCTGCAGTCAGGTGTGTCCAGGCACCGTCTTCCCTACTCCCCTGCGATATCCAGCTCCCTCTCCAGCCGGTGTTGGATGTACGACTGAGCGAGCGTATCTCCTGTATCTCTAATCGACGTGCACGCTCTGCTCCTCACATACTGCACATGTGTGGTGTTTGCTGCTCGCTCCCGATCTCTGCTCACTTACAAAGTAACACAAAGCCACTACTTGCCGAGTAAGGAGATTGGCGGAGGAAAAAGAGGAAAGGAAACAATTAGTAGGCTAGCACTAGCGTATGCAGCCTTGATAGATAAACTAAGGTAGCAGGAATACTCTGCTCTGACGCTCCCCAGAGACGGTCTGGGTACGGAGCGCAGGCCTAAGTGGGAAAGCGGTCAGAAAGGGCCAATGAAGGAGCTCCCGACCCAGTCGGCCCACCCCGGCAAACATGCATTACATATCATAACATAAACCCGGCAGTCAAACCTAACACAGAACATAGAACATAGCTAATACACTCTGTAAACATATGTGCAATGGGTCAGCAAACAGGGAGTGCATTATACATTCCTGGATAGCATCCTATTGTGAGTATTTGAAAGAACAGATGCAACCTCCCACCCCCGACTATATGCTCCATACAAGGTTGAAAACTAACATTGTACCCCAGTGCGGTCCCACCCCATGTCCCCGGAAACCAAAAACACAAGACAGATGTGCGGGGGAGGGGGGGAGGAGACCACAGCACCAATCACATTCCCCCCCGATTCTGTGAGGAGCAGTTGTGTCTATGAGGAGGACACGCCACCAGCGCCACGCCCGCCCATCCCCCCAGCCCCCACCCGGCAGAGTCCGCCTCCCTCCCAGCCCGCCACCCCCACCAGAGCAAAGTTATCGGGCATAGCTACCCACAAGGAGCCGACCTTTAGCCCTCTTTCATCCCATGTCTCCCCCCAGGCAGTGCCCGTGTAGTTCACGTGCAGCATAGTCCGTTGGCATCCACATGGCAGACTCATACTTCCAACCTCCCCCTCGCTGTTTGTAGAGTCACATGTATAGATGTCTAAGGGGTTAGGCACAAACTGACAGGCAGATGGTGTCTCCTGGGGGCTTCCAATAGGGATCGCACTCGCTCAAGTAGCAGCCGCGGCGGCGGCAGGAGGGGGCGGGCAACACAGTCCAGGCGCCGGCGGCATATGCAAGGGGACACCAGGGGATACATCGCGGATCAGGGGGAGTCAGTGGGCAGAGTCAGGGGGTGGTCAAGGCAGTACTACTCATGCTGCTCCCCACCAGATGCCGATCTGTTTCTCCTCCGGACCCTCTGCTGACGCGGCGGCGGTGGTCTCCGCAATGTCGCGGCGCCCAATCTACCCATCGGTCTCGGGAGAATCACCAGCCAGTCCGGGAGTGCGATCGGTTCGGCCTCTAGAAAACGAAACAGGGCCGGGAGGTCTGTGGGTGCCCTCAGAGTGAATGCAGCCGTCTCCTTACAAAACGTTACCGCCAACGGATACCCCCAGCGGTACGTAAAGCCTGCTTGCCTTGCGAGATCGAGGAGTGGGCAGAGCATGGCTCTCCTCCGCAGGGTGGCGCCTGAGAGGTCCGGTAGGACCTTCACACTAGCTCCATCCAGCGACACCTCGCCATGATCCCATGTCCGCCGCACTATGGCCTCTTTCTGTATGAAGCGGTGTAGCCTGCACAGGACATCCCTCGGTCCATCCGGATCCGCCGCCCTCTGTGGACCCTGTCTAGTTCCACCGTCGCTCTCGGGTCATCCAGGACCGTGCGGAACAGATCTCTCATGGTGTCCCTGAGGTTCTCCGCACCGACATCTTCTGGGATACTACGGCTCCTGTCCTTGATGTCTTCCAGATGAAGCTGCAGAGCGATGGCGGTCTCCCGGTGCTGGTCGCGGGAGCGCTCCAGCGCCGTCACCCGGTTCTCCAGCGTGGACATCGACGCCTCCCCGGACGAGATCCTGTCCGCTAGTGTGGACACTTCCCCTCTCACCTCTTGGATATCACGCCGGTGAGTTTCCTCCAAACGGAGGATCAGTGTCTCTATGTCTGACCTTGTTGGGAGGGCCTGCAGCATCGCCCGTATGTCCTGGTCAAGCGCCGCGGGTTCAGGTGGCTGGGTTGCAGGCATCTCGGTCGTCCGCGGGGCCCGCGGCCAGTCCTCTGTAAAATTGGGTGTAGTGGAGGGTCTCGGGGAGACAAGAAGGCCTCTTCAGATGTGGCCCTCTGTGCGGTGCCGCGTGTCGGGCCTCGTGGTGCCGCTACTATGGCGCCTGGGGAGTTTCTCTGTAGCTGGCGGAAATATTGCTGGATTACGCCCGCGGACCTCCCCACAGGAGTGCCTCTCGTTGTTGCTCTGGTTTTGCGCTTTTCGGCTGATTTCATGCCAGTTTCGTAGTGATTTTGCCGGGTACAGGTGCCAAAGGCCAGGAGCTCTGAGAACTAGCAGCTCTACTCGGCCATGTCCAAACCACGCTCCCAGCTCTGAATTCTTAACCACATGGTGTCAGACCTGCCTACTTCATTTTTCCATAACTTTTCCATGTTCACAAGCGGAGAGCATAGAAAGTTATCAACTCAGAAAATTTTCTGGCAACATCAACAGGTATTTTTTTACTTATCACAAAGAGTTAACAAAACACTGTTTAACCACTTCAGCCCCAGAAGATTTGGCTGCTCAATGACCAGCCCATTTTTTGTTATTGGGCACTGCATTGATTTAACGGTCAATTGTGTGGTCGTGTGACTTTGTGTGACTTTGTGCCCAAACAAAATTTACGTCCTTTTTTTCCCACAACTAGTTTTCTTTTGGTGGTATTTGGTATAATCTCTGTGGTTTTTATTTTTTGCGCTATAAACAAAAAAAGTGTCAATTTTGGAAAAAACACAATATTTTGTACTTTTTGCTATAATAAACATCCCTGTTTTTAAAAAAAAGCAATTTTTTCCTCAGTTTAGGCCAATATGTATTCTTCTACATATTTTTGGTAATAAAAATCGCAAAAAGCATATATTAATTGGTTTGCTCAAAAGTTATAGCGTCTAAAAAATAGGGGATAGATTTTTTTTTTACTTGTAATGGCGTTGATCAGCGATTTTTATCAGCACTGCAACATTATGGTGGACAGATCGGACACTTTTTACACATTTTTGGGACCATTGCCATTTATACAGCGATCAGTGCTATAAAACTGATAACTGTGCAAATGTCACTGGCAGGGAAGGGGTTAACACTAGGGGGCGATCAAGAGGTTTACTGTGTTACCTAGAGAGTAATTCTAATTGTGGGGGGATGGGACTGCCTGGGTGAGGAGAGCGATCATTGTTCATACTTAGTATGAACAACAGATCGCTCTCTCACCCCTGGCAGCACTAATAGCATGGAGATCTATCTGTTTACATTGACATTTATTTTATTTTTGACGTTCTCCGTTCAGTCTCTGTGTGGAGCAATCACGGGTGCCTGGCGGTTATCGTGACCACCAGGCAGGTGCATTGGCTCCGGCGTCGTGTCACAGGTGTGCATGCGGGCCTTCAGGCGGGCGTGCGGCCCCTAGTGGTAACAACATATACCTAGGATGGTTCCCCCAGGGGAGCCAACCTGCCACAGTATAACTGCGGTGGCTGGTCAGGAAGGGGTTAGGGTATATTTAGCAGATCAAATAGACCAAATATGTTTATTCATTGAGCGTTCTATACACTTTAAGGTAAATTGAGTGAATGTGCTAATTTAAGCATAGTTGCAGGTTCTCCTGGAGAAATGTTAATTGAGTGACACACTAAGGCCTTGTACACACAAGGGAATGTATCCGGTCGGAAACATCCGACGGATATTTCCCAGCGGATAAGGCAAATTTGTCCATTGGTCTGATGAGCGTACACACCATCGGACCGAAATCCCAGCGGACCAGAACGCGGGCACGTAAACCACGTACGACGTCACTATAAAGGGGAATGACAAAGCCATCGGCGCCGCCCTCTGTTCCGCTTCTGCTAGTTCCGTGTTAGCGAAGGTTTGGTTAGAGCTGATTCGTGCTTTTCAGTCTCCGCGCTTAATAGGTCGTATTTTCAGGTTCAGTGTGTGCTTGTGGGCTCGTATTTGTCATTCAGTGTCGCCGTACGCGGCGTTTCTGCTTTGCAGTGCCGTCCTGTACGGTCGTATCTGTTTGACGTGCGATCTTTGCAGGTCTTGCTGGATTTGGGTGTGCTTTCTGTTTGAGTGTGACTTCTTGACTGACCAGCCGGCCGGTTTGAAGCCATGATGGAGCAGCAGCGCAACTTTTCACGAGTTTGTTCTGTTTATGGGTTTTGTTCTGGAGTCTGTGTGCATTCCAGTGACTTGGACAGGATCAGTAGGAGGAGGAGTTCCTGGGCCAAGAATTGGTTGCGGCAGCGTAATCGATTCTCTCATATGTCTCTGCTTAGGGAGATCCGGGAGAATAATCCTGATGACTTCAGGAACTTTCTCCGTATGACGGACCCCGTTTTCCACCGTCTGCTGGATCTCCTGTCCCCCTATATCACGAGGCAGGACACTGTGATGCGCCAAGCCATTCCGGCTGAGCAGAGGCTTATTGCCACGTTGCGGTACCTGGCGACTGGGGGGAGGCTGCAGGACCTCAAGTTCTCAACAGGCATCTCTCCCCAGGCGCTTGGGATCATCATACCGGAGACGTGTTCTGCCATCATACAAGTCATGCAGGAGGAGTTTATTAAGGTAAGTTTCCTCCTTTAACATCACAATCTGTGTCTTTAATAATGTTTGCATATTTTTCTCACCTTTTTGTGTTGGTTTTCCTAGTCGCCATGATTGTAATATGCTGAGTGCTTAATATTCCCTTTTCTCCCCATGCATGTTGTTAAGCTTTCCAGGTTAATGTGGTTTGGCCTACCTGCATATTTTTTCCTTCAACACTACTAACCTGTCCAGCATCATCTCCTAGGGACAAAAACACTTTTTTTTTTTTTGGTGTCCTGCTCCATTGTAGTTCAACTCCCTCCCCCTAAAAAAGTGTATTGCCCCATCAGCAGGGATGTGGAGCCTGATAATAATTGGCTCTAGATTTGTTGCCCTAAATACTCTCTATACACTAATTTTTAGAAATGTTAATACCGTGATGTTGCAGAATGTTGTTTTTTTACTAGTGTTTGCAATGTTGTTTATGTGCCAAAGTGCTAATTTGTTTTTTGCTTTTGTCCCCACAGTTTCCCTCCACGCCACAGGAATGGCAGACTGTGGCTGCCCACTTTTCCCAGCGTTGTGATTTTCCAAACTGCGGAGGGGCAATTGATGGGAAGCACGTCCGCATAGTGCCGCCACCTCTTTCGGGCTCGTACTATTATAACTACAAAGGTTTTCATAGTATCGTGTTGATGGCGGTGGTGTCGGCAGACTACGAATTTTTGTATGTGGACGTGGGGAAGAATAGCCGGCTGTCTGATGGGGGAGTGTTCGCGCGGACCGAATTTTACAGGCGTCTACAAACTGGTGGTCTTGAACTGCCACCGGATGAAGACAATGTGGAAGGACTTCCATTTGTTTTTTTAGCGGACGAGGCTTTTGGGCTTGGACCTCACCTCATGCGGCCTTTTCCCCAGAGGACCCTCACCCCGGAGAGGAGGGTCTTCAATTTCCGGCTGGCCAGGGCCCGGAGGGTAGTCGAGAATGCCTTTGGGATACTCGCCAGCCGGTTCCGCCTGTTCCAGACAGCGATACATCTGGCGGAATATAAATTTAACTCTGTTATTTTGGCCTGCTGCATATTGCATCATTTTTTACGCAGGCATTCCCAGACGTACCTACCCAACATCGGTGCTGAGGCAGGACTACCCTCAGATACCCTTCCTGGGCTGGACACTGGTCGCGCTGGCTCGGTCACCCAATCTGCTCGTGAGGTACGCGACAAATATGTTGAGTACTTTATAGCTATGCCAGAATAATATTTCTTTATAATTCGGCCCCCAAAATAAAGAAATATTACCAAGAAATAATAAATAATTCGACCATTGGACTTTATACAGTTGTTTGTCATTATTGCTTTTTCTCTTTTGATCTGTCTTCCAGGTTCTGAAACTAGTGCATTTCTTGTGCCCAATTTAGTTAGCAGGTTTTAGTAAATACACACAATTGCACATTCTAGTCACTCTTCTACAAACTGGGTATTGAGGTTAGAAATAAGAAGCCACCGGTGTGTGTGTTTTTAAAAGGTTTTTTTATTTCTTTTTTATTTACGTAAATCTTTGTCTTTTCTTTGAAAAATTGGTTTAGAAAGTATTTATTTATTCAAAAAATATTTTGTGGTTTTGACAAACATATATAACAATCGAACTTACAAAGTTCAACCTTTTATTTGGCATAACAAACCCAGACAACATGGTCTTAGGTCACGCCGGAATCCCCCAAAATTTGAGGATGCACACATGCTGTGTGTGTGATGGGCCAAATGGTGATTTTTCACATGAGATCCCATGCGAAATGTTCACATGTGCTATCTGCCATCATGGGTGATCAATGTATGTGCTTTGTGGGTGCAACCCCTTTCTGTCACCTACTTGATAAGTAAGGAAGGGGTTGCACCCACAAAGCACATACAATTGATGTCCTGTGATGGCAGATCGCACATGTGAACACACATTGGGGTTTATTTACTAAACAATCCAAACTCCGGCTTATTTGTGCATATAAGCCAATCAGCTTCTAAATTAAGCTTAGTCAATTAAGACTTCTCATCCAAACATGGAAGATGATTGTTTTATATGCCAAGTGATGCTGCTTTTGCACCTTATAGCTTTAGTAAATAAACCCGTGTGTGTGTGTGTGCATCCTCAAATTTTGGGGGATATGAAACGAACATTATACAACATCTTTGAGAGTGGGGTGGTTAGGGGTGAGGGCAGGGGGGCAGGGGGGCATGGGGGGCAGCTGGGGGGGATAGTCTTCTATATACGTCCCAAAATATCTAGCATGTTTTTGAAGTTTTGGTCCATCACCACCATCCTTTCCCTCATATTGGCCAGATCGGTGCTGCACTCCATAATCTGCTGTATTAGGATTTGTGCACCTGCACGAGAAAAAATAGGAGCGACAGATGTGCTAATCCCATCTTCATCCCCTAAAAATGCCAAAGGAAAAACACAACATTGTAAGTAAGTAAGGTGCAGGCCTATCTACATCTCTTTTTCCCTGCAAAGCTGGGGTGTCACTGACCTGTTGTACTGACAAGTTCAACATCTTCTACAACTTCTCCTTCTTCTTCAACTTCTCCTTCCTCCACCAATCCGCCTTCCTCCTCCAATCCGCCTTCCTCCACCAATCCGCCTTCCTCCACCAATCCGCCAAATTCCACCAAACCGCCTTCCTCCACCAATCCGCCTTCCTCCACCAATCCGCCTTCCTCCTCCAATCCGCCTTCCTCCTCTCTCCCTTCCTCCTCTCCTTCTTCCTCCTCTCCTTCTTCATCATCCTCCTGCTCAACAATTTTTTCGTTTGGGAGACAGTGTGGGCCTCCCTGGCTCCTCATAGCGCTGTCCTCTTCTGTCCCCTAAAAACAACAAAAAATAAGGAAACTCATCAGCAAACAGATCTTTTTGGAGGGACTAATTTGCAAACATTGCTTAGAAGTGGCGTTACAATTCTAGTTTTGGCCTTATTACAGCAAAAACCATGTTGTTTTTTTTTGGTAGATGACTTCTCCCTAGCTGTGATATAATGAGGCTTTTTGGTGAAGTGACACACATGGCTGGCCTCCTGAATAAGTAGTTTTTGGAGTCCCTTCTCCAAAAGTCCAAATTACTATTTTATGGGGGGAGACAGGTTCTCAAAATTACAGATGTCAAAACAGGTGCCTATTAGGTTATCTCATCACTGTGTGAATTAATGAATCCTGTTTGCCTTTTTAAATCAACTTAGTTTGCACAAACACATCATATTTTCCACATTGTTTCTAGAAACGATGTTTTTCGCCAAATAGCCACGTCCAGGTGTGATGTTCCTGGACCCGCGGATTGAGGATAAACTATGTGATGGAACGATGTTGACTACGATCGTGGCAAGTCGTCGGATTTATATTAGACAAACATTACTAAATTTACAATGCAGGGTTTCAAAAATACAAGGAGGCCAACGAGGCAGATGGCGAAATAGACATGGCAAAACATTTTATCCAAAAATAGGCACTCCAAAGACATTTTAAAGTACTTACTTTTTTCAATGATTTTCTTTATTTTGCGATACTGCTCTGGCGTTTCCGGAGCTGCTCTTTGGACCTGGTGACCCCAAACATCTCATAAAGTTTCCTCGCTGCCTTATCCATAATTTTGGACTTCCTCCGGTTAGGGGTGCTGTATGGGCCATGCTCACCATCATAGTCCTTCCGTCGCAGGATGGACACCAACTCCACCATCTCTTGTAGAGACATGTTTGTGGCCTTGTAACGTTTTGGCCTGGATCTGGACGTTCCGGCCTCTGTCCCTTCCTGATCCCGATCAGAGCCTAATGTGCGCTCGTGTGACATCACCATATTTTCCAATCAACGTTGCATATGGGCGTGGAAAACAGGAATTGGTACGTCATGGGCGGAGACGAGGGCGGCGTTTCTTGATTGCGTGGGGATATAATGGAAACAACGTGATTACGTAGGTTACGCGGAGATTACTCGAGCGGAAACGAGGAGAGAGAGAGACAAAGGTAAATGAAAACATCGGATCAGAGGCCTATAATTTGAACAGCCATGGGGGATGGGGCTTTTCAATGTTGTTTGCACCCTTTTTGTGCTACTGTTATTTATGTATTTTGGGGCCCACCATAAAATTTTGAGAGCCAAGTGCTTGTACACATCACTTCATCAAGATATATGTAGAGAATGCTCTATCCTCTTTATTTGGATTTTGGAGTATGCAGTCAGATCATGCAAGTATTGTTGTGTGTTGGTTGGACAGAGATAAGTAGGTAGTGTTTTCTGCCATCAATGCTGAGGGCCATGATAGCTACACATGAACTAGTGCCTTGAGATGATTGCTAGCATTCATATTCATGGTGGATGTGTTCTTAACTACATGCTACAACTTGCAAAATGGGCTCTGAATGACAACTTTTTGGGGGGTACAACAATGCGGCAGAGCTGGCCAGCTATGTAGCAGCAGAAGACACTGTGTTTGTATAATGTTGATGCTCTAAAATGAATGAATGCGCACATATTTTAAGAATGTCAAAGCTGAGCCTTTTTAAAGTTGTGCTTTGTGTTTGATTGTCATTTTCTATTCTAGACATTACTATTGAAGCTACATCTAGGAGCTGACAAAAGAATGGATTTGCTGAAAGGGAAGGAGGCAACAATGGAACTAATAACCCGATATCGGGATATGCCCCTTCTTTGGGACACCAGGCACACACATTATTTGGACACTGGGAAGAGAGAGGCAGCACTTGATGAGATTGCTACATACCTGCACACGTGGGTGCCAAGTTGCACAGGCGACATGATTTTTCCTTAATCATGTTGTAATTCCCAAGTATGCATGTATGTTGCAATCTCATCAAGTGCTGCCGTTCTGGTGATTTCTAATTTATTTTTTGGCCGGAAATAAATGGCTTTTGTATTTACTTTCAAACCTTGTCTATTGTGTTTTATACTGTGGTGAGTAAGCATCAGACATTTGTAAAAGAAAATGTGTCATTTGCAAAGGACACAAACTCCTTGGGGGGGGGGGGGGACCTTTTCTGTTAGAACTTGGTAAACCCAAAAGAAGCATAAAATGTTAAAAAAAAATATAAATACCCCAAAATAAAGTAAAAAATAAAGGACAAAACAACTAAATTACATAAGTTGCGGAAAAAAAAGGGAAATTTTAATTAAAAAAAACAAAAACATGGTGAAACAAGAAAAAAAAAATATTTTTGAAAGATTCAAAAACCGTTAAATCCAACTGTAAAAAAATAAATAAAAATAATAAAAAAAAATGATACGCTCAACATGAAGTCCAAATAGACATACTAAAAATGTGGAGAACAGAAACAAATGTGGGGACATCTGGCTAGCAAACTGTGTCAAATAGAAAAAACACTAATGAAAATGCAAGCTAGCAGTATGTGACATCTGGACAAAATTGCATCAGCAAGACAACGGGTTTCTTCTAGCAAGAGAAGAAAGAACAAAAAAACGATATAAACGGAACACTATATAGAGAGTTTAGGTGACGAATGTGCCAGGTCCCAACAAACGCGAGTTTTACCTGAACGAGTGCTCCCGTCCCATCGTTTTGACTGAGCATGCGCGGGTTTTTGGTCCGAGGCTTTTGTGTACTAACGAGCGGACATATCCGACGGACATTTGTCCGGCGGAAAAATTTCAAAGCATGCTTTGAAATTTTTCCGCTGGAAAAATCCGGCCAAAACGGTCCGTTTGCCCATACAGATGACCGGATTTTTCAGATGAAATGGTCCGTCGGACCAGTTTCAGCGGATTTATTCCCTCGTGTGTACAAGGCCTTACAGTGGGTGACCGCAATATTGTGTCAATCTCGCTCCCTTTCTCAGCGAGATTGACTACCTGCGAACCCCATCGCGGGAGCCAGCGCCGAGCTGGCTTGCCGCGATGGAGACAAAGCCGTCATAGAAGCGATGGGGATCCGACGTGGATTCCCGCCAATTCTACACGTGGGCGGCGTTTGTTATGAATCCTGAAGGGGAAGTCCCCGCCGGATTTAAAAAAAAAATCCGGCATGGGTCCCCCCCTCAGGAGCATAACGGGCCCTTAGGTCTGTTATGGGTTGTAAGGAGACCCCCCTACGCCGAAAAAAATGGCGTGGGGGTCCTCCCACAATCCATAACAGACCTGTATCCAAAGCACGCCAGCCGGCCGGTCAGGAGGGGAGTGGGGGCGAGCGAGCGCCCCCCCCCTCCTGAGCCGTACCGGGCAGCATGCCCTCAACATGGGGGGGTCAGGTGCTCTGGGGCAGGGGGGCGCACTGCGGCCCCCCCACCCCAGAGCACCCTGTCCCCATGTTGATGAGGACAGGGCCCCTTCCCGACAACCCTGGCCGTTGGTTGTCGGGGTATGCGGGTGGGAGGCTTATCGGAATCTGGGAGCCCCCTTTAATAAGGGGGCCCCCAGATACTGGCCCCCCACCCTAAGTGAATGAGTATGGGGTATCCCCTACCCATTCACCTGGAGGCAAAGTGTAAACACAAATAAACCACACAGGGTATTGAAATATTTTATTAGTTGGCCGCCGGGGGGGTGTGTATGGTCGCTTTTATAAAAGCGCCCCCCCCCTCGGCGTGCTTCTTTCGACATCTTCGGCGGGGGGGTGGATCTTCTCCGATCTCCGGGGGTCTTCTCCGATCTCCGGGGGTCTTCTCCCGCTCTCTGGGGGTCTTCTCCGCTCTCCGGGGGTCTTCTCCGATATCCGGGGGTCTTCTCCCGCTCTCCGGGGTCTTCTCCGCTCTCCGGGGGTCTTCTCCCGCTTTCCGGTGCCTTCTTTCTGTTCAGGACTGGCCACCGCTTCTGTCACGCCGTCGTCTTCTTCTTCTCTTCTCCAGATGTTGACGGATGCGCGGCTCCCAGTGACTTATATAGGCCTATCTTGTGACGTCGCAGTCCCATCATGCTCTGGTAGGTACCACGTGGATAGGTACCACGTAGTACCTACTGGAGCATGATGGGACTGCGACGTCACAAGATAGGCCTATATAAGTCACTGGGAGCCGCGCATCCATCATAACAGCGGGAGGAAGCGTCGAGTCAACATCTGGAGAAGAGAAGAAGTAGAAGAAGAAGACGACGTGACAGAAGCGGTGGCCAGTCCTGAACATAAAGAAGGCACCGGAGAGCGGGAGAAGACCCCCGGAGATCGGAGAAGACCCCCGGAGAGCGGAGAAGACCCCCGGAGAGCGGGAGAAGACCCTCGGAGATCGGAGAAGACCCCCGGAGAGCGGAGAAGACCCCCGGAGAGCGGGAGAAGACCCCCGGAGATCGGAGAAGACCCCCGGAGATCGGAGAAGACCCACCCCCCCGCCGAAGATGTCGGAAGAAGCCCCATACTCATTCACTTAGGGTGGGGGGCCGGTATCTGGGGGCCCCCTTATTAAAGGGGGCTCCCAGATTCCAATAAGCCTCCCACCCGCATACCCCGACAACCAACGGCCAGGGTTGTCGGGAAGGGGCCCTGTCCTCATCAACATGGGGACAGGGTGCTCTGGGGTGGGGGGGCCGCAGTGCGCCCCCCCTGCCCCAGAGCACCTGAACCCCCCATGTTGAGGGCATGCTGCCCGGTATGGCTCAGGAGGAGGGGGCGCTCGCTCGCCCCCACTCCCCTCCTGACCGGCCGGCTGGCGTGCTTTGGATACGGGTCTGTTTGGGATTGTGGGGGGACCCCCACGCTGTTTTTTCGGTGTAGGGGGGTCTCCTTACAACCCATAACAGACCTAAGGGCCCGCTATGCTCCTGAGGGGGGACACATGCTGGATTTTTTTTTTAAATCCGGCGGGGACTTCCCCTTCAGGATTCATAACAAACGCCGCCCACGTGTAGAATTGGCGGGAATCCACGTCGGATCCCCATCGCTTCTATGACGCACTCGCTGGAATGTGCTTTTACTATTCCAGCGAGTGCGAGATGTCGGCACCCTGTCGCCGAGAGTCAGCGCGATGCTGTCGCGCTAAAAACACATTCTCGGCGGCAGGCACTGTAAGTGAATCTAAACCCAAGAACAAAAATGTAATATATTACAGCTTACCATTGTGTCATCCTAGAACAAGACTACAGAACACCTCACCCCCTAATTTTTCTATAAACAAGTATTTTGTTGTCCACAGAGAAAATATGGAAGAATGCTAACTGATGAGAGTGCAATCCACGCATAGACCATTGTTATCAGCTTCTAGCATGATAGCAGATATTATCTTGCAATTATTGAACAGCTGTAACAAAACACTTTCAAGAGTATATATAAGAGACTGAGGCCACGTACACACGATCAAATATTTCTGCTGAAAACGGTCTGACAGACCGTCTCAGCAGACAGATTCGATCGTGTGTACGGGCGAGCAGACGGATTTGGCCAGCCGACAGATTTTAAAGCCTGCTGAGAAACCCGTCGGACCGATATATTTGCTGGTTAGTACGCTAACCAGCAGACATATCTGCCCGCACATGCGTCAAATGGATTTGACGCATGCGCGGAAGTGTTTTACTTCCTGGTGCGGTGACGTGGCGGCGTCAACGTCACCGCCACGTCACAGATTTATTTGCTCGTGTGTACGGGGCCTAAAAGGTAAAAATCATGAGAAGTTCATTGTATTGGTTTACATTAGTGTTGCCAACCGTCAGTATTTTTACTGACAGCCAGTAAAAAACAGGCACTTTACTCTTGCCAGTAAATGCCAGTGACAGGAAAAGGTTGGCAGTAAAATATGGCTGTAATGCTCAGCTCAGAACCGCGCCAGCCGAGACCATCAAAATGTCTTCTACAGTATGTTCGGGCGGCGCTGGCGGGGGGTCTGGCAGAGGAGGTGCCTGAGCATGTCGTGTGATGTTAAGGGAGCCAAGCCGAGCGGCCAGCACCTCATATGCCGGTCTGTGGGATGAAAGCAAGGCAAGCCAGGAGCAGGACTGTCAGTGCTGTCTGGACTGGAGTGGACCATCCAAATGATTGCTACAGTGCGTTCCAGTGGCGCCAGCGGGGGGAAGGTATGGCGTGGAGAGAGACTGTCACTGTGACTCAGTAAGGGACGTGTCGTGTTGGCGAGGTGTCATCATCATCTTTGTTGCTCTACACTGCTGTCAGTGACACTGTGAGAGTCAATTTCATGTCTGTGTTCCTGCCCATTCTAATTTCTTGTCCTCCTAAGTCCTGTCCCTTACTAACTATATCGAAAATAAAATAATAAATATGTTTTTTTTTTCCTTAATATCTACATTAAATCGCATTGCTAATTGCATATTGTTTCTAGCTTAAATACTGAAACTTGCACTTAAAACTGTAATTTTGAAACTTTTGGAAATGCCAGTAAAAATGTGGCTGTGTCAGTAAGTTTTGGGTGTTGTGTCAGAAACGTTTCAATCTGCTAGGTTGGGAACACTGGTTTACATTTAAATGTTTACAATTGAAATCATTGCTGGGCAAAAGAATCTAGATTTTCAGACAAAAAAAAAATCCAAGTGTATGCATTAAATTAAACTTGAAAAATGTGCTGTCTCTTTATGTATTCAAATGATACACAATATCAAACTATCAAAAAACATCTTGCATCATGTTCAAAATGTTAATCAACAATTCATATATCCAAGTGCTTAAAGCTGAGTTCCGCCCAAAAGATTTAAGCACTCCTCGCCCCCTGACGTGACTTTTTTTTGGGGGGGGGTATTTACCTTATTTTTTGTGGGACTTTCTGTCCCACTTCCTGTTTCCTATTTTGGCCGCCTGGGCGACTCCTCCTCTCAACCTAGGCGGCCCCTCCCGGCCACCATTCTTCTGGGACACAACACAGGTCCCAGAAGATCGGCTGACCAATAGCAGAGCATAGTGTGACTTGTCCACTTTCAGTGCGTGCTGTAAGCTGTAAGCTGTCACAGCCGGGTGCCCACAGATGCTATGACGGCACAGAGGAGAGGAGGGGGGAGTGCAGCGAGCCTTCTGGATGGCTGCATCGCTGTATGGTAGGGAAGGTAAGTGTTGGTTTATTAAAAGTCAGCAGCTATGCTTTTTGTAGCTGCTGACTTTCAATAGACTAAAAAACAGATGTGACTCCGCTTTGAGTATCAAATATAAAAAAAAGTGTGCATAGTGCAAAGGTCGTTCATAAAAGGGTGATTAAAATTAATTCATATTTTCGGAAAAAAGATCTCTCAATAAAGTCCATCCAAGTGATTAGACAAAAAGTGCTCTGTGCTCAAAAATGAAAAAAAAAAGTGCTTCAGAGTCGAGGATGTGCTCCTTAGGACAAAGAGGCTGCTTACCAGACCGATATGATCTCACACATCGGTAGGGTTGCCACTTGTACTGTTTTCCCCCGGACAGTCCGGTTTTTGAATGATGTGTTCGGGTTTGCTACTGCACCAGACCCGGACACATCTTTCACATGGACTGCTCCGGGAGTGACAAGTCTCCCGTCTGCCTGACGCTGCCAGCAGCTTGGTTGGTTCAGCACAGCAGAGTGTCACTGTATCAAAGCTCCTCCTCTCCTTCTCTGTTCTGTACACACACGAGGAGGAGGAGGAGGAGGAGGAGGAGGAGGGGGCAGCAGGGACGCTCTGATTTCAGGTCTGTCTGCACTAACTTTTTATTATGTTCTGTAGATGAAGGAGGGAGGGGGAGAGTCTGAGAGTGTCTAGTAAGGAGGACAAGGTAGAAAATATGAGTAATCCAGGGGTTAGGAGGACATGTGCCCATATGTGCTGGGGGATGCTTCAGGGGTCAGATATGTGCTGGGGGGTGCTCTGTGAGAGAAGAGGTGCAAGGGGGATGGGTAGGGGGTAGTATATGTGCTGGAGGGGTGTTTTGGGAACGAAGAGAGGGGTTGCCAGATTTCAAATCTAATCCACACTTGTAGCATTGCCCCCCCTCCTTCCCAAAACACCCCTCCAGCACATATCCTACCCCCTACCCATCCCCTTGCACTGGCCCTCTTCTCTCACAAAGCGTCCCCCCCAGCACATATCTGACCCCTGAAGCACCCCAGCAGATATGGGCACAGTGGCTGCATATGATGGTGGGCACAGTGGCTGCATATGATGGTGGGCACAGTGGCTGCATATGATGGTGGGCACAGTGGCTGCATATGATGGTGGGCACAGTGGCTGCATATGATGGTGGGCACAGTGGCTGCAATTGATGGTGGGCGGCACAGTGGCTGCAATTGATGTTTTTTTTACAGAATCAGTTTGTTTGCGCCCCCCCCCAAAAAAATATATATCTGCACACTCACCGCCACTGCCCCCCAGCACATATCTATCTCTCCCCACCCCCCTGCTAGCACTCCCCCTCTCCCCAGGACATATCTGACTCCTGCATTCTGTGCAGAACACTCACAATTCAGCCACACACTATTTGTTGCGACAAGCTATGCACCACATTACTACTCTTTCAGGCCACCAAAAGTGTCCCAGGTCTTTTACAATTTGTAGCGTATACCCCCCTCAAAAAAAAGTGTTCGGGTTTGGCTTAAAAGAAAGGTGGCAACCCTACACATCGGAGATCAGTGCTTTGGTATATTCCACTTTAGAGATCGACACTCTCACTGCCTTATCTCAGCGGTCACCTAAATCACTGCTTGCCGTGATATCCCCACCATGAGAGGGGGATCAGCAGTCTAGGCTCCGCCAACAGAATCGCAGGCACATGTATTAAAAGCAAGGAAGAGAACTCAGCTACACTGTAGCTAAATCATTTATTGAATAAAAATTGTTTGAGAAACAACTCTGATTTACCCAACCGCGATGGCTCCCATGCGATCCGTGCGCGCTGACGTCACATGACTAGCTCCACTCAATGCGTTTCCCCATACAAGGCATCATCTGAGATTGAAGGAGCATCCAATAGTGTTTGTATGGTGCAGCAGTCTTTCTCCGAAAGGTGGCTGAGTGCGAGTTCCTGAAAGTGTATGCATGCTAAGTAAATAACACACATTATTGCACAGGAATTAATTTTTATATGACCGACTCAAACCAGAGTAAGAACTTTACTGGACAGAGCTTCTCAGGAAAACATCACAAATATAAAGCTGATGAAAATAAAGAATCACTTATTTGTACCAGGCCTGTATAACCATGTCTGTTAATAAGTAATGACTCATTTTACACTTATATAGGAAACTGTGAAATTATGCATAATTCACTTCTTGATAGCCTGAGAGTGTGGGCAAAAGTTTTCATTAGCACTGTCATTTTACATGTGAATTTCTCCAAATGAAAAAGCATGACCTAATGGGGGAGGGAGATTAACTAAACTGGTGCACTCAGAATACTGCACAGCTGTGCATGGCATGCAATGGGCTTATAATTTCAGCTTGGGCAAATAAGCTTTGGCAATGCAACCCGGAAACTAGATTTTGCACTCTCCAGCTTTAGTAAATCAACCCCAATATCTACTATTACCAGTGGCGGCCCCTGCTCAAAATGTTTGGGGGGGCGCAAAACGGAAAAAAAATAAAAATAATTGCAGCCTCACTGTGCCATCAATTGTCACCACTGTGCCATCCCATCAAATGCAGCCACTGTGCCATCAATTGTCACCACTGTGCCATGCCATCAAATGCAGCCACTGTGCCATCAATTGTCACCACTGTGCCATCAATTGTCACCACTGTGCCATGCCATCAAATGCAGCCACTGTGCCATCAATTGTCACCACATGTCGCCACTGTGCCATCAATTGTCACCACTGTGCCATGCCATCAAATGCAGCCATCAATTGTCACCACTGTGTGCCATCAAGCCGCTGTGTCACCACTGTGCCATGCCATCAAATGCAGCCGCTGTGCCATCAATTGTCACCACTGTGCCATGCCATCGAACACAGCGGCTGTGCCATCAATTGTCACCACTGTGCCATGCCATCAAATGCAGACGCTGTGCCATCAATTGTCACCACTGTGCCATGCCATCGAACGCAGCCGCTGTGCCATCTATTTTCACCACTGTGCCATGCCATTAAATGCAGCCGTTGTGCCATCAATTGTCACCACTGTGCCATGCTATCAAACGCAACTGCTGTGCCATCAATTGTCACCACTGTGCCATGCCATCAAACGCAGCCGTTGTGCCATCAATTGTCATCACTGTGCCATGCCATTAAACGCAGCCACTGTGCCATCAATTGTCACCACTGTGCCGTGCCATCAATTGTCACCACTGTGCCATGCCATCAAACTCTAAGGAAAGGTTTAGACACGCGGGCAAAATTTCCCTCCTCTGAAAATCTATCCACATTCAGATCACTTTTCAGAGGTGCTTAACAGATGATAAGGAGGCAACATGATGATTCCTCCTTACTGAATGTGTTAACCCTGTAATTACTACACAAATGAAACACAACTGGGTGCATACATGCGGTTGCAGGGCTTTTGCGGCACATTCCCTATTTCTTGAGTTGGTCCCATTCGGAGATGATACATGACCCAATTAAGTGAGTTGGGGCATGCCACAACTACACAGCTACTACATATCATTTTTTTTTTTTTTGCCATTGGTGCAAAGCAAAGCATCATAACCACAGCTTGTCAACATTCCTGTCCACTGCCTTCGCAGCTTAAGGGGGTGCAGTAAAAACAGGGCTCAACTTCATGTGGTTACTAACCATCCCCTCTCTGATCACATATTTAAATAAGCCCTAACATTCCGTGAACTGTGGATCACAAAATTATTTAAGGGGGTAATAAGGTTGAGAAAGGCTGATGCAGAGTAACCCCAGGCCTCACAATCCAGGGACACTGAATGTGCAAATAAAGACTTTTAGGCCTCATGCACATTAGACGTTAAAATAACGTTATAAAAATGGCAGTAGCTTTGCAGTGAGTTTTTTTTTTAAAGGTCAACGTTTTTGCAATAGCATTTTTTAGTGTTTTTTTTTTTTTATAAATGGATCAAAATTGTTAAAAGACGCTGGTGAGCGATGTTTTTGAGCGTTTATCAAAATTTATCAATATTTATCAGCGCCAGAGCATGTTTATAGTTGAAAAACGTCTCTCAGAACCCACTAGTTTTTTTTTTACTGCCTTGTATTACGGTTTGTAGTTACAGACAGAAGAACAGGAAGTGAGGGTTTCTCGGAAGAAATAAGGACATTTAAAAGCAAAATTGAAGGATGAGGTAAGTGAAGGAGGACTGCACTATGGTAAAGGAAGCTATTTAGGGAAAAAATGTTTACCTTTACAACCCCTTTAAGGTCAGAAGGCTGGAGCACGGGCCACTCACAACAATATATGCCTCTGCTTTAATCATATAGAGCTATATATTTCATTAAAAGATATGGCAGTTGGTGGATTGGAATGCAGTAACTGGAGCTACAATTACATAGGTTCCTCAGGCTCCCGGGAAGGTCTAGATTCTAGCAGATAAAAAAGGGTAAGTATACAGTTGTGGCCAAAAGTTTTGAGAATGACACAAATATTAGTTTTCACAAAGTGTGCTGCTAAACTGCTTTTAGATCTTTGTTTCAGTTGTTTCTGTGATGTAGGAAATATAATCGCACGCACTTCATACGTTTCAAAGGCTTTTATCAACAATTACACGACATTTATGCAAAGAGTCATTATTTGCAGTGTTGGCCCTTCTTTTTCAGGACCTCTGCAATTCGACTGGGCATGCTCTCAGTCAACTTCTGGGCCAATTCCTGACTGATAGCAACCCATTCTTTCATAATCACTTATTGGAGTTTGTCAGAATTAGTGGGTTTTTGTTTGTCCACCCGCCTCTTGAGGATTGACCAAAAGTTCTCAATGGGATTAAGCTCTGGGCAGTTTCCAGGCCATGGACCCAAAATGTCAACACTTTGGCCCCCGAGCCACTTAGTTATCACTTTTGCCTTATGGCACGGTGCTCCATCGTGCTGGAAAATGCATTGTTCTTCACCAAACTGTTGTTGGATTGTTGGAAGAAGTTGCTGTTGGAGGGTGTTTTGGTACCATTTTTTATTCATGGCTGTGTTTTTGGGCAAAATTGTGAGTGAGCCCACTCCCTTAGATGAGAAGCAACCCCACACATGAATGTCTCAAGATACTTTACGGTTGGTATGACACAGGAGTGATGGTAGCGCTCACCTTTTCTTCTCCGGACAAGTCTTTTTCCTGATGCCCCAAACAATCGGAAAAGGGCTTCATCGGAGAATATGACTTTGCCCCAGTCCTCAGCCGTCCATTCACCATATTTTCTGCAGAAGATCTATCTGTCCCTGATGTTTTTTTTGGAGAGAAGTGGCTTCTTTGCTGCCCTTCTTGACACCATGCCATCTTCCAAAGTCTTCGCCTCACTGTGCGTGCAGATGCGCTCACACCTGCCTGCTGCCATTCCTGAGCAAGCTCTGCACTGGTGGCACTCCGATCCCGCAGCTGAATCCTCTTTAGGAGACGGTCCTGGCGCTTGCTGGATTTTCTCAGGCACCCTGAAGCCTTCTTCACAAATGCAGTGGATGGGATTAAGTTAATTTTCATGGCAAAGAGGAACTTTACAATTAATTGCAATTTGTCTGATCACTCTTCATAACATTCTGTAGTATATGCAATTTCCCATCTTAAAAACTGAGGCAGCAGACTTTGTGAAAATTTGTATTTGTGTCATTCTCAAAACTTTTGGCCATGGCTGTAGACATTTGCTGTTAAAGGGGATATTAAGGAAAAACATTTTTTTCATAATAAGCATCCTTTACCTGCAGACATTCCTCTTTTCACTTCCTCATTGTTCGTTTTTGCTCAAAAGTTGCTCTATTTCTTCTCTGTTCTGTTCACTTCCTGCTTGTCTAATTTTACTGACCACCGTGAAGGGAGACTTTACTGCGGTGGTCAGTAACCTGCTCCCCCCCTCCTGGAAACTACATCTGTGTGGCAGGACGCTCTCTACGTGTTAGAGACTTCAAGGAGGTGTGAATTACTGGGCGTGCCGCAATGCATACTGGGAAATGTAGTTCTTACATGAACAAATGATGCAAACCAGGAAGTGAATGAGAGAACAGAAACTAGAACGCCGGAGGTGATATAGATGAAGAAATGTAATAGGTATTTACTTGTTTGTTAACAGAATCATTACACTATTCTGTCTGTCTACCTTGCAGACATTAATTTTAGGCAAAAAAAAATCCTTTACAACTCCTTTAACAGTTGAGAAAACAAAGTGGAGCAATATAAAATGTACATG
The DNA here is from genome assembly GCA_029574335.1 of Rana kukunoris. Classification (NCBI taxonomy): domain Eukaryota; kingdom Metazoa; phylum Chordata; class Amphibia; order Anura; family Ranidae; genus Rana; species Rana kukunoris. The sequence continues at coordinate 575,183,185 of CM056049.1, read as the reverse complement.
TTTCTTATAACAGCACCCCGCTCCCTTCCCGAAATATTATTGAACAATGCATGGTAGCTGCAGTTTCAGCACCTTTTTACAATTTATGTTCTGCATATACATGTAATGACTGAGCTGAGAATAAACCCAATTATGTGGTTATTAAAAAGCCTTCCTAAATGTAATTGGCTTCTAAGGGCAACAGATTGGAACAAAACAGAATTAGGTTCTGTTGTGAAAAGCAATATTGCTAAAAATAGTCAATTAGCATATGATAAGCTTGTAAGCAATACTGTTGATGTTTCATTTGGTGAAAATAACTAGATTTTGGAAGCTTACAATACACACAGGGACATGTACCTGCTACTTTCCTCTTCTCCCCCAGTTCATAAAACTAAGGTTAATTTAATGTGTCCAATAGCATGTTTAAATAATGAAAACTAATGTGCCCTTTATGTAATTGGCTCAATAGATTCATTTCTATTTTTAAAAACACAATGTATAATTACCATGTTATAATGAAGAATATCTTTTTGAAGTTATTAATTGCATCAATTACACAGTCACAATTTCATTTTTATTATTTAGTAGATGGCATCTGGATTTATTTGTTTATGCAAATATGTTGATGTAATGGCTAGCAATGCGAAAAGCTGAGGCAAAATAAAAAATATGTAAATTAGAACAGTGTTAAGTAAAATGCAAAGAATGAAAAAGAGCAAACATCTGACTGATTAAAGCATGGTTGCTCAACATGCGGCCCTCTAGCTGTTGCAGAAATACAAGTCCCATCATGCCTCTGCCTTTGGAGGTCATGCTTGTAACTGTCAGCCTTGCAATGCTTCATGGGATTTGTAGTTCTGCAACAGCTGGAGGTCCGCAGGTTGAGCACCCATGTATTAAAGGATAAGTACAACCAAAGCTCATTTGGCTATACTTCTCATATGGATCACATGAGTGCAGTTCTTTCTGAAGCCTGCTGTCTAAATAAAAAAAGAAAGAAAAGCTCCTCTAAGTGCAATATTAAAAGATTTAATCAAGTGCACAATGGGTTAAAAGCACCCACAGGATTGTAGATAGTTAAAAGCATGTAACATGGAGTCCTTCTCTGGTAAGAGGATCCGTCTTCTGTCCGCGAATGGAAAGACAAGTAACGCTGTCCAGCAGCTGTCAGATTACTTCCATGCCTGCGGGAGGGAGGAGGCAGTGAGGCGGCCATTGTTGAATAGTGATTTAGAAAACCGAGGTCCACATTTAGACCATTATCTTTTGTTTCAAATAGAATTAGCATTTTTTTAATTATTCTTTTCATTGACTAATAGATTAAAAACATTTTGGTACAACAACCAACACACTCAATATGAGTGTAAAGAGTCATACATTTTGGTACAGAGATGCATGTGAAGTACAAATTTGTAATTGTATATATGAGTGTCCAGTCTCAATAAAGAACAGTTACATATAAGTACAGAGTAGGCTGGATTCATCATAACATTATTCCTAGTACAAAATCTTGTTCTCCAATTCTCACACATTGTAAGTATAGAAAATAGATTACTCACAAATTGGAAGAAATAGTGAGAGTGGAGGAGCACCAAGTGTTCCACACCTTGTCGTATTTGCTGGGACAACCCCTATGTGCAATTTTTTTTTCATAAGGCAGTATCTGATTCCCCATCTAGATCCATTGGTGAGTAGAAGGGGAGCAGATTGATTCCAATACAATAGCCTTACAAGCTAAAAATAGTGGGCCAGATTCACAGAGCCGTAACTCCTGTCTAACTGGTGTTAGACTGGAGTACTTTCAAATTACGCGCGCCGTATCACTAGTTTGAATCCTCAAACCATGATACGGCGGCGTTGGGCTTCGATCTGACAGGCTTACGTCTTCATAAGCCTTCGGATCTACGCTGCAATGTTTTTGCGGCCGCTGGGTGGAGTTTGCGTCGTTTTCAGCGTCGGGGTATGCAAATGAGTTTTTTCCGGCGATCCACGAAGTTACGAGCGTCGTTCGTAATCGCTTACGTCATTTTTTTGCTGCGTAAAGTTAAACCAGCTATTAGCTGGTCTAACGTTACGCAGCCCATGTTACGTATGGCCGTCGTTCCCGCGTCGACTTTCAATTTATTTTTTAATTTTTGCGTAAGTCGTTCGGGAATAGAAATGTACGTAAACTACGCTACTCAAACAACGAATGACGTAACAACGGGATTTCGCGCAATGCACAGCGGGAAATTTCTGAACGGAGCATGCGCAGTTCAATCGCCGCGGGAACGCGCCTAATTTAAATGCCTCACGCCCCCTAATCGCGTAGTTTGATTCCGCCGGGAGAAATACACTACGCCGCCGTACCTTACGGGCCAAAATCTCTCTGAATTCCTCGTAGAGCCAGGTAAAATACGGCGGCGTAGAGTATCTCTGATACTCTGCGGCAATCTAATTCTACCTGAATCTGGCCCAGTGTTTCTATCAGTATTATTCTAGTAAATGTTGGCTCTTATTTCTCATCTAGTATACCCAATAGAGAGATGGGTGGACCACATGGCACAGGGACCAAGAGAATTTTAGACAAGATATCTATCACCCGTTTTTAATATACATCAATAACAGGGCATAGCCACATATCATGAATATAGTAGTCTGCATTCTGGGTGGTACACCTAGTACACGTCGGTGTTGGGATACGTTCAATTTTGTGCAACCTTACCAGGGTCAGGTAAGACTGATGTACCATGTCTAGTTAATTAAGCTTGTTATTAATGTTAAAAAAAGGGGGGATAGGGTTGGGACTTTAGATGAGGCATATGATAGAACTACCACAGGCCTCCATCCCTGTAAATGGATAGAAAGGGGGGGGGGAGGTTTTGGGACATTAAATGAGACGCGTTTTTAGCAGTATGCAATTATATATATATATATATATATATATATATATATGGAATATAAAAAAAAATCCATAATAGCCAGGCTCAAAATTACCAACCAAAAAAGCACTAAACCAAATTAATCTGTCTAGCTGTATGCATTTAAAACAGAGGTTTTGTTGCATGTATTTGCAAATACCTGTGTGAGCTGCAGGCCACGTCAAGGCACTCCGTGTACTGCAGTCCTAACTATGAATTTTAAAGTCTCCTAAAAAGGAAAACAGGAGTGCTAATCAATAGATAGGGGGCAGGTGATCACCTAAACCCGCCCCTACCTATAGTTGGTCTAGCAAAAAAGATCACTGGAAAAACAAAATAAATGCAAGAGTGGAACCAAACAAAATACCACCAAACTAAAGGCGGACCACATCAACTTGGGTCAGCTAGTCAAAAAATTACAATGCATAATTAACTGTCAGTGGTAGATCTGTGAAGGCACTTTATTCCACTCCTGAAATGCATTGCCATCCCTGGATAGTGTTAAAAAAAGGGGGATAGGGTTGGGACTTTAGATGAGGCATATGATAGAACTACCACAGGCCTCCATCCCTGTAAGTGGATAGAAGGGGGGGGAGGTTTTGGGACTTTAAATGAGATGCGTTTTTAGCAGTATGCGATTAAATATATATAAAGCTTGTTATTAATAGCTGGTAAAACGATTAAATGGGAGGTACCTGCTTCCTCCCAGTCCTATTCAGACAGATTGTGTATAAGTGAAAAAGGAGAAATAAACCTCGCTAATGATCAACTTAAACGTTAAAAAACTTGAGGATATAAATATGAACCACACAAATAATTGAACGGAAACCAAAATAACTAAAAACAGTCCAACCTAAATAAAAGAAAGACCGTAATGAGTGTTCGTTGAACACAGAAGGCCCTTGTAGTCAAAACTAAGAGGGCTGACAGAGTTACATAAACAAAATAAAATAAAATATATAAATGTACCAAAAATTAAGAAAGAATCACGTCCACCCTGGTGAAGCAGAATCCCAGTAAGGATCAAAGGGATAATGGTTGATAATGATGTGACATACAGCTGAAGACCTCCACCACACACATATGCAAGTTCACTTACCAGATAGAAATGGTCTCTTGTTGAGAGGAGACCAAAAAGGCATGTAATAATTGGCAAACTGCTGGGCTCAGTGAGAGAGGACACACAATTCAACTTGGGTCATCCGAACAGTGGCTTCAATGGCAATGGTCACATATGCATAAAAAGAGACAGAGATGCCTCGATAGTGTAAAATCTCTAAAACATTTATTGTACAAAATTCGTAAGAAATACACTCACAATTTGCAGCATAAAAAACGGCCTCAAACCTGCAGCTCCGGCCGGCAGCATGCATGTAAACCCGTGTAGTCAAGTATCGAGTAGTCCAATAGGGTGATGGCAGTGTGCCACTCGGTACGCCCTGACTAGTTTCGTGGCAAAGCACTTTCTCAAAGGGCACGGTGGCCACTGCATCACCCCATATAAAAAGTAAACATAGATTGAAACAACCTGGCTCCCATCAATGACGTCACACGGCAACATACATAAAAGACCTAGAATTAGAGCCAGTCTGAGGGCATCCAATCGGAGTGTGCCTGGCCATAGCGTGCGCGCCGCCCCTTGTGCAGTCCGCGCATGCGTAGCACTACACAAGGAACCAAGCCTCAACCCCGGAGCCAATCAAAATACGTCAGTGCACAACGTAAAACCAAGCCTCATTGTGAAGCACGCCAGTGTGGCTGCAGCGCAACTGTGTAGGTGGGCTGGAAGAAACCAAGCCTCACTCTCGGTCAGCCTGGTCACCAACAGCTGTAACCAATAGGTGGATCAAAACAAACTGGCGTCAGCAAATTCCACGGCGGCGCGGTCCAGCAACAGCTGGTCAATAATATAAATGGAATATAAACCAAATATACATTTCTTGACCAATATATCAAAAAAGGAGTCATAAAACATATTGAATAAAATCATGATAAATTCACAATTGAAACCAAGGTAAAAAATAAATAATTTTTTTTTTAACATTAATATTCCTTATTGGTAAAAAGCACCCCAAATGTGTCCGAAACATGACCCCAAAGGGTCAGTTATCAGACTCCATCTACAAATTAATGAAATGTGAAACGCCCTCTCTGAGACTACTTAGTCTCAATGGCAGCTATTGGAATTTACCATTGCATTTACACAAAACATATATAAAAAAGAAATAAAATGAAAAATAAAATGACACAAATCCAAATGACTAAGCATTACTAATATAAGCATTGATGTCAGTGTCAATGTTCAGTCCGTGTGGTGTGTAAGATTTAAGGCGATAAATCCACGCCATTTCAAGCTTAGAGATTTCGCGGACCATCGAACTCCCTCTCCAGTGGGGCCGACATTTATCTATCCCAATAAACAGGGTATTAGAAGGATCCCCTTTGTGCACTAGATCATAGTGACGGGACACTGATTGTTTTTCAAAACCTTTTCTTATTCTGGCGATGTGCTTGTTCAGTCTGACCTTCAGTGCCCTTTTGGTCCTCCCCACATACTGAAGACCGCAAGGGCACTGAATCAGGTAGACAACTCTTTTGGTGGAACACGTAATAAAGGGCTCAACCTCATATGAACGGCCCGTTTTGGTAGACTGGAAAGAACATATCTTTCGATCCCGACACCTGTTCAGTGTACAAATCTGACACTTCCGGCACTTATGGTAACCAGTCAGGTTCCCAAAAAAGGATCTGGATCCCTCAGGGGGGTCAGAAACGCTCGGGGCTATTTGGTTACCCAATGTCGAGGCTCCCTTAAATACAATTTTGTCTCTTTCAGGTAAAATCGGAGCCAACACAAGATCTGTTGTTAGAATGTGCCAGTGTTTCTCTATCAGTCTTTTAATCTGATGATGTTGGACGGAAAAGGTGGTCACAAAATGGATAGTGAAACCCTCCGTCTTATCAGTCCTAGTACGATCACCCAAAAGTTGTTCTCGATCCATTGCCTTGGTGTCTTTAATTAATTGAGACAAAGAAAGGCTGTCATAGCGCTTCACAATGAAGCGGTTAGAGAGTGTTGCGGCTTGACTCTCAAAAGACTCTAGGTCTGTACAATTGCGCCTAAGGCATGTGAACTGGCCCTGAGGGACAGCCTTCAACCAGGCCGGTAGATGACAACTGTCAAGTGGGATATAAGAATTTCGATCCGTGGATTTAAAGAACTTGGTAATAAACCTATTATTTCTGATTGAAATCTTGAGATTGAGAAAATTAATCTCTTCTCTACTTGCTTCAAACCCAAAAACAATACCCCTGATGTTATTGTTCAACTCTGACATAAACTCCTTTAAATCAGCCTCACTGCCATCCCAAAGGAAGAGGACGTCGTCGATGTACCTAGCCCAGAGAACTATTTCAGGTCTCTGGCAAGCATCGACGACGTCCTCCTCCCATTTGGCCAAACTGGGGGCATACTTGGCCCCCATGGCGACCCCCCTATCCTGTCTGTAGAATCGGTGGTCAAAATAAAAATAATTGTGTTTGCCATTTATTGCAAACCTCCAGAGGATTTGTGTTAAGTGAGGTAGCCAATAAATGGGATTAAATGGTAGAAACCCTTAGGGCCCTGTGACTTTAACACCCCAATCACTGGATAGTCAGAGAACTTAGTGCTAGTAACTCCGAATTAAGTTTGTAAAGCCTGGCACAACTGGAAATACCAGTAAAAAGCCATACGGGGGAGTTCATATTTTCTCTGTAAAACCATGAAGGAAGCCATAACATTCTATGTCCTGAAGTGTAACAAGTCCCCTATTTTCCCAGAAAGAATGATCTTGGGAAGTCCATGATATTTGGAAACATGGGATTGTGCCAGAGGGGGTAATCTAGATTTGTATCAGCAAATTTGTCCAGCTGTTTAGCCTCCCTCCACGCCATACGTGCCAGAGTCAGAATAGGTATGCTTTCCCTTCCCAAAACTGACAATGGAGCCTCTAAAGCTATCAGCAAGTGTTTAGAATTAGCATTTTTTGTTTAAAATTTTCCTGAGTATGTTTAAAGTTTCCTTTAAGAAATAAAGCAATAAAGCCCTCCCATTCCATAACTGTACAAAAAATATCAACCACCCCATTTTATAACTAGCCTTTGTAGCAAGGTGCACATGGAAGGGCAATGCACATAAAAAACAAACAAAAATCCCCAGCTCACTTACCAGCCAGTCTGAAAAAACACCAAACTGACCCTAATGCCCTGTACACACGATCGGAATTTCCGATGGCCTAAAATCCGATGAAATTTTTTGTCTGAATTTCTGTTCAAACTGTCTTGCATACACACTGTCAGACCAAATTCCAACCGTCCAAAATGTGGTGACGTAAAACACTACGACGAGCCGAGGAAAATTAAGTTCAATGCTTCCAAACATGCGTCGACTTGATTCTGAGCATGCGTGGGTTTTTCTCCATCGGAGTTGCACACAGATGATAGGAATTTCCTATTGTTTTTTTTTCCATCGGAGTGTATTACGGTCCTAACTATCATTTTGAGAGCAGTATATAACAGTGGAAAGATTAGGGGAAGGTTTGCCTGGAGGGAGCCCACCCCTCCCTAAAGGTACAGGGATGCGCGGGAGACCCAGCAAGGACACAATGGCAGCAGAAGGCATCCAATGCATCCTCACACCAATTCACAATCTGTACAAACACATAGCAACCACCCAAACTGATAACTAGCCTTTGCAGCAAGGAGCACATGGAAGGGAAATGCACATCAAAAACATACAAAATTTCTCAGTTCACTTACCAGCTAGCCTACAACAACACCAAACTGACCCTGTCTATGTCTAACAGTAACGTTAAAAGAAGGGGTTTAGTTGCATACATTTGCAAACATATGTGTAAGCCCTGCGCTACCAGTCTTTTCAAATATGTGAGTAAAATAGCAATACTAGTAATGCGATGCTTTAATACCATAATAATGTGCAAGAAGTAAATAAAATAATAGAAATAGACATGAGTTATCATCCTTGGTGTTCTCCAAATATTCAACTGGGCCAGTTCACATAAAATTAGTGTCACTTCATCAAGTAAATGTGGTGGGAAATTCTTGTTACGGTTTTATGTAGGATCCTGCGCTGGTGTTTTTTTTCCTCTTCTCTTTTCTCCTCAGTTCCAGAAAGCACACTCTTCCTCTTTCCTCCTCCTCCTCCCGGGATCACAATGTAGGCCAACTGAATGGCTTTCTTATTCCAGGAACGGGTGTAATTTGACATTGTGTGGTAAGGCGCTCTTAAAAGGACTAGCACCCAACCCCCCAGGAGGAATATCCGGCAGGATACAAGTACCCTAGTGAATGGGAGGTCATACTACCAGCATACAGAGGATTCCTTCATTGAATATCAGCTGGAGATAATCAAGTTGGATATGATTATACATGTATATCATATCACTAATGAGAGAGCACAGTGGTGCATGGGAATAGGTTCTTTAGAACCACATGAAGATTCATTAACAATAATTTCACACCACATTTATTTCATGAACTGTCACTTTATTATTATATGAACTGGCACAGTTTAATATTTGGTGAAAATCAAGGACAGTAGTTCATGTCTATATTCAATGTTTTATTTACTTATGGCACATTGGTATTTGAGCATTACATTATTATAATTGATATTTTACTCACATGTTTGTAAAGATTAGTAGTGCAGCACTTGCTTACCTTCTAATTTTATCATTTTTTATGAATTGTGTCCATATAATTCTGTGCATGCAGCGACCTTATAATTATTGTTTGTTTAATTGGCCATAATGGTTTATTAGTTTTGTGAGTTATTAGATTTAGATTAGTAGTGCATGAGTTAATCACAAACAAATTTAAATGTTTTTTTTTTTTAAGAGCTGTCCTAGTTCTTCTCTTAGACATGGGCCCTTATGTTGTGTTGACACAGGAGTGTTAACATGGTTCTAAAGTTAAAAGATTGTTTTGTCTTATCATTCTTATCTAAGCCCCATCTTGATCCAGCTATGTTGCACGAGAAGCTTGGCTGCCTGGGACTCTCCCTCCTGATTGGCTGAGACAGACGCTATTGGCTCCCACTGCTGTCAATCAAAGTCAGTGAGCCAATGAGGAGACAGAAGGGGCAGGGTCAAGCCATGGCTCCGTGTCTGAATGCACACACAGATCAGTGGCTCGGGTGCCCCCATAGCAAGCTGCTTGCTGTGGGGGCACTTGGCCGGGAAGTAGGATCTGGGCTGCTCTGTGCGAAACCACTGCACAAAGCAGGTAAGTATAACATGTTTCTTATTTTTAAACTATGAAAAAAGATTATAAAAACAAGGTACATCGCTAAGTAAACATTGATAAACCAAAAATTATACGAAAATAAAATTGGTGAAAAATACACAACTGTGATATATAAATTCCAATAAGGAATAATAAAGGCCATAGAATGTGATCCACATCAATATATAGTGAATAGAAAAAAGTCCATGGCTAGAAATATGCATAAAAATTTGGTGAAATATGCATAAAATTATAAGAAAGAATCTTCTCCCACCGAAAGGACACCCAAATCGTGAGATGTAGTCTCCTTACCACATGTAAATGACCGTCGTTACAGCGGTCTGATTAGGCACATAGATATTTATAGTCTTTCCGAATAGACTCTCTCCAGACATATATGATGAAGTGGCAAATCCAGAATGTACTCGCTCCAGGAGGTAAGTGAACGATTCAAACTCCCATGGAATGAGAAATAAAGGAAGACCCCATAGCATATTACAGTTTGGAAGCAGGTTTAATAAAAAAGTAAAGTAGGACTTACAATTATGTTGATAAACGCGGCGTCTCCTCTGATCATCTCCCATCTCCGTAAACAATGCATGATGACGTTCCACTCAGCTAGGCCACACCTACGCGTTTCGTCATCAAAAGACGTCGTCGCCGCTTTATGCCCTTAGAAAGCCTGAAGATGGTGATTGGTTTTTGGGGTCCCGTACGCTGCTAGGCTCCCAAAAAGTCCCACACATGTGGTATCAATAGCAGAATGTACAACATTGTGAAAAAAAATTATAATAATTTTAAAATTTTCCCAAAACTTGTGGCAAAATATAAAATATTCCATTCCAAATATTCCATGGACTCAACATGCCTCTCAGCAAATAGCTTGGTGTGTCTACTTTCCAAAATGGGGTCATTTGAGGGGGGGTTTGAACTGTCCTGGTATTTTATGCACAACATTAGAAGCTTGTGCCACACATCACCCACTCTTCTAACCACTTGATGATAAAGCCTTTTCTGACACTTTTTGTTTACAAGGAAAAAAAAAAGAAGTTTCTAGAAAATTATTTTGAACCCGCTTCATTGGATGTGATTAACAGCAGCGTCAGCCAATGGCTGCGCTGCTTTCAATAAACTAATGAATTAGGCCAGAACCCCAGCGCATCCAGAAGCCAGCGCGTTCACAGCGCCGGACTTTCAAGGGGTCATATAAGTAAACGGGGGCTCGGGGGGGGGGGGGCTGGCGCTTATTAATCGGATGTTTTTTTACCTTAACCACTTAGCAACCACCTGCCGAAAAATAACGGCGGCAAGGTGGTTGCTTAACTCTGGGATCACGTTATATAACGTGATTCCAGAGTCGCGCTCCCGCGCGCCCCCTGGGGCGCGCACACGGGAATGTCCGTGACGGGTCACGAATCACGGTAAATCGCCGCTGATAGCGGCGGTTTACCACGTGATCGCGCCGTCCAATGACGGCGCGATCAGATGTAAACAGACCGGCGTCATTTGATGACGCCGGTTCCTCCCTCCTCTCTCTGTACCGATCGGTACAGTGTGAGAGGAGAGGGGAGGGAGCGGATGGCAGCGCCAGTGCTGCGGGATGGATCTGTGACAAATGTAGTCACAGATCCATCCATCCATCCCTCCCTGCTCAGCCATCCCTGCTGCACATACTCTGCAATGCTGGGCAATACTCTGGGGGGGGGGGCAATACTCTGGGGGGGCAATACTCTGGGGGGGCAATACTCTGGGCATACTCTGGTGGGCATACTCCGCAATACTCTGGGCATACTCTGGTGGGCATACTCCGCAATACACTGGGCATACTCTGGTGGGCATACTCCGCAATACTCTGGGCATACTCTGGTGGGCATACTCCGCAATACTCTGGGCATACTCTGGTGGGCATACTCCGCAATACTCTGGGCATACTCTGGTGGGCATACTCTGGTGGGCATACTCCGCAATACTCTGGGCATACTCTGGTGGGCATACTCCGCAATACTCTGGGCATACTCCCGCAATACTCTGGGCATACTCCCGCAATACTCTGGGCATACTCCCGCAATACTCTGGGCATACTTCCGCAATACTCTGGGCATACTTCCGCAATACTCTGGGCATACTTCCGCAATACTCTGGGCATACTCTGCAATACTCTGGGCATACTTCCGCAATACTCTGGGCATACTTCCGCAATACTCTGGGCATACTCTGCAATACTCTGGGCATACTCTGCAATACTCTGGGCATACTCTGCAATACTCTGGGCATACTTCCGCAATACTCTGGGCATACTTCCGCAATACTCTGGGCATACTTCCGCAATACTCTGGGCATACTCTGCAATACTCTGGGCATACTCTGCAATACTCTGGGCATACTCCGCAATACTCTGGGCATACTTCCGCAATACTCTGGGCATACTTCCGCAATACTCTGGGCATACTCTGCAATACTCTGGGCATACTCCGCAATACTCTGGGCATACTCCGCAATACTCTGGGCATACTCCGCAATACTCTGGGCATACTCCGCAATACTCTGGGCATACTCTGCAATACTCTGGGCATACTCCGCAATACTCTGGGCATACAGCGCCCCTGTCCCCGTGAGCTCGCATGCAGAAGCGAACGCATACGCAAGTCCCGCCCACATATGAAAACGGTGTTCAAACCACACATGTGAGGTATCGCTGCGAACGTTAGAGCGAGAGCAATAATTTTGGCCCTAGACCTCTTCTCCAACTAAAATGATGTAACCAGTAAAAATATTTAAAGCGTCACCTATGGGGATTTTTAAGTCGCAAAGTTTGGCGCCATTCCATGTGGCCACGCTGTGTAAAAGTCCCACACATGGGGTATCGCCATACTCGGGAGGAATAGCAGAATGTGTTTTGGGGTGTAATTTGTGGTATGCATATGCTGTGTGTGAGAAATAACCCGCTAATATGAAAATTTTGTGGAAAGAAAATAAAAATGAAAAAAATCTTGATTTTGCAAAGAATTGTGGGAAAAATTACAACTTCAAAAAACTCACCAGGCCTCTTTCTAAATACCTTGGAATGTCTTCTTTCCAAAAAGGGGTCATTTGGGGGTATTTGTACTTTTCTGGCATGTTGGGGTCTCAAGAAATGAGAGAGGATGTCAGTACATCAGATGTGATCAAATTGATCAATTTTCAGTAATTGGTACCATAGCTTTTAGACCCTATAACTTTCACCCAGACTAAATAATATCTAATTTTTTTTTGTTTTGTTACCAAAGATATGTAGCAGTATACATTTTAGGCCAAATTTATGAAGAAAAATTACTTTTTTTGCAAAATTTTATAATAGAAATGAAGAAAAATTCATTTTTTTACAAAATTTTCGTTTTTTTTTCATTTATAGTGAAAAAAATAAAAACCGCAGAGGTGATAAAATACCACCAAAAGAAAGCTCTATTTGTGGGAAAAAAAGGACAAAAATTTCATTTGGTTATATTGTTGTATGACTGAGTTATTGTCATTCAAAATGTGAGAGCACCGAAAGCTGAAAATTGGTCTGGTTATTAAGTGGGTTTAAGTGCCCAGTAGTCAAGTGGTTAATGCAAAGAATGCTTGATGGGAACCAATCACCAGCTGGTTAACATGAAACATTAACCCAGCAGCTCTTGTCCTCCATCTAGTGCTGCTGTGACTTTGCCTTTAGTCCAGAATTGTCCCACTTCCTGCTTTCTGCTAAGTGTAAGGTAGGAGAGAGAAGGGAATACAGGACATGGCTTTGAACTTGTGAAGGATGGGGGGGTTCATATAAAGGGGGTTTACTGTGTGTTTGGGGATCATGTACAGGGGGCAGTGATGTGTGTGTTGGGTATCATGTACAGGGGGGCAGTGATGTGTGTGTTGGGGGTCATGTACAGGGGGGCAGAGCTGTATGTGGGAAGGTCATGTACAGGGGGTAGTTATGTGTGTGTGTGTGGGGGGGGGGGTCATGTACAAAAGGGCAGGGCTGTGTGTGAGGGAGGTCAGATACAGTGGGATAGTGTTGTGTGTGTGTTGGTCATATAAAGGGGAGCAGTCCTGTGTGTGTTGGGAGTCATGTAGAGGGGGTGGTGCTGTGTGTGTTGGGGTCAATGTAAATGAGAGCAGTGCTATGTGTGTTGGGGATCATGTACAGGGGGGCAGTGCTGTGTGTGTTGGATGTCATATATAGGGGAGTAGTTCTGTGTTTGTTGGGGGTCTTGTAAAGGAAAACAGGGCTGTGTGTGTGGGGGGGGGGCAGTGCAAATGGGCAGTGCTGTGTGTGGGGGAGGTGGTGTACAGTTGGATAGTGCTGTGTGTGTTGGGGGTCATATAAAGAGGAGCAGTGCTGTGTTTGTTGGGGTCATGTAAATGAGAGCAGTGCTATGTCTGTTGTGGTGGGGGGATCATGAACAGGGGGAGAGTGCAGTGTATGTGGGGGCCATGTGCAGGGGGGCAGTGCTGTGTGTGGATCATGTACAGGGGGCAGTGCTGTGTGTGGGGGGTCATGTACAGGGAGAGACAGTGCTGTGGGGGAGATGTGAAAGGAGCAGTGGTGTGTGGGTGATATGTGAAGGGAAACAGTGATGTGGGGGGTGATATGTGAAGGGGAACAGTGCTGAACAGTGCTGTGGGGGTGATATGTGAAGGGGAAGTTCTGTGGGGGCGATGTGTGAAGGGGAACAGTGCTGTGGGGGGGGGGGTGAAAGGGGCAGTGCAGCAGCACATAAAATGAGGTGCTGCACAGAAAACTCACCATTCTGTTTCCATGCGTCTGCATTTTTAAAAGAGTGCCAGGACCTTTTCCCAGCAGAAAATACATGCACAGCAGCCCATTTAAATGAATGGGCTGTGGTACCCGCACACATATAAAGAATCTGAGACATTGCACAAACATGCATTTCGGACATCTGCTGGAAGAACATTTTTACTAATTGGGCCTCCATAAATTTTAATTCAATACCCTTGATATACAGTACAGACCAAAAGTTTGGACACACCTTCTCATTCAAAGCGTTTTCTTTATTTTCATGCCTATGAAAATGGTATATTCACACTGAAGGCATTAAAACTGTGAATTAACACATGTGGAATTATATGCATAACAAAAAAGTGTGAAACAACTGAAAATATGTCATATTCCAGGTTCTTCAAAGTAGACACCTTTTGCTTTGATTACTGCTTTGCACACTCTTGACATTCTCTTGATGAGCTTCAAGAGGAAGTCACCTGAAATGGTCTTCCAACAGTCTTGAAGGAGTTCCCAGAGATGCTTGGCACTTGTTGGCCCTTTTGCCTTCACTCTGCGGTCCAGCTCACTCCAAACCATCTCGATTGGGTTCAGGTCCGGTGACTGTGGAGGCCAGGTCATCTGGCGCAGCACCCCATCACTCTCCTCCTTGGTCAAATAGCCCTGTGTTTGGGGTCATTGTCCTGTTAAAAAATAAATGATGGTCCAACTTAACGCAAACCGGATGGAATAGCATGCCGCTACAAGATGCTGTGGTAGCCATGCTGGTTCAGTATGCCTTAAATTTTGAATAAATCCCCAACAGTGTCACCAGCAAAGCACCCCCACACCATCACACCTCCTCCTCCTCCATGCTTCACGGTGGGAACCCGGCATGTAGAGTCCATCCGTTCACCTTTTCTGCATCGCACAAAGACACGGTGGTTGGAACCAAAGATCTCAAGTTTGGCCTCATCAGACCAAAGCACAGATTTCCACTGGTCTAATGTCCATTCCTTGTGTTCTTTAGCCCAAACAAGTCTCTTCTGCTTGTTGCCTTTCTTTAGCAGTGGTTTCCTAGAAGATATTCTACCATGAAGGCCTGATTCACACAGTCTCCTCTTAACAGTTGTTCTAGAGATGTGTCTGCTGCAAACGGTGGCTACTTTGAAGATGATGCCTTCAGTGTGACTGTACAATTTTCATAGTCATGAAAATAAAGAAAACTCTTTGAATGAGAAGGTGTGTCCAAACTTTTGGTCTGTACTGTATAACATCCATTACTCAGAAAGCCATTCTCCAAAAGTACACAATTCCCTTTTCTTCAAAAATGTCATCATCAAGCTTTTGTACGTGAGTGATACAGACTGCGTAATGATGTCCAAAAGTAGAACTAGAATTTGGGATATTTTTTTTTAAAGGGGAACTAAAGGCACAAATACTCACCTTACGCTACAACAGTCCAATGCCAGTGAGCCTCCTCGCCAGTGCTGGCATCCTGTCCCGCATTATTTTGTGTGCTGGTCTTTGGCTGTCATGATTGGCCGATGCAGGATGTCATGCATTCCAGCCACTGTGCCAGAAATGTAAACGAAGTTGCACATGCTCAACAACATTTATAATCTGAGGGGGGGGGGGTGTTAACAGGCAAATAGGCTTATTTTATTGCAGAAGAAGCATTTCATGTCTCTTCTGCAATAAAGAGCCTGCTTGTATGTGATTTTTTATTTTTTGCGCTGAGTTCCAGTTTAAGTTTGTTGCTATAAACACAAACAATATGCTTTGACCTTGCTTTCTGTTTTAGACTGCCAAGGGTCTCAGTAGTGAATCAGTCTTTATTATGTAAGAGAGACAGGGGTCCTTTGATGAATTTGTTATGGGCCCCCATCACTCCACATCTTTACATATGTACGGTATTTACATAAAGAGAAAACAAAAACAAAAAAATTCAGAAATTAATTTTTTTTTTATATAGTAATTAAATATTGTGACAACAAATGATAAGACTTTTATTGGTTTCCATCAATACCAGTGTGTACAAGGCAGAATTTCAAGCAATATAACCCTCCTCTCAGTGTCGCATTCACAGTCATTGAAAAGCTTTAACAAAAAAAGTATATAAAGCAGTTCATTTAAGTATTCTGCTGCTGTCCTGAGTTTTTAAGAATCAGACTTTGTGAAAAGCTGTCTCATCTCCTAGGCAACCATGTATAATTCATGCTTTGCCAGGGGAGAAAGGAACAAAAATGTATGTGCTTCATTTCACAATCCCTCACCCCTCTAGGTCAATGTGTTTAGTTAGAACTCTTACCGGTGTGAAGAATTGGGAAAAAGCAGAAAATTAAGTGTGAAATAGACTTTGCTTCTACTAAATAGCAGTTCATGTGTGAATTATACAGCATCTTTTCTTACCAATGCCGTGTTTCCTTTAAGTATCTTTGAGTTACTTTTTATCAAAGATAACAACTCATGCAAGTGCAAAGCAAGTTAGCTAACATGAATAATATAACACCATTGGATAACTTCACACCTTTTGTAAAACTATTAGGATTGCAGAAGTGTCAGTAATATGTAACTAATGTGCATTGCAAATGTTATACTTTAACGAAGATCAAATCCACACTTTAAAATCCAGCTGGTCTTTATGCTTGCAGCCCCTTTTCATCAAAGATAGCTTGGTGGTATGTTTTTGTGTGGGGGGGGGGGGGGTTTGCAGGAGACAAAAAAAATATATATAGAAGCAGTATTTTTACCACTTCTATATATGGCAGCTTCCCTATGTGACTGTTTCCTAGAGAAGACACAGTTGTTGTCCATAGGAAAAAGGTAGTGTGTTACCTTTTTCAGCTGTGAAAAGGGTAACACACTACTTACAAACGAAAGGGGGATCAGAGGTTACTGCTGAAGGGGAAAGGGAGGGGGGGCATAAGACACCACTGTGTGTGTGTGTGCGTGTATAGGGTGGGGCGGGTGATTAGGGTGCCCACGTGTCCCGGACTCCTTATCCCTGCAATCTGAGTGTAAAACGTACTTTGGGTCCCTGCATTCTGAGCGTAAAATGCACTCCCCATCCCTGCATTCTGAGTGCAACACACTCCTGATCCCTGCATTCTGAGCGCAAAATGCACTCCTGATCCTTGCACTCTGAGCATAAAACGTACTCCTAATGCCTGCATTCTGAGCACAACTCACTACTGATCCCTGCATTCTGAGTATAATACACTCCTTAACCCTGCATTCTGAGGTAATACACTCCTTAACTCTGCATTCTGAGGGTAATACACTCCTTAACCCTGCATTCTGAGAGTAATACACCCCTTAACCCTGCATTCTGAGAGTAATACACTCCTTAACCCTGCATTCTGAGTGCAACGCACTCATGATCAATGCACTCCTAAACCCTGCACTCTTGTAATACTTATTTTACTTTAAATAATAGTTGGGATTACTGTTTTTTTTTGGGGGGGGGGGGCTGGTGATCTTTGACTTCATTATTGTTGTTTATGTAGATCTCCATCTCTCGAACGTTGGTCTAAATAGTTAAGAAAATAATGTAAAACATGTTTTCAGTGATTTCTCAAAAATCTGAATACTGAACATATCTACTGCTCTGGAATTTGCATGTTTCTCTTATATAACTAATGAATTGTTTTGTTTGTCTTTCTCAAGAGGGTACTTGTTTATTTCACTCATCCCAATTGTACAATTAATATTCTAAAGTCTAAATGGGCTTGCTATTTTAAATTGCTGTGTAGCAACAAAAAGCCAAAAAGAAGTTGCTGGGGTAAAATATTTTGAAATAAACGTTATTGTAATATACATGTTCACTAGAAGTTAAAACAGTGTGGCTTTGCTGATTTTTGCAATTGCATCTTTTGGGGGAAGAGTGAAGTTAACAAAGATTGCACTTTTCACACTAACTTGTCATAAATTGGCTGTTGTAACATGGACAACGAGTAGATGAGGCTCCGGGAACAGAGGAAGAGGGTCTCAGTGGGGATACTCAGGGGAGCCTCATTATTTTATGAGCCCCAGAGGACCCCTCCTGGTTGGAGCCCTAGGAGACCCCCTCCTGGTTGGCATGACCGTCATGACGATTATCATCAAGACGATCGTGAGTAACACAATAGAACTCCAATTCGGGTCCAGAACAAGTTTCTCCCTCTACAGGAGAACTATACGAGAAATGATCCTCATTATTCTGGCAGTTATTATGACAGAAATTATTATTTACCTTCTCGATCTCCTTTTAACTACAATTACAGCCATCCAGGGCCCTCTTATCACTCAGGTTTTCACAGGGTAATGCAGGACTATCCAGAAAACACAGAAGGAAAAGAGGCACCCGAGGGGGGGAAGGGCCAAAGCAAAAAGGAAAAGAATCTGAGCGGTTCTGGTGTCTTCAATCTGAGCTTGGTTAGTTTAACCGACAAAGAGAAATATGTTCTGGATAAAGGTTTGAAGTATGTCCCTCCTAAGACATTGAACAAATTCTCTACGTTCATACAAAAATGTGTCCGTAAGCTTAGTATTCAAAGACACTTCTTGGCCCCACCCCCTAACATTGTTCCTGCTGTCCCCAAACCATTAGATGACCATGTACATACCCGGTTGGCCAACCCATCCCTGTTCAACCCCTCTGGGAATATGGCACTGGCCATAAATGTCTTTCGTAGTCTGGTCTTACAAGATTTAGACACGTTGCCCAACAAAAAGATAAATACTAATCCTAAAGTTAAGACTGGCTTGAAACAACTTTGAGAACAGAAGGATCTAATTATTCGTCCAGCCGACAAGGGGGAGCCTTTGTCGTGCTGGACAAAGTTGATTACATCAAAGAAATGGATAAAAACAACACGGAAATACAGCGCTCAGAATGTTCATAAATAAGGATAAGCATAAGAAAATTATATATAAAATAACTAACTAGTACGGGAGTACATTAGCAGCAATGTTTATAATATTTCGATTATTTGGATCCATAAAATCCGTATCAAAAGTCCATGTCTATGGAGAGGTAATCAAATGGTGGGTAAATTTGTTGTAGAAAACCAGGGCTGCTTCTCCGAGAATGAAGTCAACTCCAATATACATGAAAAAAAGAAAGGAAGGAGAAAAGCGCCTCTAGGTTATCTAGTTAAATTTAATAACAAATAAAACGTATCCAGCACTTACATATAATAAGGCAGCGGCAGGAGATGAAAATGCTGGCAGTCAAGCATGTACAGACTGTGTGGAGCATCAAATCAGCGGCTTGGAGGGTGCCGAGTATGTCACTGCTGAAGATGGGGGTGCTGACGCTTAAACCGGGACAGCGGCTGATGAGGGATGTCCATAAACCATTAATGTTCTTAGCTGAATTGCTGGTAAGAAGCGGTGTGTACGATCTGTGAGCTGTAAAGGAAGCAGCTCGTATGCAGAGTATGTTGGGTGGTGACGTCAGGAGGACGGTGGCCGATCAGGGCCAAAAAACACACAACGCGTTTCAGAGCTAGCGCTGGTCCATAGAGGAAAACCGCGCGCTCCTTTCTTAAGTGTCTGTACATGCTTGACTGCCAGCATTTTCATCCCCTGCCGCTGCCTTAATATATATAAGTGCTGGATACGTTTTATTTGTTATTAAATTTAACTAGATAACCTAGAGGCGCTTTTCTCCTTCCTTTCTTTTTTTCAAAGAAATGGATAGAATTCTGGGTGATGAGGAGACTTATACATCTATCCATACCAACCCGAAGTCTTAATTCAAAAAGGCTCTTGTTGAATTGGTTGACGAGAGCTTCTCTTTGGGGATTTTGGATAAAAAAGAGAGGAGTTTTCTTGTACCTGTTGCACCAAGGATTCCTGCCATATATTACCTTCCAAAGGTACATAAAGACCCAGTCAATCCCTCCGGCCACCCTATAGTCAGCGGGATTGACTCGGTCACAGCGTGGATAGGCAAATATGTTGATTTCTATGTTCAGACATTGGTCAGACTCATGCCCTCCTATTTGAAGGACACTGGGGACAAAATCAGGCTACTTGAATCAGTCAGTTTTGAGGATGGCATGATCCTGGCAATGGCTGATGTAACTGCACTGTACACATGCATCCCCCATGAGTTGGGTTTTGAGGCATTGGAATATTATCTATCTCAGAGTACCACCCTGTCCCTCATTCAGCGTAATTTTATCATGCAGCTTCTTAGGTTTGCAGCCAAGCACAATTATTTTTGGTTTCAAAATAGCTTTTATTTGCAGACCAAGGGGGTCGCTATGGGGGCCAAGTTCGCCCCCAGTTTGGCCAATCTGTTTATGGACAAGTGGGAGGAGGATGTCGTCTATGCCCTTAAGAGGCCTGAATTAATTCTCTGGCCTAGATATATAGACGACATCCTCCTCCTATGGAAGGGTGACCATGAATCCTTAAATGAATTCATGTCTGCACTCAACTCTAATGATAGAGGCCTAAGACTTAGCCATGAAGCTAGCTCTACCTCCATACATTTCTTGGATCTAGAGATCAAAGTAGTTGACCATCGGTAGGAGTTCTCTACATATTTCAAGCCCACAGATCATAACGGGTATATCCCGGTCGATAGTGGTCATCACCCACAGTGGCTTAAATCAGTGCCACATAGCCAATTCCTCCGCTTAAGGCAGAATTGTACCAGGATGGAGGATTTCATCACTCAATCAGCCACTCTGAAGGATAGGTTCATTGAGAAGGGCTATGTGGCCGGAGACCTTGATGTAGAAATCGATCGGATTATTAAGATTGATCGTAGTACACTATTACAAATGCGTCCTAAAAAGGTTAAAGAGGAGAGGTTTAGATGGTCCTTTTTTACCACCTATTCGATTCAATCCATGCGGATTAAAGACATTTTTAAGAAACATTTGGGTGTCCTCCAAAACGACAACGTTTTGGGACTGGCCTTGCCTGAACATGCGGGGTGATTTTTAGAGGTTCCCGATCGATCCAGAGTCAGATTGCGCCTAATATTATTGACCCCCCTAAGAGGGTATCTTTCTTTCAAGAATGCAAGGAATATTTTCCTTGCAGGAAGTGCAACGTGTGTCTGCACAACACCTGTGGTAGGCGTAAGAGTTTAACGTTTAAATCTATGGCCACCTCACGGGTATATCAAATGGGGAGGTTCACCACATGGGTGACACAATACGTTGTATACCTTCTGACTTGCACGTGTAAAAAACAATATATCGGGCGCACTATTAGGACATTTACCATCCGTGTCAATGAACACATCAAATTGGGCAAGACCAACCACAGTGTCCCCCGTCACTATTTTCAACATCATGACCGTGACCCCAAGGGGACACTGTTCTTGGTAATTGACCAATTTTTTCCACACTGGAGAGGAGAGTCTCGCATACGTGGGGTGTCCCACCTTAAAACCTACTGGATTCACGAGCTACGTACTTACCAGCCCTTTGGTATGAATGTTCTTTTATCAATTTAGCTTAATCGTCCTTATTAATTAGTCGCTCCCTCCACTTAGAATAACTCTTTTTTATAAGAGATGTCTATCCATTTTATATTAGGTCTGGCCAAGTCAGGCATAATTATTGTAACTCTTTCCTGGTTCCTCAGGGCAACAATATATTCTATAGGGTTGAATTTGTTCAGAATGTTTGATTTGTTTTAAATGTTTTATCATATGTCGATTTATAAAGTACTCTTTGTGAGGTCCACTAGGTGGCGCTGCCTCATCCTCACTTTACACACTTTACACTCATGTGTCTTGTTGAGGGCGAGGTACACTGCTTGATGGTAGGGCCACATAGGAGGCGCTCCACCTCTCCGTTTCACGTAATGGCGGTGACGTATGACGCACATTGGGACGTCACGCCAGATCGGGTGACGGAGGGGTGTGCGCTGCGTCTCACCGCTGCATTCCACTTGACGGCAACAGCGTACGCCGTACGCCGTGACGTCATGCTTCTGTGTGATGTGCTGATTCGGGTGCCCGCCCCTGTCAATGTTTCCACCTGGTGTTTGTTTCACGGAGTGGAGATCGGGCACAGGGGCATTGTTCTAGGTGGCCGGTTTATGGCGGATGCATTGCGGTGACGTGGGTCAGGCACCTGTTTTGGGTGACCCACGTGATCCATGCCAGATGCCATCTTTCAGGCTTTTTGTGTCCAATATCCACCCTAATGGGCGGTACTTGATTAGTGTCCGATCACTTGACACTTTAAATGTTATACTGCCTTAAGCTGGAGATGGGGCTGAGATGTGGGTGTTATCACCGCGTGTTCTCTCCACCTCCCGCTTTTTGGCAGGCTTTTTATTAGTTATACACTTTAATTTCGATCACTTCTGGGTACTATGGGAGTGGTCTCCAAATGTGCCAAATTGTATTGGTCGATGCTTGGA
Source organism: Rana kukunoris (assembly GCA_029574335.1). Lineage (NCBI taxonomy): Eukaryota > Metazoa > Chordata > Amphibia > Anura > Ranidae > Rana > Rana kukunoris. The sequence goes on along the minus strand of CM056049.1, from coordinate 575,160,907 downwards.
GGTTGTGAGTCTAGCAGGTCATGTGCTGGCTCTCCTCCAATCATGTACCTTAAGTTGGAAATCAGCCTGATTGTTTTTTTCCTGGTTGAGATAGGAGTGTTTTTATATATATACTTGTGCAATATGGGGGAACAAGTCGATGCCCCAGTTGAAGTCCTTTTTGGATGAAACGCGTAGGGTTTGGTTTTGCCACTTCTCATATTGCCCCTTTTTATTATTTGTGATCACTTTTTAATGTTACTCTGTGGTTTTATTACAATAAAACCCTTATATTTTTTGACCTGCACCATTGGGGCTTTGTTTTATTTTTATTTTCCCCATATGCTGTTTGCAGCTTTCAGTTCTTTGTGTCCCATCCCCTCAAGGGGTTTCATCATCACCCCCTTCATTTGTTGGTTTTGGGGGACAGACATCTTGGAAGATTTGTTAAACCACTCCAGGACATCGTGTATCTACGGCCCTCCACAGAAGACCCTTGGCATTCGTTGATCCAGTCTGGGGAAGCCGAGCTGATTGTGCCCTGAGAGTTTCTATGCCTACAAGATCTGTTGTTGCTGACAGTAAGCGCACTCATATCTTCATTGAGTTCAAGAAAGGATTGTTTGCCCATGAGGATCTACATGGTCATTTTACCATTTATCCATAAGTTTTATTGATGGACTTTACACTGTTATGTTTTGTTGTGTTTGTTCATTTCACTTGTTGATTTATTCACCCAACAGTGGTTGTTGTCACCATTGTCACTGTTCCATACAGTGACTAGGGATGAGCTTCGAGTTCGAGTCAAACTCATGTTCGACTCGAACATTGCCTGTTCGCCGAACAGTAAACTATTTGGGGTGTTCGCGGCAAGTTCGTGTGAACTTTAGAATCCTGTTAAAGTCTATAGGACTCGAACGTTTGAAATCTAAAGTGCTAATTTTAAAGGCTAATATGCAAGTTATTGTAATAAAAAGTGTTTGGGGACCTGGATCCTGCCCCAGGGGACATGTATCAATGCAAAAAAAAGTTTAAAATACGGCAGTTTTTTGGCAGTGGTGATTTTAATAATTCCTTTAAGTGAAACAATAAAAGTGAAATACTCTTTGTACCTGGGGGGGGGGGGTGTATAGTATGCCTGAAAAGTAGCACTTGTTTCCCATGCTTAGAACTGTCCCTGCACAAAGTGTCATTTCTGAAGGAAAAAAAGTAATTTAAAATCACTTGCGGCTATAATGAATTGTCGGCTCCCGGCAATACAGAGAAAAGTCATTCATAAAAAAAAAATGTGTGGGGGTCCAGGGCATTTTTTTTTTAAATTTGGGGTGGAGTTCCCCTTAAAATCCATACCAGACCTGAAGGGTCTGGAATGGATATTTTGGGGGAACCCCACATAATTTTTATTTTATTTGATGCAGGGTTCCCTTAACCACTTAAGACCCGGACCAATACGCTGGTAAATGACCCAAGGTGTTTTTGCGATTCGGCACTGCGTCGCTTTAACAGACAATTGCGCGGTCGTGCGACGTGGCTCCCAAACAAAATTTGCGTCCTTTTCTTCCCACAAATAGAGCTTTCTTTTGGTGGTATTTGATCACCTCTGCGATTTTTATTTTTTGCGCTATATACAAAAATAAAGCAACATTTTTGAAAAAAAACCACTATTTTTTACTTTTTGTTAAAAAAAATCAAATAAACTAAATTTTAGTCAAACATTTAGGCCAAAATTTATTTAGCCACATGTCTTTAGTAAAAAAATAAATCGCGATAAAAAAAATAGCTACCTAGCGGGAACAGCGACACTAATACAGCGATCAGAAAAATGATCGCTTAGTGACGCTGGCAATAGGGAGTGAAAGGGTTAACTAGGGCGGTGATCAGGGGGTTAAAACTTTATTAGGGGGGGTGGGGGGGCTATCCTGAACCTAACACTAACTGATTTTACACTGCCTGTCACACTGACACTAAATGCAGTGATTAGATCACTGCATTCAGTGACACTGTGACAGGGGGGGTGGGGGGGCAGATCGCAAGGGGTTAAGTATGCCTATGTGTGTGTATGTCAGTGTAGTGTTGGTGCACACTTACTGTGAGGTGTTTCTCTCATCGCAGCGGTTGGAAATACCGCTGCGATGGGAGATTACATCACTTCCCCCTTCCTGTGTTTACACAGGAGGAGGAAGTGACACAAAGGGGGAGCGCGCGCATTGGCTGGGAGCGATCGCGGGGGGGCGGGTAAACACGGACATCCGCCCGCTCGTCCCGGATCGCTCCCGGAGCCAGGGGGACCCCCGCACGCCGCGGAGGGGGTCCCGATGGGACCCCCGAACCGCACGAAGGCGGGGACGTAAATTTACGCCCTTGTGCATGTACGAGCCATGTTGTGGCCGTATATGTGCGTGCGGGGGTCCTTAAGTGGTTAATATCCATAACAGACCCGAAGAGCCTGGTAATTGAATTTGGAGGGACCCCCACGCATTCTTTTTTTATGAATGACTTTTCTCTGTATTGCTGGTATCCGACAATTCATTATAGCCACGAGTGATTCCTTCAGAAATTACATTTTGTGCAGGGACAGTTCTAAGCACAGCAAACAAGCGCTACTTTACAGGCATACTATACACCCCCCTAGGTACGAAATTTAAAGGAATAATTGAATTTTATTGTTTCACTTTAAGCATTATTAAAATCACTGCTCCTGAAAAAAACAGCCATTTGTTAAAACTTTTTTTGCATTGATACATGTCCCCTGGGGCAGGACCCAGGTCCCCAAACACTCCCCTGGGGCAGGACCTGGGTCCCCAAACACTGTTCGCAGGTTCTGGTGCGAACCGAACCCAGGGGCGTTCGGCTCATCCCTAATAGTGACCATTCATTCACACATTCACCTATTTATCTAATGAGAAACTATTATTTCCATTGTATCACTAGCGCTACATTTTTTCTCCATAGAAGAAGATATGGCTGCACATCAATGGACATCCAAATGCCGTTTATTGATCACCAAGATGACAATAATGGACAACAAAAACACAAGTCTTTTAAATGCATTTCACACAGTATGATTGTGCTTAATCATTACTGGTAATGATTAAGCACAATTGTACTGTGTGAAACGCATCTACATGACTTGTGTGTTGGCGTTCTTTGATGTCATCTTGGTAATTAATAAACAGCATTTGGATTTCCATCGATGTGCAACCATTTCTTCTTCTACTCATATATATATCCATGGAGGCAGGCACTTCACTGGAATTCATCAGGCACAGACCTATTCATCTGGAGCAGTGATTTCTTTATTCCTACTACGTAACATGGACAATGCAATTTTAGTAAAGGGCCTAGAAAAATGTCCCTGTTAAGCTGACCATACATGGATTGAAATGTAGCTGGTTCAGCAGGGAAAAGCTGAAGTTTATTTCCACGTATAAGCAGGGAGGTTGTACAGAATTCTATCTACCGATCAACTTTTGTAAAACTGCCCAGTGTGATTTTCCCCATTAGATCACAATCTCTGGCTATAGTCGACAGTGCTTATCAGTGTGTTCTGATGAAAGGGAAGTCAGAACACAATATCTCAGTGCTAAGGATTCCCCCATCCAAACACTTGGTTGCGGCCTCTTTGATAGCGATAGAAAGATGCACCACAAGATCAATATTGGATAGGTGTAGAGGCATGCCTAGTACAAAGGTTATCACACTTGAAGTTGGTTTGTTAAAAGAAAAGTTTATTGACATTCACAGTTCACAAGTAAGAGGGAAGTCAATGCATTTTGGAGGGGAGTGCCTACCAATTCATCAGAGCTTTAATAGTGGATGTGGTTAGGATTATATTGGAATTGGAGGTCAAATCATGCCAGGGGCTCTTTAGATGCGGTCAAATGTTGGCACAGGACTCTTGTCATGTTTAGACCTCCAGTTCCATGATAACCTTAACCGCTTCAATACTAGGCTTTTATACCACCTCCATACCGGGCCTATTCTGACACTTCTCTCCTACATGTAATAATCATCATTCTTTTGCTAGAAAATTACACAGTACCCCCAAACATTATATATGGTTTTTTTAGCAGACACCCTAGGGAATAAAATGACAGTCATTCCAAAGTTTTATCTTGCACGGTATTTACGCAATTATTTTTCAAACGCCTTTTTTTTGTAAAAAAAATTGTTTTATGAATTAAAAAAAATAACAAAACACTAAAGTTAGCCCAATTTTTTTGTATTATGTGAAAGATTATGTTACACCGAGTAAATAGAGACCCAACATGTCACGCTTTAATTATGCGCACCACTCATGGAATGGCGCCAAACTTCGGGTACTTAAAAATCTCCATAGGCAACGCTTTATTTATTTTTTACAGGTTACAGTTTAGATTTACAGAGGAGATCTAGTGCTAGATTAGTTGCTGGCACTTCGATACCTCACATGTGTGGTTTAAACGGCGTTTACATATGTCGGCGGGACTTGCGTGTGCGTTCGCTTCTGCACGCGAGCTATCGGGGACAGGGGCGTTTTAATTTTTTTTTTATATCTTTTATATTTTTTTTTTACTTATATTTTATTTATTTTTACACTTTTTTCATTTTTTTTTTTCCACTTTTATTCCTATTACAAGGAATGTAAACATCCCTTGTAATAGGAAATTATAGGGAGAGATGTGGGGGTCAATAAGACCTCACATCTCACCTCCAGGCTGGAAACCATGAGATCGGTGAAAAAAAATTCACCGATCTCATGAATGGTGACTTACAGCCGCAATTGCGGCTTTGTTTACATACGGGGACCCGGGCGTGTCGTCATCAGATCGCGCCCGGGTCCTCCGACGGTCATAGAGATGACTGGTGACCATCTGGTCACCAGTCATCTCTATGCTTCCTGCCGCCGCCGACGATTTGTTCTCCGGGCCCCCGAAGGTACAGGTAAGCTCGGAGAAGCACCGGATGGCGGCGGGAGGGGGGGGATGTCCCCTCCCGCTGCCTGTAAGAACGATCAAGCGGCGGAACCGCCGCTATGATCATTCTTACATTGTGCAGAATCGCCGGCTGAAGAAGAGGATATCTGGATGATGCCTCTGGCTGCAGGCATCATCCAGATATTCGCCTGCAATACCCAGGCCGTCAATTGACGGCCACTTAGGATGGTAAATCCCATCCCAGGCCGTCAATTGTATATGGCTGGGTATTGAAGTGGTTAATCACATCCAGCATCAAATCTGGATGAAGAGGGAAGCACTTTTCTCTGAAACGCATTGGCTCCACGCTTACTAGACATGTGCGTTCCTATTCGTAACAAATAGATTTTCGTACAAATTTGTTAGTTTTCGTGAATTCGTATCAATTCGAACATCCGAAAAGCTGAAGGAACCAAAATAAGAAAATTACGGAATTACGAATAAGCAAAATAACGAACAAGCGAAAATACGAATGTATGATTGGACAATCTTACTAAAATATGAAACACTGAAAAAGCAAAAGAACGAAAATTACATCTATAACAAACGATTTGCATTCCGTATTTTTAATCCTTTGGGGTCAATTCACAAAGCTTTTTTTTTCCCGATTTCGGTCGTTATTTTAACGATTTTGCACGTTATTGAAGCTAGTTCAATTCACTAAACGATTTAACGCTTTGAAAAATCATCAAATAACGTTTCACTACACTGAACCGATATTTTAAGGTGTGGAGCATTATTTAATGATTCGATCGTTATTTTAAAGAGTCAAATCGTTATTTTAAAGAGTCAAATTGTTAAATATGTACAGAAGTGCAATTCACAAAGATTTTTTTGACAGTTATCGATCGTTAAATTAACACCTCCCTCAGGGTGTCGTTATGACATTTCCCAGTCGATATTTTGTTGTTAGAGGAAGCTTTTGGCGATTTTTGCAGTGTAGTGAAGTTTTTAGTAGTGTTGGGCAAGATGGAACCATGCTCTATTTAAACTTAAAATTATCCAGAGGAGAAGAAGAACACATTAGAATGTAGATTTATAAACGTGTATTTCGTTCACATACTATTTTGGATGACTTTTCTGAAACCCAGGTGATAGCTAAATTCCGAATATCATCTCCCTTAAATACACATGGCTTTAGAAAAACACACACAAGAAGTTTTGCACATCACATGCTCAATCTTCACATGTGTCTTGCTTGTCTCTCTCTCTCTCTCTCTCTCTGCATCTGCTCTTTTCCACATGCAGCTGTTCTCCTCCCCTTCTGCTCCCAGAATGCATCTCTCCAGCATTATTTAACGATCTTAGACGTTATTATTACGATTTGAGACACTAAAATAACTCTTGAGTAGTTAGCATAACGATTGGATAAAGAGTCAGTTAAAAACCATAACGACTATGTTGAATAACGATTATAGCTTTTGTATAGCTCTAGCGTTAAATAAGGAGTGGTAATTTAACAACTGAAGAAAACCAATAACGTTTCTCTTTGTGAATTGACCCCTTTGTCTGTTTGTATTTTCATTTGTATGTTCGTTTGTTTCATTTGTGTGTTTTGTAAATCCGTTTATTTGTCTGTTCATAAATTTGTGTACTTGTATCGTTTTTTCGAATGGGCACTGGGCAGTGTAGTTAGTAAGAGTCGGTTCACACTGGGGCGACACGACTTCCAGCGTGACTTTCAGAGGCGACTCAGACACGACTTGAGCATGAACCACAGGGCGATCTGGGGAGATTTACCACACGACTTGAAGTCATCTCCAAGACAGGAGACATTCCAGTGGCCAATAAAACAACAACCAGCTCTGGGAGAGGGGAGGGGGAGGGAGAGGTTTGCCTAAGAAATGTATGTTATCTTATCTGGAAAGTAGCTAGTGATCAGACTTCTGAGGCGACAAGTCGAATTGAAGTCGTACAGGAACCTTTTCTGAAGTCGGAGCGACATGAGTAGTGTGTAATAACACCGCTCCCATTCACTAACATTGCTTTTCTCTACAGCGCGACTTGGGACGACTTGAGGCGACCTCAAGTCGGATCCCAAGTCGCCCCAGTGTGAACCAACTCTAAGTGATTACTTAATATCTTAGCCAAACAGCTTATCTCTTTTGTGCTGAGTCACATTGGACAATGTAAAGCCTCGTACACACGATCGGATTTCAAAATAAACTTTTCCGTGGATTTTTGTCTGAAGGAAGTTGGCCGGACTTTTGAAACCGAAAAAGTTTGTCCGATGGAGCGTACACACGGTCAGATTTTTTGAAAAAAGCAAATTTTGACGTTTGTTGGCAAAAATTCTGACCTTGTACACGGGCTTATGAGAAAGTCTATCTTAATATGGATTAGCCGCGGGTTGCTATGTATTTACGAAAGTACAAAATTACGAATCCATTAAACGAAAATTATTATCTAACAAAATTACGAATTCCGAATCAACGAAAATGAATTAGACAGAATTACGAATCATTCAGTATAAACGAAAATAAAACTGTTATGAAAATACGAACGGGTCCGAATAGGAAAACTTGCGTCTTCCGAAATTACGAATCTACAGAACGAGACGAAACGGAACAAAAAAATACAAACATTTTTGTTGTGCAAACGAAACAGAACAAAAAAATATGAAAATTTTTGTTGTGCACATGTCTAACGCTTACCTGTGGACTGTACATTTCCATTATATATATTTTTTTAAAGAAACAACCGATCGCGTGTGGGCCGCATCGGTTGGTTTTCCTATTGGTAAAAAAAAATAGAACATGTTTTAAAATGTTCCTATGGATAAAAAACCGATAGAAAAAAAAACGATCGTCTGTGGGGAAATCCATCGGTCAAAAATCCATGCATGCTCAGAATCAAGTCGACGCATGCTTGGAAGCATTGAACTTAATTTTTCTCAGCACTTCATAGTGTTTTACGTCACCGCAGTGGATACGGTCTGATTTTTGACTGATGGTGTGTAGGCAAGACTGATGAAATTCAGCTTCATCGGATATTCGACGGAAAAATCTGTTGGATTAGATTCCATCAGATATCCGATTGTGTGTACAGGTCTTTAGGGTCAGATTTGTCTGCCCCAGTCCTGCTAAAAATCGCAGATCGCCGCCATTACTAGTAAAAAAAAGTCCCTAAATCTATCCTGTAGTTTGTAGATGCTGTAACCTTTGCGCAAACCAATCAATACACGCTTATTGAGATTTTTTTTACCATAAATATGTAGCAGAATACATATTGCCCTAAATTGATGAAGACATACATTTTCTCTCATTTTTTGGGAATATGTATTATAGCAGAAAGTATTTTTTTATTTATATTTTTTAATTGTCTGTCTTTTTTTGTTTATAGCAGAAAAAATAAAAAAAAGAGTTGAATACCACCAAAAGAAAGCTCTATTTTTGGGGAAAAAAAGGATATCAACTTTATTTGGGTACAGCATCACACAACCGAGCAATTGTCAGTTAAAGTGACGCAGTGCGGTATCACAAAAAATTGCCTGGTCAGGAAGTGGGTAAAACCTTCCAGGGCTGAAGTGGTTAAAGTGAATGTGTCACTGTCTCTTCCTGCATTCTGAACCACTTCTTTCCTCGTCTGTTTGTTTGTGCAATTCTTTGGTGTAACATTTATTTTACTCTTCTCCATCTTGATGCAATCAATCTGAAAAATATATATATATTCATTTTATTTATGACTATTTTCTTTTTTCACAGTTTTCTGACTACTGTTCATTTATATGCAGCTATGCATTTCCAGATTTGCATGGGGAAATCAACAATCTACATTGTTCATGAGACTTACAAGGCAATCTGCAGAAAGTAGTGATGCCAGCTCCTACTGTGGAATGGTGGAGGGAAACTGCAGAGCTATGTTGGTCCAAATGTAATTTTCCTAACTGTTTGGGGGCACTAGATGGGAAACATATCCGAATACGTATGCCACCAAATATTATAATTATAAAAAGTGCTTTTCAATAGTGCTGTTGGCAGGGGTTTATGCTGATTATAAATTCACGTACATTGATGTTGGCTCATGTGGCAGTAGAAATGATTCAGCTATATTTAGGCATTCCTCATTGAGCCAAAAATGTAGGTATAAACAATTAAATATTCCTAATGACCAACCATGGCCTGGAACCACTGAACAATCCTACCTGTACATGTTTGTGGCTGATAAAGCATTTGACTTGAGTGAGAATATAATGCAGCCATATTCTCACCATGGCTTAAGCCACATTGAGCGCATATTTAATTGTAGGCTGACACATGCATGTCGAATGATGGAATGAACATTTGGTATCCTAGCCAATAAATGGCATATATTGCACACAACAATGCAGCTGACCTCTGATACTGCCATAAATGTTGTTAAGGCAACCTGTTTGCTTCATAATTATGTTAGAGGCAGGGACGGATGCAATTCTGAAGATTCCTTACACAATGTCCTTGACCAGGCTAAATGGAGTAATGTTATTTAAATGTCCTTGATAACAGAGATAAATTAGTATAGTACTTCATATTACCATCAGGTGCTCTTGAATGGCAGGAAGGTATGTTATAGGGACTATTTTCTACTCTTTCAATACTGTATTTGTGAAAGCATGCAATTATTAATGTTTTGGTCAGTTGTTCTAGATTTTAAAAAAGAGGGGAGTTTTTGGGACTTTAGATGAGATGCGTTTTTAACCACTTAAGACCCGGACCAATACGCTGGCAAATGACCCAAGGGGTTTTTGCGATTCGGCACTGCGTCGCTTTAACAGACAATTGCGCGGTCGTGCGACGTGGCTCCCAAACAAAATTCGCGTCCTTTTTTTCCCACAAATAGAGCTTTCTTTTGGTGGTATTTGATCGCCTCTGCGATTTTTATTTTTTGCGCTATATACAAAAATAGAGCGACATTTTTGAAAAAAAATCAATATTTTTTACTTTTTGTTATAATAAAAAAACAATAAACTAAATTTTAGTCAACATTTAGGCCAAAATTTATTTAGCCACATGTCTTTAGTAATAAAAAAAATCGCATTAAAAAAAAATTAGCTACCTAGCGGGAACAGCGACACTAATACAGCGATCAGAAAAATGATCGCTTAGTGACGCTGGCAATAGGGAGTGAAAGGTTAACTAGGGCAGTGATCAAGGGGTTAAAACTTTATTGGGGGGGTGGGGGGGGCTACCCTGACACTAAACACTGACTGACTGTCACACTGTCTGTCACACTGACACTAAATCAGTAATCATACATGTATGATTACTGCATTCAGTGACACTGTGACAGGGGGGAGGGGGGGGGGGGGGCGATCGCGGGGGTTAAATGTGTTTTTGTGTGTGTGTAAGTGTGCTGTTGGTGCAGACTTACTTGGTGTGTTAGTGATCTCTCCTCAGCGGCGCTTGAAACAAACGCCGAGGGAGAGATCACGTCGCTTTCTCCTTCCTGTGTTTACACAGGAGGAGGAAGTGACAGGGCGGGCGGGGCGCGCGCATTGGCTGGGAGCGATCCGGAGAGGGGGATGATGAAAAGGATAGCCGCCCCCACTTGTCGGATCGTCCTGCAGCCGCGCGGACGCCGCATGTACGGGGGGGGAATATCGGATCGGCCCGATCCCCCAAGGCACCAACGTATATATACGTTGATGTGCCTGTCGGTGCCATTCTGCCGACGTAAATGTACATGCGGCGGTCCTTAAGTGGTTAAGCAAACAGTAGTATAAGAGAATTTGTAAATGGTTATAACCAGGCTCACACTTACCACCTGTTACGTACCTGCCGGGTGAGCCTGACGTGCAGTGGGAAGGCCTTCTCGTACAACCCAGGCTCAAGGGCCACCGATGTTGCAACAGTGGCCACAAGAGCCTGGCGGTGTATGGGTGCCTGGTTCGTCTTGTTCTTGTCAGTTCAGCTGGTGCAGCAGGTAACAGGAAGCAAGATGGAAGATGCAGGGCTGGGGAGACACTGAATACGTTGTCAGACAAGCCGGGTTTGGTAACAGATGATCAGATGTAGGTACAGACGACAGGCATAGAATGTTTAGAATACAGGCAAAGTTTGGCAACAGGATATCAAGCAAGGTAGAGCTGAGAATGGTCACAAGGCAGGCTAGAAGAGAAATGGCGGGATCAGGATAACAGAGATCATTTATACTGCGATCAGTGCTATAAATATGCACTAATTACAGTATAAATGTGACTGGATTGAAGGGGTTAACACTAGGGGGTGAGGAAGGGGTTAAATGTGTATGCTAGGTGTGTTCTAACTGTAGGGGGAAACATCTGTGTCCCTATGTAGGAAGGAAACAAGATCGGGCTCCTCCCTTCCAGAGACAGGACATTGTCTCTGTGTCAGCCGGCAATGAGAGATGATCTATGAGAGATCACAGGATCGCATTGCAAACGGCCGCTCTGAATGGCCGTTTGCCGCGATCTGTGATTGGCCGTGTCCAAGGGACACGGACAACACAGGGCTTCCCCGCAGCGCGCTGGCAGAACGCCAGAAAGACATGCCGTCAAATGACGGCTATGTTGGATATTGAGGTCCGCGCTGTTGGTCATGACGGTTTTTAAATAGGGCAGCCTGCTGTCAATCACTGAAATCAGTCTGCACCATTAACCCTTAAGTGGCAGATCCATGACATTGCCTACCCCCCCCCTTACAGGCAACCTCCGGGTGCCCAACAGGTCTCTCTTCTGTGGGTGATTGCGGAAAAAGGCATTAACCAAGTCTTTTGCGTGCACATCTCTCTCAGCCTCCCAAGAGTTATCCTCTGGGCCATAACCTTTCCATTTAACCAGGTACTGTACCTGATTCCTTCTCTTCCTACAGTCTATGATTGCCTCCACCTCATACTCCTCTTCGCCATTGATGGCCACAGGTTCTGGTGGCCTGGATACTCTATCTGGAAAAGAGTCAGGGACTTCAGGTTTCAAGAGAGAAACATGGAAGACAGGATGTATCTTAAGTGAATCAGGTAGAGATAATTCATAAGCAACTTCATTAAGTTTCCTCTTGACTGGGAATGGTCCCACAAATCTAGGGGCCAATTTCTTTGAGGGACATGCCAACCTGAGATTCGTAGTGGACAACCATACCTGGTCTCCTGGGTGGAGGATCAGTTCACCCCTTCTTTTCCTGTCAAAAGCCGCCTTGCTTGCTGCTTGTGCCTTGGTAACTGCTTCTTGAAGCAACTTATTGTTGCGGTTGAAGAAATCCACTGTGTCTTGGACAGCAGGAACCGTGGTTTCTGGAATAAAATCAGGCAAGAAGGATGGGTGAAAACCATAATTTGCAAAGAAGGGTGACTGACCTGTGGCAGAGTGAGTGGCATTATTGTAGGCGAACTCCGACAGTGGCAGCAGAGATACCCATCCTGGACAAAAGTGGTGAAGCATCGGATATATTGTTCTAATGTCTGATTGGTTCTCTCTGTCTGTCCATTGGTCTGTGGATGGTAGGCCGAGGATAAGGATCTTTCAATTTTAAGGGCTTCACACAGAGTTTTCCAGAACCGGGAAGTGAACTGAACCCCCCGATCTGAGACAATGTTCAAAGGGACCCCATGAAGCCTTACAATTTCTTTGATAAACACTTGAGCCGTCTCCTGGGCCGAGGGAGTACTCTTCAGAGGCAATAAATGGGCCATTTTGGACAGTCGGTCTACTACCACGAAGATGGCTGTGCATCCTTCCGATGGGGGGAGTTCTACAATGAAATCCATGGCAATCATTCTCCATGGTCTGTCAGGGACTGGCAGTGGCCGAAGTAGACCCCAGGCTCGGTTCTTCGAACCCTTGCTGCGATTGCAGATTGCACAGGAATTCACATACCTCTTCCAGGTTTCTTCCAGGTCTGGCCACCAGAATGTGCGTTTCAGGAGATCAAGCGTCTTGTGGACCCCGAAATGACACAGACCCAAAATGGTTATACGTAAACATTCAGGCACAAATACCTTGCTTCCGTTAAACAGCAAACCTTCCCGGAGTGTCAGAGTGATCCCTGGAGGGCTAGGAACCTCTGTCGAAGCCTGCTTCATTCGGTTAAGGAGGTTGCTCTGTAAAAGTAAAAAGTTATTTTCAGACAAGATGGTATCTGCCACTGGTGGTTCCTTGGGGTTATCGAACATACGAGACAGTGCATCTGGTTTAACATTCTTTGAGCCCGGCCGGTAGGTAATGTGGAACACAAGTCGGGAAAAGAACAGGGCCCAACGTGCTTGAAGTGGCTTTAGACGTTTAGCAGTCCTCAGGTACTCCAGATTTTTATGGTCAGTATAGACCAATATGGGATGCGCTGCTCCCTCTAGGAGGTATCTCCATTCTTCCAAAGCCACCTTAATGGCCAGTAACTCTCGGTCCCCAATGTCATAGTTTCTCTCCGCTGGGGAGAGCCTGTGGGAGAAAAAGGCTACTGGATGCATCAGATCCTTGGGGCCTTGGCGTTGGGAGATGACTGCTCCAAGAGCGACTTCAGATGCATTGACTTCTAGTATATACGGCAGAGATGGGTTAGGGTGACCAAGAACAGGTGCTGATGTAAACAATCCTTTCAAAGTATCAAATGCGCCTTGTGCCTCGGAGGTCCAATGGAAGCGAAGGTTCTGTCTAGTCAACTGTGTGATAGGGGTTATGATAGCGGAGAAGCCTTTAATGAATCTCCTTTAAAAGTTGGCAAATCCTACGAAGAGCTGCACCCCCTTCTTGTCGGTAGGTGCAGGCCAGTCTAAGATAGCAGAGACCTTTTCAGAGTCCATCTTGATCCCTTAGGAGAGATTATCAGCCCCAGGAATTGGATGCTTCTTTGTTCGAATTCACATTTTTCACCCTTAGCATATAGTCCGTGTTGGCGTAGTCGGCTCAGTACCCTTTTGACATGACCTCGGTGAGATTCTAGAGAAACGTAAAAAATCAGGATGTCATCAAGGTAAACGATCAAAAATATATCTAGGAAGTCTCTGAATATATCATTAACAAAATGTTGAAATGTAGCCGGGGCATTGCATAGTCCAAAGGGCATCACTAGGTACTCATAGTGGCCGAATCGGGTGCGAAAGGCTGTCTTCCACTCATCCCCTTGGCAGATGCGGACTAAATTGTAGGCCCCCCGTAGATCTAGTTTGGTAAAAATGGTTGCCGACCTAATCTCTGAAATAGTTTGGGTACTAAAGGGCGGGGATATCGGTTTTTAACTGTGATTTTGTTGAGCTCCCGATAGTCCACGCAAGGTCGTAGGGAGTGGTCCTTTTTCTCAACGAAAAATATTCCTGCTCCTGCTGGGGAGGTAGAGGGTCGGATGAACCCGTTTTTCAGGTTTTCTTGGCTGCCGCTGCGTTTTTTTGAGCTCCAGCTCAAAAAAATAATAAAAAATTTCAACAAATAAACATGGACTGGCGTTTTTAAGCTGTAAAAAAGGCTTAACCACTTAACTACTGTGCACCTACACCTCCTTCCTGCCCAGACAAAATATAAGCTTCCGGCACTGCGTCGCTTTAACTGACAATTGCGCGGTCGTGCGACGTGGCTCCCAAACAAAATTGGCGTCCTTTTTTTTCCACAAATAGAGCTTTCTTTTGGTGGTATTTGATCACCTCTGCGGTTTTTATTTTTTGCGCTATAAACAAAAATAGGAGCGTCAATTTTTAAAAAAATGCAATATTGTTTCCTTTTTGCTATAATAAATAACCCAAAAAATATATAAAAAAAATTACATTTTCCTTCAGTTTGGGCGATACGTATTCTTCTACATATTTTTGGTAAAAAAAAAAATGCAATAAGCGTTTATCGATTGGTTTGCGCAAAAATTTATAGCGTTTACAAAATAGGGGATAGTTTATGGCATTTTTTTTTTTTACTATTAATGGCGGCGATCTGCGATTTTTTTATTGGGACTGCGACGTTATGGCGGACATTTTGGACACTTTTCTGACGTTTTTGGGACCATTTACATTTATACAGTGAACAATGCTATAAATATGCATTGATTACTGTATAAATGTGACTGGCAGTGAAGGGTTAACCACTAGGGGGCGGGGAAGGGGTTAAATGTGTGTCCTATGAGTGTTCTAACTGTGGGGGAGGGGGGGGTGACTGGGGGAGGTGACCGATTGTGTCCCTATGTACAAGGGACACAACTGCTCTCCTCTCTCCCTGACAGGACGTGCAGCTCTGTGTTTACATACAGAGCTGCACGTCCCCGCTCAGTTACTGAGCAATCACGTGTGCCCGGCGGCGATCGTTGCCGCCGGGCACTCGCACGGGATCCCCGCCCGCAGAGCGGCGGGTGCGCGCGCGCGCGCCACCGGCGACGTGCGCGCGCCCGCCCGCGGCTTTAAAGGGACATCACGTCATATGACGTGATGTCAGGATAATGGAGTCGTCTGCCCGCCGTCATTTGACGGTGGGCAGATGACAAGTGGTTAAAAAAGTGGCTGTAAAAACGTCCATGGAAATGATCATTTTTTGTGATGAAAAAAAACGACGTTTTCTGTGAAGTAAAAAACGACGTTTTTGAAACGTCACTTTTCAAAGACGATTTTGCATACACACCATCGTTTTTTCACAAAAAGCGAGGTTACATTCACCACTCTTTTCCATTGAAGCTCGCTTCATAACTAGCTTCTGGGCATGCGCGGGTTAAAAAACGACGTTTTAAAAAACGTTTTTGCTACACACGGTGACTTTTTGTGAAACAAAAAACGACGTTTTGAAAAACGACACAAAAAATTCAAGCATGTTGGATTTTTTTTTGGGTCGTTTTTTTTAAGACAAAAAACGACGTTTTGCCCACACACGATCAATTTAAATGACGTTTTAAAAAACAACGTTTTTTTTCATCGCAAAAAACGACCGTGTGTACGCGGCATTAAAGTCTCCTCAATAGAGGCATGTAAATACTGATGGGTAGATAGATAGAGGACAGGTGACTAGGGGTGTGTCCCCGCCTCCACCTATGCTTGGTATAGTAGTAAAGAGCACTGGAAAAAAAACGCATACATGTATAAGGGTATCAACAAACGCATCTCCATCCCTGTATAGTGTAAAGAAAACTAGCATTGGGACTTTAAATGAGGCGCATGAAAAACATACGCCTCCATCCCTGTTGGATACAAAAAAGAGGGGAGTTTTTGGGACTTTAGATGAGATGCGTTTTTCTGCAGTCCTTATTAAACTTTTAAAGTCTGTACTTGCTAATGTGTGCAACCAATCCTCTGCTTTTAATGTACAGTTAGACAGTTGAATTTGGCTTGCTGTTTGGGTGGTAAGTGTGAGCCTGGTTATAAACGTTTACAACTTTACTTATACTACTGTTTGCTTAAAAACACATCTCATCTAAAGTCCCAAAAACTCCCCTCTTTTTTGTATCCAACAGGGATGGAGGCGTATGTTTTTCATACGCCTCATTTAAAGTCCCAATGCTATTTTCTTTACACTATACAGGGATGGAGATGCGTTTGTTGATACCCTTATACATTTATGCGTTTTTTTTTCCAGTGCTCTTTACTACCATACCAAGCATAGGTGGAGGCCGGAATACACCCCTAGTCACCTGTCCTCTATCTACCCATCAGTATTAACATGCCTCTATTGAGGAGACTTTAAAAGTTTAGTTAGGAATGCAGAATGCAGAGATCCTTGGCGATGGCCTGCAGCTTAATCATGTACTTGCAAATGCGTGCAACCAATCCTCTGCTTTTAATGTATAGTTAGACAGTTGAATTTGGCTTGCTGATTGGGTGGTAAGTGTGAGCCTGGTTATAAACGTTTACAACTTTACTTATACTACTGTTTGCTTAAAAACGCATCTCATCTAAAGTCCCAAAAACTCCCCTCTTTTTTGTATCCAACAGGGATGGAGGCGTATGTTTTTCATTCATTACTACTAATGCATATCCATGCATATGACATTTATTTTCACTTTAGTGGATAACATGAGAAGGTGGCGTAAATTATAGCAGAGGGAGAGATAGATAACATCTCTGTGTTATAAAAGTTCTTAATTCTCCACACTGCTCAAAGATATTTGAGGTGGGGTTGGGGAACAAGGGGATAATCAAATATGCAATATATAGAACAGTTAGTTCCCTATCAAGGTCTCTGTTTATCTTTCTTATGGTGTGAACCTTGGGAACAACTGTTGGGCCAATTGCCTCCAGGTCATTGCATTCCGAGCATTATCTTTGTAACCTGCAACCTCAGGATTGTATAACTCTGGGTGGTCCTGCACCATGATAATAAATCGCTCTGTGTCTGCATACATTCTGCCCTTCATGTTCTCTCCTCGTGTACTCGCTCTAGGACTTGTGTATATTGTGTCATTGCCTTATGAAGAGAACCTGTCTTTGGAGACCCAAGATGCTTTTTCCAACTCTCTTATGATAATGCTAGTTGCCTGGCTGTCATGTTGCTTGTACGCTTCTTTGTTAGCTACTAACCCACAATAATTATGCGTGCAGTGAATCTAGAATTTACAATGTGCATACTTGCTCTGGGTTAATGATTAATTAGGCATGGAAGCCAAATGCCATGTTTAACAGCCAAAAAGCAAGTATTTTTAGATGAGAGGCATAAATGGTAGTACAGATTTCTCCCTCATGACAGGTTCAGTTTAACATAACTCATTTAGGTATATCAGTTTCTAATATATTTTATCGGTTTCTGCAAGCTATATTATAGTTTTAGAGCTAATTTTGCAATTTAGACATACCTTAAAATTGGCACATGCTAATAAATGATACTCCTTCATTGACATTTGCTAATTTCTCTTGGTTGCAGTCTCTGTCTATGCAAACCTGTATTACCATATTTTAATTCTAGGTTGTTTTATGTTTGATTTTTGTTCAAATATTTTGTTATTCCCTTCCACTGTAATGAGTTTTCAATAGACTGAGTTTTCCAAGACTAATAAAATAATTTCATTAGAATAAACCCAGTTAAATGACGGTATGTACTACACAGTATTAGTTATGCATAAATAGGCTAAATACAGCACCTGAGCACTGCCTGTCATTAAAGATTTGTTTTAATGCTGTTCAGTTCCTTCATTTTAATGCAGTGTATGGAAAGAGCAAATATACTTTTTGATATGTTGGGTTTTGATATGTTAAATCCAGAACTGTATTGCTTTTACAAGAGTTGAAAGTTAGGAGACGCCTTATACTAAGATAGAATACCTTTGACAGGAGCTTTAGTGCAGTAGAGGTTTTCTTTAATTCAGTATGCAACAGCAGTAAGTTTCTTTACTTCTTCAGCAACATTAATGCACAGCTCAATTTGTCCTGGATCTCTTCTCAACCCAGTACATTTTGCAGGTGGCTTCCTTGGATTGACATAGTGACTTTTGTTATAATAACTAGATTATACTCTTGCAACATTTTGTTCAAAAACGAATACTACTAAATCTTTAGTCAGAAATACAGAAAATTATGGCCGACCCCATCAGTAATCTGTCAGACCCTGTCCTGTGTATTACCTAACCAACAGTCCTCATTGTGTATGCTGTACACAAGTACTCCCAACAGGCCATGTTTTGGGAATTTCTCTTGGATAAAATAGCTGTCCAAAATACCAAGCCATTGACTCTGATTAAAAGCAACTTTGCAAGATAAAGGAAATCCTGCAAACATGACCTGCTTCTCCTTGTTTGTACCATTCCAGTGCTGTTTTTATATTTTGGAATTAAACCATATTGTATTTTATATAGGCGTGCGGCCTTCCTTTGTTTTTTTTTAGGCCGCGTACACACGATCAGACATGTCCGATGAAACCTGTCCGACGGACCGCTTTCATCGGACCAGGCTGAAGTTGTCTGTTGGTCTGATGTGCGTACACACCATCGGACAAAAATCCCCTCGGACCAGAACGCGGTGACACAACGACGTGATGAAAAAACAAAGTTCAATGCTTCCAAGCATGCGTCGACTTGATTCTAAGCATGCACAGGATTTTTGTCCGCTGATTTCGTGTATTAACCATCGAACCTGTCCGAAGGACAGGTTTGCAGCGGACAGGTTTCTAAGCATGTTTAGAAACTTGTGTCCGCTGGAAAACATGTTTCAGCAGACATGTTCAATCGTGTGTACGTGGCCTTACACACTGCAAACAAGGCCTGTTGGGGGTGCTTGAGGACAGAGGTTGAGAACCACTGGCCTATTCCACACCACCTCATTCTATATCAGTGACTCTCAAACTGTGTGTAGCGGCACAGTAGTGTGTCGAGAGAGATTTGCAGGTGTGCTGTGGGCACAGGGAAGACTGACTGTTAGGACACTCAGGCACTTCCAGCACTGAGCTCTGATAACTGGGGGGTGCGCTAGTGTGGGCACTCTGAACACTTTCACTGCATCTCTTGCGGGGTGCCAAGGCTCCCTTACACAGCGATCACCCTCTGTAGCAGCCATAATTGGCATATCTCCCCCAGGAGCTTGCACACCACACAGAGCTCACTGGGGACCCTCCTCTTGGGCACCGATGTACACAGACAGTTGGGGGTGGAGCTGGGGAGGAGAGATCCTACAGTGCCAACAAGCATGCACGCATGAAAAAGTTATGGGAGGGGGCAAGAGGATATGTGCTGGGGGGTGCATTTGGAGGGAGAGGAATTGTGCTAGTGGGGGATATGGGGGATTTCCAAGAGATGCCAACTGCCACTCTCCATGCTTATTCCACGGCCCCCTCTCTGCTCTCATCTCAAGCCCCCATCCCTGCTCTCAACCCAAGCCTCCCTCCCTGTTCTCATCTTAATTACCCTCCTTGTTCTTATCCCAAACCCCCCTCCCTGCTCTCATCCCAAGTCCCCCTCCATGTTCCCATCCCAAGCCCCCCTCTCTGCTCTCATCCCAAGCCCCCCTCTCTGCCCTCATCCCAATCCCCCATCTCTGCTCTCATCCCAAGCCCCCCTCCCTGCTTTCATCTCATGCCACACTCTCCAGTCTCATCCCCAGCCCTTTTCTATGCTCTCATGACTCAGGTTATTCCTGGCCAAAATATGCTTTTTCCTGCTCTTACACTAGTAGTACACACTAGACGGAGCTACACCAAAATAATCTAGCACCGGCTCTAACTATTATTATTATTATTATTATACAGGATTTATATAGCGCCAACAGTTTGCGCAGCGCTTTACATCAGGGAAGACAGTACATTCACAATACAAGTCAATACAGAAGACTATGAGATTATTATGTTCAGCATAGAATTGTGGGTAGATTATAAGTATATATACAGTGCCTTGAAAAATAATTCCTACCCCTTGACATTTTCCACATTGTGTCATGTTACAACCAAAAACGTAATGTATTTTATTGGGATTTTTTGTGATAGATCAACACAGTGACACATAAATTTGAAGTGGAGGGAAAATAATTAATGGTTTTCAATTATTTTTTTACAAATAAATATCTGAAAAGTGCGGCGTGCATTTGTATTCAGCCCCCTGAGTCAGTACTTTGTATAACCACGTTTCGCTTTAATTACAGCTCCAAGTCTTTTTGAGGATGTCACTACAAGCTTTACACATCCAGAGAGTGACATTTTGGCCCATTCTTCTTTGCAAAATGGCTCAAGCTCTGTCAGATTGGACGGAGACCGTCTGTGAACAGGAATTTTCAAGTCCTGCCACAGATTCTAAAGTAGATTTAGACCTTGGCATTGACTGGGTCATTCTAACACATATGAATATGATTTGATCTATTCCATTGTTGCTCTGGCTGTATGTTTAGGGTCATTGTCCAGCTGGAAGGTGAACCTCCACCCCAGCCTCAAGTCTATTGCAGACTCTAACCAGTTTTCTTCTAAGATTTCCCTGTATTTGGCTCCATAGATCTTTCTATTAACTCTGAGCAGCTTCCCTGTCCCTGCTGAAGAAAAACATCCTCACAAAATGATTCTGCCACCACCATGTTTCACGACGGGGGTGGTGTGTTCAGGGTGATGTGCAGTGTTGGTTTTCCATTGCACATAGCGTTATGCTTTAAGGCCAAAAAGATACATTTTGGTCTCATCATACCAGAGCACCTTCTTTTACATGTTTGCTGTGTCCCCCACATGGCTTCTTGCAAATTGCAAATAGGACTTCCTATGGCTTTCTTTTAGCAATGGCTTTCTTCTTTCCACTCTTCCATAAAGGCCAGATTTGTAAAGGGGACGACTGATAGTTGTCCTGTGGACCAATTCTCCCACCCGAACTGTGGATCTCTGCAGCTCCTCCAGGGTTACCATGGGCCTCTTGGCTGCTTCTCCTTGCCCAGCCTGTCAATTTAGGTGGACGGCCATGTCTTGGTAGGTTTTCAGTTGTGCCATATTCTTTCAATTTTCAGATGATGGATTAAACAGTGCTAAGTGAGGTGTTCAAAGCTTTTTTTATGACCTAACCCTTAAACTTTTCCACAACTTTATCCTTGACCTGTCTGGTGTGTTCCTTGGCCTTCGCAATGCTGTTTGTTCACTAAGGTTCTCTAATAAACCTCTGAGGGCTATAAAGAACAGCTGTATGTATAGTGAGATTAAATTAAACACAGGTGGACTCAATTTACTAATTAGGTGACTTCTGAAGGCAATTGGTTCCACTATATTTAAGGTAGGGGTATCAGAGTAAAAAGGGCTGAGTACAAATTCTGCCACACTTTTCACATATTTATTTGTAAAAGATTTTGAAAACCATTTATTGTTCCACTTCACAAATAGGTGCCACTTTGTGTTGGTCTATTACATAGAATCCCAATAAAATACATTTACGGTTTTGGTTGACAAAATCTGGAACATTTCAAGGGGTGTGATTACTTTTTCATGGCACTGTAGTACAAGTGCTTTCATTCAAGAAATCAAAGACCAATTGCAAATTACAATAAAAATCTATCAAGTGGACTGCAAATGCTGTCTGGGAACTATGATAGCTGTACTAAAGTTGTCAGTCTAATCAATTTACTTTAAAAATCTTTCCTTCTGTAGTCTCATGCCCCCAGGTTTTGTAGTTTTCCTTTTTACAGTACTGCTGTAGTCTTCTACCACATCATTATTTGCTAGATCACATGCCTCTGATCAGTGGTGTGTTTTGTGATGTCCTAGGCCTGACTAAACTTGTGCAACCCCTAATTTAAATATGATCCACCCCTTCCTGTCAAGGTCACACCCCTTCCTGTTTAAGACCTGCCCTTAAATTTTTCAGTAGGGACACTAGTTCTGAGGACCGTAGGGGGGGGGGGTTCCTTTGCAGAGATTTCCTCTCACTTCCTGTTTGGCTATGGGGCAGGAAATGAAGGGAAATGAACGGGTGGCATAAAAATAAAAATAAATTAACATGGGCGATAACAACCCCTTACTCTATCAAAATTGAAAAAAAAAAAGTGTTGCCTATAGTTCTACTTTGAGCACAAATTTCTGCTAAATTCATGGAGGACTAAGGGGATATAACCATGCCAGTGGTGCAGCAGAAAACAAATAGCACAGTGATGAAGGTTTGTGGTCCAGGCAGTGAGCAAAGGAAGACCATGTCAGTGTCCCTTGTGTCTGCACCATCCCTATCATACCATATATGGGGGCTCCAGACTGATTTGTCTTGCGGCCCAGTCCACCTCATAAGACTGGCGCTATACTAAAAGTGTAGCGCAAGCCGGCGGGGACCCTTTTCATGCTGCCCCCCTGCAAAGTGTTGCACTAGGCCTGGGCCTTGTTGGCCTAGCCCAGGATACAGCGTTGCCTCTGATGCTGCCTTTTGTACTAAACAAGTTCCAGTTTGCTCAAAGAGAGGATATGCCTGGAAGATCATACAGGCCTTCAGTTTTTATAGCAGGATAATTAAAAAGATGAGGATGCAGATAAACTGTGTCAGTTAAAAGGAAAACATTCTGGTTTGATGATAGCGTTTTTTCATATAAAGCAATACTTTCAAAAAAGAAACAAACGTAATATATACATTTAGGAGAGCTATCTATTAACAATTTTATTTATATATTTCTTTATTTTAATTTCCTATAATCTGTAATAGATTTTTAAATCCAACTGAGAAGAAAACTGGCAATTATTGCACAACCTTCTGTTTCTATGGAAACTATGCATGCTATAAAAAAAAATAGTTCTGAGAACTGGTTTCTATGTGGTATATAATAATCCTAGAAAAAAAAGATTCTAATGGAAAAACTATTCACACCAAATAATTATTCAGGCATAGGCTGGCTCTAGAATCAAGGTAATTGCAAGGTTTTTGGTGTCTAGATTTTTTTTCCATAGTCACTCAACACTCTTTACTAGTGATGAGCTTGTATTCGTCTGAACACCCAAACGTATATATATATATATATATATATATAATGACAGTATTTCCACTGTTACTATTTAGAAAGGCTTCTTTCCCGATTGTGAAGGAAGTGGGGGTATTGGCACCCATCACATCCTCATCAATCACCCAACCCAATAATTTGTCGTATACATATGATACTGCTCTCCCCTCCAGTCATGGAGTTCTAATTTCTCCAGTAAAATTAAGCAAGTAAACACATTGCTACACAACACACCCACCATGTCCTTAGTAACCAGTGACATCAGCCAGTCTGGTATGGATTTTGTTGGTGTTAGGGGTAAGGGGCCACAGCATTTTTTTTGCATGGGGTTTACCTTTAAAATCAGCACCAAATTTGAAGAGTGTGATATGGATTTTGATATCCTATTTTTACAGCAAATGTGCCAGAAATAAAAAAAATAATAAAATTGGAGGACAAAATTAAAATTTGTATGCATTATGTCTGAGACAAGAAACACAAATAATGTACAGTCAGTGTTTAATACATTTGAGAAATGACAGTCCACATGCAGTTTTGCAGCCCACAATTCCACTTTTAAGTGTATATATTTCACAATAAAAAGGAATAGATAATGCAATAACTCCATAGGAGAGAGTGGGGGGTGGGGTCGAGACCCTTTCTGTGTGTCTTATGGTCACACAGACCATGGCTCGGAAGTGAGGACTCACAAGTTATTTATGAAAGGCAAATCCACTTTGCACTACAAGTACACTGAAAGTGCACTTGGAAGTGCAGTCGCTGTAGATCTGAGGGGTAGATCTGAAATGAGGAGAAGCTCTGCTGATTTTATCAAATCAAAATGATGTTTTTTATGTTCTTTGCATGTCCCCCTCTACAGCGACTTCACTTTTCAGTGCACTTGTACAGTAGGTGACTGGGATATTGTGTCAATCTCGCTCCCTTTCTCGGCGAGATTGAGCACTTGCGAGCCCCATCGCGGGAGCCAGCGCCGAGCTGGCTTGCCGCGATGGAGACAAAGCCGTCATAGAAGCGACGGGGATCCGACGCGGATTCCCGCCAATTCTACACGTGGGTCTGTTATGGGTTGTAAGGAGACCCCCTACGCCGAAAAAACGGCGTGGGGGTCCCCCCACAATCCATAACAGACCCGTATCCAAAGCACGCCGGCCGGCCGGTCAGGAAGGGAGTGGGGGCGAGCGAGCGCCCCCCCCCCCCTCCTGAGCCGTACCGGGCAGCGTGCCCACCACATGGGTACCACGTGCTACCTACCGGAGCATGATGGGACTGCGACGTCACAAGACAGGCCTATATAATTCGCTGCGAGCCGCGCGCCCGGCATAATAGCGGAAGGAAGCGTCGCGTCAACATCTGGAGAACAGAAGAGGAAGAAGAAGAAGACGACGTCACAGAGGAGGGGGCTCGCCGCCGCTAGTAATTGAGCTAACACACAAAGTTAGCGGCGGCGTGTCCTGAAGAAGAAGACCCCCGGAGAGCGGAGAAGACCCCCGGAGAGCGGAGAAGACCCCCGGAGAGCAGGAGAAGACCCCGGAGAGTGGGAGAAGACCCCCCAGCCGCCGAAGACGTCGAAAGAAGCCCGCCAGGTGGTGGGCGCTTTTATCAAAGCGCCCCCCCGGCGGCGGAAGAGAACCAGACGGCGGCAACCCACCCCCCACAGAAGCCCGCCGGAGGGGGGGCGCTTTTATAAAAGCGATCATACACAACCCCCCCCCCAGCGGCCAACTAATAAAATATTTCAATACCCTGTGTGGTTTATTTGTGTTTACAATTTTTATTTGCAGGTGAATGGGTAGGGGTACAATGTACCCCATACTCATTCACTTAGGGTGGGGGCCGGTATCTGGGGGCCCCCTTATTAAAGGGGGCTTCCTGATTCCGATAAGCCTCCCGCCCGCATACCCCGACAACCAACGGCCAGGTTTGTCGGGAAGGGGCCCTGTCCTCATCAACATGGGGACAGGGTGCTCTGGGGGGGGGGCCGCAGTGCGCCCCCTGCCCCAGAGCACCTAACCCCCCCCATGTTGAGGGCACGCTGCCCGGTACGGCTCAGGAGGGGGGGGGGGGCGCTCGCTCGCCCCCACTCCCTTCCTGACCGGCCGGCGTGCTTTGGATACGGGTCTGTTATGGATTGTGGGGGACCCCCACGCCGTTTTTTTCGGCATAGGGGGTCTCCTTACAACCCATAACAGACCTAAGGGCCCGTTATGCTCCTGAGGGGGGAACCCATGCCGGATTTTTTTTTAAAATCCGGCGGGGATTTCTCCTTCAGGATTCATAACAAACTCCGCCCACGTGTAGAATTGGCGGGAATCCGCGTCGGATCCCCGTCGCTTCTATGTCGCACTCTCTGGAATGTGCTTTTACTATTCCAGCGAGTGCGAGATATCGGCAGCCTGTCGCCGAGATTCAGCGCGATGCTGTCATGCTAAAAACACATTCTCGGCGGCAGGCACTGCAGTGCAAAGTGGATTTGCCTTTGGTAAATAACCCCCTTTGCTACAATGTAAATTAGTGAGTGAACAGCTTGTATAACAGTGTAAATTAGCTGTCCCCTCAAAAAAACTCAACACACAGCCATTGATGTCTAAACCGCTGGCAACAAAAGTAAATAACACTCCTGGGTGAAAATGTCCAAATTGGGCCCAATTTACAAATTTTCCCTCCCGGTGTCATGTGACTTGTTAGTGTTACAAAGTACAAGGTCTCAGGTGTGAATGGGGAGCAGGTGTGTTAAATTTTGTGTTATCGCTCATACTCTCTCATGCTGGTCAGTGGAAGTTCAACATGGCACCTCATGGCAAAGAACTCTCTGAGGATCTAAAAAAAAAGAATTGTGAGTCTACATAAACATGGCCTAGGCTATAAGAAGACGCTGACCCTGAAATTGTGAGTATATATATATATATATATATATATATAAACGCTTACAGAAATTCATGTGCTCATATAAAGTGCTTAAGTGCTCATAAAATATATTACTAAAAGTGCTACATATGACACATATTAATGCAAACAAACTTTCTCAAATCTTGTGCAAAGTGCCTCAATCAAAATAAAGTGCTTTAGTGCTCCAATGATAATTCCAGGTGCTGTGTGCCACTTGTGACCCCACTCACCAGAAATTATGGACCTTTAGCTTTGCAGTCTGTGGGTCATAAATGCTTGGTGAGATGGGATGAATTCCTCAGAAACTCTCCATATAAACAGGGGTCTTGGGGATGGCCAGAAAAAAAAAGAACCAAACAGGC